>JAQHUG010000148.1:2838631-2859156 GCA_028555095.1 Dicrostonyx torquatus
CAGTAACCTGAATTTTCTAATTCTGGGAGAAATAGCCCAACAGTCCTGAGAGGATGAATTAAGAGGAAATGCTCACCTAGACATAACACAGACCTGTGAGGACAACAGAGACAAAGGGGATACCCATAGTAGCCAGAGACAGAAGACTGCCTGTGAAGAAAGTTGGCCATTGCTTGTCATTGGTATCCAGAGGACATTGTTAAATCTCATAGAGGTTACCATGAAGCTGAGTTGGGGGTAGTGGAAAACTAGGCTTGTGTATGTGAACAGGTAGGTGGGAAATCTGTGTGGAGTAGTGTGTTGGAAGAATTAGGCAAGGGTCTCAAAGTCCTTGGATGATCGCACAGCCAAATGAGGATTCTCTCACACACACGTTAAAGTGCCAATTTCTGGAAACCCGTTTGCCAATCCTTGTCGTTATTACTGGGCTGCCAGAGTCCCTTTAGGAAAGTCATTGCCTACGTCTTTGTCTCTATCTCGTGATGTTTTTCTCTATCATTTTCAAAGTTTCAGGTCTTACATTGAGGTCTTTGGTCCATTTTGAATTAATTTTTGTGTAGAGTGAGTGATAGGAACCTACTTCTTCAAAATGTAGCTATCCAGTCTGCCAAGCACCACTTGGTGAAGAGGCTGTCTTTCCTCTGACTCCTGCTGCAGGCCCCTTGGTTGAAGGTCAGATGGTCATAGCCACACGGGTTTATTTCTGGGTCCCTGCCATTGTCTGTGTGTCTGTTTGTTTTCTGTGAGCACTATGATGTTTGGGTAGCTGTGCCCGGCCTCCAGATTGTTCTTGCTGCTCAGGACGGCTGTGACTATTTGGGAATTCTAGGGCTGCTTTTCTGGTTCTGGGAAGAGTGCCACTGGGATTTGGATGGGGATTGCATCAAATCTGTAGATCTTCTTCAGTGATATGGTTATTTTTATGATATTAATTCATCTGATTCACAAGTATGGTGGCTCTTTTCTATCTTCTAGAGTCTAATTTATTTAGTGTTTTATTTATTTACATTATTTTGTTTAGTGTGTGTGTGTGTGTGTGTGTGTGTGTGTGTATGCACGTGCACCATAGCAAACATAGAGGCAGAGGACAGATTTTGGGGAGTTGTTCCTCTCCTTTTACTGTACCAGCTACTGGGGATTAAACTCACTGTGCCAGCTGATCCATCTCACTCACCCCTTACCATAGTTTCTGTGGAAGAACTGTCAGAGAGCAAGGTAGGATCCTCCCCCTCTCAAGGTGGCCACATATCTCTCTCTCACACAGTGACCATGTGATTGCTCCCTCAGTGCCCATGTGATCACTCCGTCTCCAATGCTTTCACTTTGGGTCCATCTCCATGATATGATGTAGACAGAAGAGCCTTACCTTAGCTTTGCAGTTGTTGGTGCTTCATTCTTGAGCTTTGAAACTGTGGGTAAATGATGTATCTTCTCTTTACATCACCCAGCCTCTGACACTTGTTATAGAACAATATATGAGTGAATGGAGCTTCTCCATAGGACTTCCAGACTTAGTGAATAAAAATACAGGATACTATGAATAAATTTCAGATTAATAACAATGAGTTTAGAGTATGTCTCATTCAGTACGGTACATGGGTATGGTAAAAAGCTATTCGTTGTTTATGTGAGGTTAAAAATGAAATGTTTGTCCTGTGTTGTACCTGGCCTTCTTACTTCTTCCTCTGCTCTTTTAAGGAAGTTCCCCTGTGGGTGAGTCTCAGAAAGATGTCTCCTGAGTTGGGTGTGTTGTGCTCCTGCCATGACTCCATCCACTATTATATACCTTCCCAGTGCCCTGTCAAGTGTGAGAAAGTAAATGTGGCCCTCTATGCTTGCTGCAGGCAGCTCAGTGTTGGCTTGTGTGCATGTGCATGTATATGTGTGTGTGCGTGTGTGTGCTCATGCAAACATGCCCAAGTGCTTATGGATGGAAGATGGGCAATGCACGCTGACATTTATCAAAAGCCTTCTTGGCATCTGTTGGGATGACCACATGGTTATCATCCCTTCCCTGACTGACCTGATTTATACTCACTGACTTCCTGTGCTGTGCTCTTGGTGTAAGCTCACGTGCTCATGGTGTAGGTTTCCTCTGCAGACCTCTGCTCTGGCTGTGCACAGAGGAATCTGGAATATGAGTTATAAGTCTGGAGGAAAGACTGTGCTGGGTTTCTGAAAATGAACTGTTCCCATTTTATTCTTAATTAGTCTTTAAAATTTTTTTATTATTGCTATTTTTTACTAGGTGTCGTAAGACTTTATTTAGCACCAGTATCTCGTGTTCTTGTATAGCTTGAAGTACTTTGCCAGCAAGGCAAGGCACCCTCTGTGGAGGCGGATCTCCTCCTTTGTGGTTCCATCCAGATCCCCTGAGGGGACTGACTCCTTCCCTTGGGCTCCCATCCCATTGGTGCAGGACCCTTTGCCTGCTCTGTTCCTTCCTCACGGCTCCCTATGGAGGAGATGGTTTCTGTTGATTAAGGGTGACATCCACTTCTTCCTAATGAGAAGGGGTGATGTCCTGGCCTTTCACTTCCAAGCTCTAGAGGTGTGGTCCTTCTTCTCTCTCTCCAGGCAAGGACCAGGTGACTACCTGGGTGACAGAACCCTTGGTGTGCTTTGGTGGGTGACAGGTGGAGAGGGTGTTGGAAGACCTTTGGGCCACATAGCCTGACTGGTGATATCTCTCTCTCTCTCCCTCCCCCTCTATCTACCTCCCCTGTCTCTCCTCTCTCTTTTGATTGTGTTGAGCTCAGGAGGAAGATGGTAGTGTCTATACTAAGCCTGAAATCTTCATACTGATTCTGCAGCTCACATAACCGGCACTGGCAGATTATTGCCAGGAAAACCTTCTGTTCTGAGATTCTCTCCTCTAAGTCATGTGAGGCTGTTAAAATGCTTGCTTAGGTTTTAAAATTATACCCCCTTTAGCAAATCCCCCCGGTATGCATTTGTTGTTTCTTTATTTCTGACTAAGTGACCATCTCAGTGGTTTGCCTTTTTGCAGAAGCAGCCCAGAGACTTACTCACAGATCTCTCTCATTCGCTGCGTCGTCTTTTCTACCTTAATGTTTTATGTGTTTCCCATATGGATATGTAATATTTTTTGTCTAGATTTACCTTGACTTGAAGGCCCCTCTATTTGCCCTTGTGTTAACGTTTGGCTATCTCCCTGGTAATGCGTAAGAAGTAAGAAGTATGCTGATGAGCTTGGGACACAGTCAGTACTGGGTAGATGATGGCTATGAAGGGGGTGGCAGATGGTGCTGTGGTTTGGATGTGAGTTCTTCAAGGGTTTGCTGAAGGCTTGTCTCCAGGGCAGCAATTCTGGGATATGGAACCTGAAAGAGGTGGGACCTGATGTCCAGACTGGTCCCCAGGAAGTTCTGCTGGAAGGTGCTGAAGAATGAAACCCCAGTGGGAAGAAGTGAAGCCACTGAGACATGCCTTCAAAGGAGAGCGTGGAATGCTTCCTTTGCTTCCTGGCCATAAGGTGGTCAGTTTTGCTTTGGGCTTCACCATAGACCCAAAAGCAATGTGATCATGGGCCTGGATCCAGCTAGGCAAAGGATAGGCAGGGTGAGCTTTGAGCTACTCTTTGGAGGCTTCATACACTCAGACATGTTGAATTGTATGTTGGTAATAATTTTTCATAGTTTGGATGTTTTCTATTTTAAATTTTAATTTATTTTTATTTTATATTAATTCTATAAAATAATGGGTTTCATTTTGATACTTTCATGCATACATATGTGCTGTGATCTTATTCAGCTCTGTTACCCCCTCTGTTTCCCTTACCTAATAGTACCCTCCCCCTCTCTCCCTACATATATCAGATGCATCTAGATTCCACACATGAGAAAATAAGTTTTTGTCTAGTGATTGTAAAGATTGCTCAAGAATTTAAACCTTATAAGAAAATTAAACAGACCTATAACTGCTGAAGAAATAGAAACAGTCATCAAAAGTCTCTCAACCAAAAAAAGCCCAGGACCATATGGTTTCAGCTCAGAATTTTACAAGATTTGCAAAGAAGAACTAATACCAATACGCCTCAAATTGTTCCACACAATAGAAACAGAAGGAACATTGCCAAACTCTTTTTATGAGGCTACAATTACCCTGATACCAAAACCACATAAAGACATTACTAAGAAAGAAAATTACAGGCCAATCTCACTCATGAACATTGATGCAAAAATACTAAATAAAATACTGGCAAATCGAATCCAAGAATACATCAGAACCATCATCCACCATGATCAAGTCCGCTTCATCCCAGAGATGCAGGGATGGTTCAACATACGAAAATCTGTCAACATAATCCACCATATAAACAAACTGAAAAATAAAAACCACACGATGATCTCATTAGATGCTGAAAAAGCTTTCAACAAACTACAAAATCCCTTCATGATAAAGGTCTTGGAGACAGCAGGGATACAAGAACATACCTAAACATACTAAAGGCAATTATACAAAAGCCAACAGCCAACATCAAACTAAATGAAGAGAAACTCACAGTGATCCCTCTGAAATCAGGAACAAGACAAGGTTGTCCACTCTCTCCATATCTATTCAATATAGTTCTTGAGGTCCTAGATAGAGCAATAAGACAACAAAAGGAGATCAAGGGGAAACAAATTGAAAAAGAAGATGTCAAATTCTAACTATTTACTGATGATATGATAGTTTACATAAGTGACCCCAAAAATTCTACCAAGGAACTTCTACAATTCATAAACACTTTCAGTAATGTAGCAGGACACAAGATTAACTTAAAAAAATCAGTAGCCCTCCTGTATACAGATGATAAATGGGCTGAAAAAGAAATCAGAGAAACATTACCCTTCACAATTGCCACAGATAGCTTAAAATATCTCAGAGTAACTCTAACCAAACAAGTGGAAGACTTGTATGACAAGAACTTTAAATCTTTGAAGAAAGAAATTGAAGAAGACACCAGAAAGTGGAAAGCTCTCCCATGCTCTTGGGTTGGTAGAATTAGCATAGTAAAAATGACAATCTTAACCAAAAGAATTTCTGGAGGCATCACAATCCCTGACTTCAAACTCTACTACAGAGCTGCAGTACTGAAAACAGCCTGGTATTGGCATAAGAACAGACAGGAGGACCAGTGGAACCAAATTGAAGACCCAGATATTAATCCACACATTTTCAAACACCTGATTTTTGACAAAGAAGCAAAAATATAACAAATGGAAAAAAGAAAGCATATTTAACAAATGGTGCTAACATAACTGGATATCTACATGTAGAAGAATGAAAATAGATCCATATCTATCACCATGCACAAATTCAAGTCCAAATGGATCAAAGACCTCAACATAAAGCCAGCCACACTGACCCTCATAGAAGAGAAAGTGGGAAGTACACTTGAACATATTGGCCCAGGAGACCACTTCCTAAATATAACCTCAGCAGCACAGACACTGAGAGAAACAATTAACAAATGGGACCTCCTGAAACTGAAAAGCTTCTGTAAAGCAAAAGACATGGTCAACAAGACAAAACGACAGCCTACAGAATGGGAAAAGATTTTCAGCAACCTCACGTCAGACAGAGGGCTGATCTCATAAATATACAAAGAACTCAAGAAATTGGTCATCAAAAGAAGAAATAATCCAATAAAAAAAATGGAGTACAGACCTAAAGAGAGAACTCTCAACAGAGGAATCTAAAATGGCTGAAAGACACCTAAGGAAATGCTCAACATCCTTAGTCATCAGAGAAATGCAAATCAAAACAATTTGAGATTCCATCTTACACCTGTAAGAATGGCCAAGATCAAAATCACTGATGAAAACTTATGTTAGAGAGGTTGTGGGGTAAAAGGAACACTCCTCCATTGCTGGTGGGAGTGCAGGCAGGTACAGCCCCTTTGGATATCAGTGTGGTGATTTCTCAGAAAATTAGGAAACAACCTTCCTCAAGAACCAGCAATACCACTTTTTGGTATATACCCAAAGGATGCTCAACCATGTTCAACTATGTTCATAGCAGCAGTTTTTGTCATAACCAGAACCTGGAAACAACCTAAATGCCCCTCAACTGAAGAATGGATAAGGAAAATGTGGTACATTTACACAATAGAGTACTACAGAGCAGAAAAAATGATATCTTGAAATTTTCAGGCAAATGGATGGAGCTAGAAAACATCATTTTGAGTGAGGTAATCCAGATCCAGAAAGACAATTATCATATGTACTCACTCATAAGTGGTTTTTAAACATAAGCAAAGAAAAGCAGCCTACAAATCACAATCCCAGAGAACCTAGACAACAATGAGGACCCAAAGAGAGACATACATAGATCTAATCTACATGGGTAGTAGAAAAAGATAAGATTTCCTGAGTAAATTGGGAGCATGGGGACCTTGGGAGAGGGTCAAAGAGGAGGAGAGCAGAGAAAAATGTAGAGCTGAATAAAAATCAATATGTGTGTGTGTGTATATAAAATAATAATTTAAACCTAGCACCACCATAGATCCATGCTGGGTGTGCACTAAGACACATGGAGTAGAGACTTCATGCTCGCCACAGTGTTCAGGCCTCACAACCACCAAGCCATGGAATTGCTAGGTGCCCACAAAAAGGGGGGGGAGCTATTGTACAAGAATACAGAGACCCATTAGTCGATTTGATTTTAGTAAAAATGTAAACAGCTTCAAATTCTCCCTAAAACACACACAGAGTCAAACAATAAAATTAACGACCTTTTGGTACCTGTCTGTAACAGATACACCAATGAGTAACGTGCTGTCCTGTTAAGCGCTGTTACCTTTCCTGTGTTGATATTTTGCACACGAGTCTTACATTACATTTGTGAATGCAGACACTGTGGACTCTAATTTTTATTTCTCATATTTCCCTTGTGTGGATTTTAATATCTGGCTATATTATTGTTCTAAAGCAAGAACAGATGGCATTCAAAGACAGAAAATGGGTTATTTTGGGAAAGCAGTAAACATTTCGTGACTGACACAACCCTCATAAATCTCTCTCGGTCGTCAGTGGCGGTGTGCTCCATCCTGCCTTCTCCATAATTACATCCCCGTTACATTCCTGCTATTAATTTTGAATTTTGTCTTCTTCTCCTCATGAGACACCCAGGTTTATTTTCTGAGTCCACTTTTATTTGTCGTTTTTATTGATGTTTGTCTTCTCAGTGCTTTTGTATGTAACCTTTCTCCTAACTTTCTTTGAATTGATTCCAATTTATTCTGTTTTTTAAAGAAATCTGACCTCAGTTGGGTAACTTGTTCATTAATTTCCAATCTGTCATTTCTATAAATTCCTAGAGAACCGTTTTGACTGCCTCCCAGCTAATGGTATTTTATCACTGTTTAAAGTATTTCTGTTCCCAGTTTGATTTATTCTTTGACACGACTATTTTCAAATTTATTTTTCTTAATGGGTGGGCCTTCATGAACATAGCCAACTCTCATTCAGTTTCATTATGTGTCAATAATATGGTCTACATAATAATGTTTCTTGAAACTGGTGGAAGCTTGCTTTATGGCCTAAGAGGGAAGCTCACAGATTCAGACCCAAGATTCCCTCACGTGTAGGATGCAAGTCCAGTTCCCAGCATCCTAATGGGGTGGCTTTTAATTTCCTGGAACCCCAGCTCACACTGGAGGTGATCTGACAAGCATTTTTGGCCTCTGTGAGCACCCGTGTATGTGTGAGTGCTCATACATACAGCACACTCACCAACAAATAAAAAAAACTTACATATATATTTCCAAGTATATATATTATCTGAGGAACACACACACTTGTTGTAGGTTGTTGGTTGTGTGAGCCCTTTGTGTTAAGCTTGCTAGTTATGCTCTGGTCCTTTATTTCCATCTAATTCTGGGGGAGCATTACATATCAATTAAATTGTTACTTCCAAATTGTGGATTTGTACAATCTTCATATTGTAAGGTCACTTTTTATATTTGTCTGTTATTATCCTGTTGTGACCCTTTCTATCCACAGAGACGCTTATGGCCTCACTGTCTTTGCTGATGTCATGGTTCTACATGTCTGCCTTTGATGTCCTTGTTCTTGTCCTCTGTCTAGCCCACCGTGGGGACAGTGATCCTTTGTCCTCAAGCCTGGAACATTCTCCTGCACTCCTTACCTGTCATCTACTACCCTGTTAATTTCACTCAAGCATCCTTTGAGTTGGGAACCCAGCTGGGACCCTAGATGGGAGGGTCATGACTCTCAAGAGCTTTGGATGATGTGAATTTCTTCAACCGGGTGTGGTGACACACACCTTTAATTACAGCACTCAGGAGGCAAGGCAGGCAGATCTCTGAGTTTGAGGCCAACCCGGTCTACAGAGTGAATCCTAGGACAGCCAGGGCTACCATACTTCAAAAAATAAAAAATAAAAAAGCAATATGGCAAGACACGTGATTGTAAAATTCCCAGCTGCACCCCTGAAACGAGAGCACTTCACTGGGCAGGTGCATTAGTGTCATGTGACCACACTGGCCAGATGTAACTTCCTGGGCAAACCTAGCCTGTGGTCAATGTCTATAAATTAACCTTCTTCTTTTGTGTGTGTATGTATGTGCATGTCAAATGTATGCATGTATGTGGTGTGTATGTGCACACGTGTCTGTGCATGTAGAGGTGAGAGATGGACATCAGATATCTTCATCTCTCTCTCTCCAATGTTTTTAGTTTTCATATTTTAACTTTATTTTTATTAATTCTTTGAGAATTTCACATTTATTTTCATTATATTCATTCCCTTCCCCCAACTCCTTCCAGACCCCATCCATTTCATACCCACTCAACTTTGTGCCCTCATTTATAACAAACAAAAACCGTTGAGTCCAACTTGTGCTGTCCATAAACTCTTGGCTGTGTGGCCCTGTTGATACTAATCATGGCTCGCTCCTCAGTTGGGGGTGGGACTTTGTGCTTACCTTTCCATCCATGCTGGCGTTTCGCCTGGCCTCACTTGTTCCGTGTTCATACCGTCACAGTGATGGTGAGTTCATATGTCCGGCTGCCCTTCTGTCTCTTCTGTGTCTGAAAAACTCAGGTTTGATGAAGTCATCTGTTGTGTGACATCCTGCCTGTTTTCTGACAAATCTTACTTGAAGTCAGAGGGCAGAGCTAGCCACTAACTGACCAAAATTAACCATAGAAGTTTGGAGGACTGCAGACAGAGAGGGGACAGGAAGTACTAAGGCGGGGCTGAGAGACGAAGGAACAGAAGAAGAAGGAAGTCACTGGTGGTTGCTGCCCGGTTTCTCTGATCTCTCAGGTTCTTACCCTGATAGCTGACTCTTGATTTTTTTTTTATTGATAAAGAATAATTAGATAAACGCTTCAGTAATCACCTCCTCTGGGTCTTACTGGCTCTTCATCCTCTTCCAGAGTCTTAGAAGGAAGGGTTGTGATGTAGCTATCCTCTCTTATGACTGAACACCCCACAGTCTCTCTCCATCTTATTTTACTTGGCAGGGTCTTCCACTGACTCGGGAGTGCTGCGACTTTGAACTCAGGTGCTCACACTAATGCAGCAGACAGTCTAAGAACTGAACCACTCCCAGCCCACGTAAAGTAGGGGTCATTAATGCATAGCTCCATGCATGCATTCCCACACCATCTCCAGCTGCTCTCTCACTGTGTCAGCTGAACTGAGCAGCAGGCACAGGCCGTGTACAATGGTTAATTTGACACATCAGATGGTCTGGACCACAGGGTGCCCATATAGCCAGTTAGGCTTTCTTTCCTATTGTGTCTGTGGGTGTTTCTGGAATGGTGGGTATTTATGTTGGCAGATGTTCTGGGGCATCGTAACATACTGAAAGGCCTGGAGGGAACAAAAAGCCGTGGCAAGGCTGACTGTCATCTGCCTAGCTGGACACACAGTCAGCCCAGCACTTGTGGCTCCTAGAACTTCAGACTTGGTCTGGAATTTACATATTGGCTCTCTGATTCTTAGGCTTATCTAACCTCACCACAGGCTTACAGACAGGGGAATCATGGGACTTCTTGTCATCCGTGATGGTGGGGACCAAGTCTGTCGTATGTCCATACATCCTATAACATGCAAAGCTCTTCACAGAAATCTCCCCTTGGCTCCACACCCAGCATGCCGTTGCAATTGCTCTCGGCCAAGGAAATGCAGCTGGTGGTGATGAGGGTGACAGGAAGGAACTCACAGCACAGTAGAAAATGAACACCAAGTACCAAACAGAGCTGAGCCACTGCGGAGACGCTCTACTGGGCTTATCCTGCTAGGATTTCCACACGCACGTGCGGGTGATTAAAGAAGGGAGTGTTTGAAGAGGAGAGCCGGTTTCCATAAACAGTTGCCTTGATGAACCGGAGTCAGCGCAAGCTGGGGACAGCGCCCTGGAACCCTCTTTAATCTGCCTTGTGATCTCATTTTCACATGGGCCGGAGACCACGTTCATGTGACCTTAGAAGAGAACTGGGCTTGGAGCCTGAAGATATCAGTTTCCATGCAGGAAACGGAACAGCCTCGAGGCTGTAGCCTGTGTGCATTCTGTACTGTAGACTCTTCTGAGAGAACTCTGATGCCCTCCTGCTTCTAGAAGGGGGCACTGTGGTTCCTTGGGACGAAACCTGCCGACTGCCCATGAGAACATGGCGAAATTACAATAAGGAATCTCCAAACATAAAATTCCCCTGCCATGACGTCACACAGAGCTCCTGAAGAAGCAGTTATTCACGACTGTCAGCTGAGTGAGTGACTGCAGCTAACATTTGGGACTCACAGCTGAAGCTTTTTCTGGAAACAGTGCCCGCACCTGGGGGTGGCTGAGTGGAGGAGAGATTGACCTACAGACGGTTTGCTTGTACTAGTGACACAAGGTGTCTTAGGACATTAAACACACTTGTGTTTAGCAGAGCGTCCATAGCGAATAAAGAGTTGTTTGTGGACCCCCACCTCCTGTCCCCCGTGGTAGATGCCTTCAGCTGTGCACTTTGTAAACACCATCAGTTCTCAGCACTTCTCCAGTCTCCAGGGCGGTTGTGCTCTGAGTGCTGCGGCCGTCAGGATAATACAACGGTAGGCTGTGGGCTGCTTGTCCAGGGAAAAGGCTGCCTGGTTCCTAGTGTTCTAGGTTCTGCCTGCTCATGTGATGCTGGCACACTTGACCTTTCCCAAATCAGCCAGTTCTCCCTCCTTCGCGTCTGTCGACACAGATCCTCTTTATTCTTATAAATGTTTACACATATACCACTCAATCAGTATTTCAGATACTGGCAAAGCCCAATATCTCTTGTTCAGGTCTGATATTTCCCCATACTCCAGTTACCTGGTGCCTGCCCTCGGGGAGTCTGCTCGCTTGACCCAAGGAGGTCTCCTGGTTCTGCCAGCTTTCAGATTACCTCAGATTCCTGTGCTCTAAATGTTCGCCTCTGTCCACAGAAAATATAGTGTAAAATGCAGGTGCATCTCGGTCCAGGCTGCTCAGGGGAGGTGAGACTCACACCAGAGTCTCTGCTCCAACCTTAGGCTCTGATCTGCTGCTGCCCTTGGGAATTCGGATACCACAGCAACCAGGACTCCAGTGAGGTCACCACCACCTCAGCAGAGCCTGGGCTCCTCCTCTTCTCTCTCCTGTCAATCTCCTGGCCTCCTGAGTCCTGCCACAGTAGCCTGAGGCCAGTCCATCCTTTCAGCTCAGCAGGGTTGCAGGGCTCCCTTCTTGTGGGTTTTGTGGACTGGTTTAAGGAGAACTCTCAAGGACAGGCCTGAATGCCCTTGACTGTGAGATAGTCTGTCATTTAAAATTCAGGGAGGCTCTTCAGACATCCCCTGGGCAGACCTGGAACTGAAGCATCAGAATTTGTGTTCTGGTGAACCAGGAATGAAACTCCAAGGGAACAGTGGCTATGACTAGAGGCGACGTAACCTGGGTCACCTCTGTCCTGAGGTTTCTTGATTTGTTCCAGTTCCTCCCACAGGTCTAGACTGTGTACTCTGGGTACACATGGATGTGTCTATCTCATGGGATACAGACATATATAACCCTACAACAGAGGCAGGTCACACAGCTGGCTTTTCATGTCGATTGATCTGGTGTGGATAGAAAGTACATTTATGGAGATGGCATATGCTGGAAACAGGCTGAGAGCAGGCACGGTGGGAAGACCATGAGTTCTGGGTGAACGGGGAGGATTGGCCATGTGTCTGCAGTCACACAGAATCGGGGTACTGATGGTACTTTAATCTTGGGTAACACAGGCCTGGTTCCTCCTTCTTCCATTAGCACTCAGGACAACGTGCCTCTTGTGGGCTGCCTTCTACCCTGGGCGTGCAGCTCTGCTCTTGTCCTGCTGCAGTGATGGTTGAAGTTTTGGTTAACCCCAGTGCCTGCACAGTATGCGGTTTGCAGAATGGCGTTTTTTGGAAGTGGGCTGCTGGGAGATGGCATATTTATAAAAACACATCATGTGGACTAGATGTGAGCTTGGTAGAAATTGCTTCTTTGTCTTCTACCCTCCTGGTTCCTGCCAGCTATAGTTCTGACCCAGAAAGCATCAGCATAGTTCTTGAATAAAGCAGGAGGTGGGGGGAGGGCAAAACCGGAGAGCTCTGATGTAGAAATTGAAATTTCACACTCCAAAGGGCCAGGATGGCTGCCGAGGTCAGCAGGCAGCCTGCTCCTCCACCCCCTAGTGAGTCAGAGGCAACATCGCTCCCGTGTGCGTCAGAGGCCCATACGCTGCTAGGAAGGCGTGTTTGACATCTGTTGTCTCCTGCACCCCCTGAACACACTCAAGTCTTTCAGCCGGGGGGCATGTCCCACTCATCTGGTGAATGCATCAGCCCAATACAATTTGCTTTCTAAACAGATGTCCCAGGCCAGGGGTGGAGGGAAGCACAGCTAACTTTGCTAGAAGTTGCTGGAAGACTCTTTATGAGGCTTTTGACTGGGGGTGGGGGGAGCTCACAGAATTCACTTTAATTGCCAACACACCTAATTTGGGCACTTGAATTAGGTATTCCAAACGAGTTCAGTCCTCATCCGGAAAGAGGGTTTCTGCCTGCCATCTGCTTGTGAGGATTTCTCAGGCTGCTTTTCTGAAGTGACCAAGTAGAAGAGAATTGTGGCTGGCCCCCACAGGCCCACAAGCCCCTCGGCGGAGTCAGAACTCCACTCACAAAGAATGTGGACCCACTGCCACGTTCTGTCTTCATTCACCTGCTGATTCCTACATGGGGGATTGTGTCTTGCTGGGAGCCCACAGGTGTAAATGCAGCCATTGTGTGTAGGTGACCAAGGGCCAGCAGAAGCTTGGAGATCAGCAGAGACTTCCTGTAACTTACTTCTTAGGTCATTCAAGCTCTGTGCCTATGAACGACCTTCCCTCCCTCAGGCAAGTCACAAGGATCTCAGAGGAATGTTTAAGTTGCTATAGATCACTGTTTCCTTTAGGAATTTCCCCCACTTGCCTTGTTCCCCTTTAAAGCAGGGCTGTGAGTCACCTTCTTGGAGCTCTGGTACTGTTTTGTCCCATATGGATGTGTCCAAAGAAGAGGTGACCTGACTCTTGCCCTTAGTAAGAGCTATACCTGTTTAGATCCTTCTAGAAGGAAAGAGCCACCACCCTGTGGCATGCTCCCTTGAGGGCTGGGTTGGCAGACCTGTGGAAGCCCAGAGACTTCATGAGGACCCCTAGGCCAAGGGACAAGAGATAATGCTAACATGGAGCTGAAGTCCAGGTTGTACTGGATGTGCGATGGGGCTAAGGGATATATGAGGTAAAGGGGTGTGATAGCTCATTACTCAGTGCAGATGCTCGTTTGGGAAAGCACAGCCTCGGTGCATGTACCCCTCCCCCCGATGGATGCTGCTCCTGTGCAGCAGGGCCACTCTCTTCGGGTCACTGTCATATGGCTCATGCCATTCATATTTAAAGAATGTTGCCTAAGTTATTGGCACTATGGCGATAAGGCAAGGACACAAGACCCCAAGGATGATGACAGCCACAGACCACCTATACCAAGAGACTGGCTATCACAGGGGCCAGGAGTTTAGACCAAGGTAGGGAGCTCGCAGGGCAGTGAAGACAGCTAGCTCATGACACAGGTCCTGGATGCAGAGGGCAGCTGTAGGGAACCCAGGGTGTTGTAGGGCTACAATGCAGTCTGAGAGCCACATATCACCAGAGGCTCAGAGGCATACAAAGGGCACTGGAGGACTATGTGTGGGGATTGCCAGAAGGTTCCTGGACAGCAAGAATCAGAATTAGGACAAGAAGATGGAATTCCCTAGAGTTGAGTGATATAGGAGGTCAGGCCTGGCGACTGGTTGACAGAGGTTCTTTCTACCCAATCTGAGGCCCCAGGGCCATCCACAAAGCCAAGTGGAGACCGGGAATAGGTGTTTTGAAGAGGGGAGTGTTCACATCTTACCATTTTACTGGTTACAGCTGAAGAATAGAGAAGTCCTTGGGGGCAAGTGGGGAGGGTGCTTAAGGATGATTCTAGGAAGGTCTGTGAGTGCTTGGCCAGAGCGGAAGTCCAAGGAGACTAGGGTGGGAATGTGTTCTTGCTGGTAAACTCGTCCCTCTGGAGGCTGAGTTGCTGGAGAGCCACTTACCTCTGCTCAGGGCCTGGAGGTGCCCATGAGGTGCTGGAGAAGACAGGGGGCATGCTGTCAACAAACTGTACTTTTGCCTTTGTGTCCAGAGTGTTTGAGATGGACCAACACATGTATGGGAGAAGGACACAGCTTGGCACATGAATCCCAAGTGTCCCTGTGGGCCCCTGATTGTCTTCTGTAATTTTGGTTCTGGGTGGCACGGTATCTCTAGAGACCCTTTAATGTCTGGCCTCACCCTGCCACATGCAGAGTGCTCTAACAAAAGCCACCAGACTCCATAAAAAGTAGGCCACCAGGCCAGGCACTTACTTATCTCCCACAAGGCTTCCAAATGTGTGTAAGATGACTAACAAAAAAACAAATGAAAAGAGTTTGCAACTCTCAACGTCTTTTTTTTTTTTTTTCATGAATAAACCCCCACATAGGTGCTCTCTGACCTGTGAGGCAGTGGGCCTGCTGGTATCCAAGGCACGAGAAAGGTGAGGCTCTATCCGGATTGGCCAGGATGTGAGCGACACCAGAGGGCAGGCTGGCTCAGAACCAAGTTGGTGCTGGGATTACTCTCTGGCGATGACGGTACAGGTCTTCTTGGCCCTCAGGAAACGGGTGCAGAGGCCCAGCGGTCTTCCAGCAGAGGCTTTGGGAACCGCTCCAAGCCATTTGTCCTGACAATTGTCATTTGCGCACCCCACAGTTGCGTGTGGATGTAAATGGATCTGACTCCGGCCAGCGCCTGATGGAGACGCTGAATGATCCACAGCTGGGGCTGGCACAGCTGCCTTTGAAAGGTCCCTGCCTTCAGAGGGCTGACCTCCCACAGAAGAGGAGCAGCCGTGAAACTTGGGGTGACAGCACTACTCTAGGGGACCATGGGGTTGGCGCTTTTTTTTCTTTCCTGGAGTGACTTGCGTGTGTGCCCCATCTGCTGAGCCAAGGCTGGCTTGTTAGGAGTTCCCAGATCTACCAGGTGACACTTCACACATGTGGAGTCCGTGTTGTTTCTTGGCAGAACTCTCTTCTGCCAGGGGTAGGGTAGGGATGATGGTGTGATGTCTGGTAGGTACCAGGCCGGAGTTAGGGGCACCTGTCTTCTGTGTTTCCTCCACCTTGGGAGGACGTGTGCATCTGAGAGATGGAGATTCCCATCAAAAGGCCCAGGAGTTATCTATCAGGAGAGACTGAGGCATGGGCCCGTCAGCCCCTGCCTCTGAGGGCTGCCCTTGGGTGGTAAGAGCATGCCACCCAGCAATGCTAGCCGGCTGATCACCACATCTGGTATGTATCCATGTGAGACACAGAATCCTGTGTCCCAAAGCAGAGGGAAACAGCCAACCGTGCACATCACAAACAGCCCAGAGGCAGTTAGCTTTGGTGGTTTAAGGATCTCAGTAGACCAACTGGTGTCTTACAGAGGGACAAGGACAACCAGAAAGTGGGGGCAAATTGTATGGCCCAACCATGTAGGCAAGAAAAGCTACGTTTTCGAGTCCAGCAGGTGGAAAAGTTCTTGGGCTCTGGGGAGAGAAACCACGAGTGTGCCAGAATCCTCACGGCTCTCCCTCTGAGGTTCAGATCCCCATACTTGACCTACTTGAAGTAGACTTCTTGTCTCATGAGACGCTATGGGCCAGAGTCCACTGAGAATAAAATTGGCCAGGGGACTCACCCAGTGACAAGTGACACCTCCCAGCCCAGGTCTATACTTTCTTTCTTTCTTTCTTCCTTCCTTCCTTCCTTCCTTCCTTCCTTCTTTCCTTCTTTCTTTCTTTTTTTCTTTCTTTCTTCTTGGTTTTTCGAGACAGGGTTCTCTGTAGCTTTGGAGCCTGTTCTGGAGCTAGCTCTAGTAGACCAGGCTGGCCTCTAACTCACAGAGATCCGCCTGCCTCTGCCTCGCGAGTGCTGGGATTAAAGGTGTGCGCCACCAACACCCGTCTTATACACTTTTTCATAGAACTTCGACACTTGTTTTTATTTGGTTGTGTTTTTTTAGAACAGAGTCTTGCTATGCAGGTTAGGCCATTCTTGAACTCACTACATAGCCTAAGGTGACCTAAAACCCCCTGTCAGCCTACAGACTGCTCGAATCATAGGCATGAGCTGTGACTCATGGCTCTGTGCTTTTCAGAGGGAGATTTCTTGGTCCACCTTCACCTTGAGGCACCTGTCTGTGAAGAGTTATCCTAACCAATGTTTTTACAAGAGGCCAGAAAACCTTTTCTGTCAGATGTTGAAAACCTTTGTGAAACTGGCAAGGGTGTTCAACACATTTTAATTTTTTTTTGTTGGGGGGGCGGGTGATGAAGAAAAGCACAAAGAATTAAAAGTATCTGGAAGAAATAAAAACTTTGGTACACCCAACTGGTGCCTGCTTTCCCTGGCTTCTGTGTAGCACCTTGGAAATGTTCCTCTTCTGTTCCAGCTCCCTCAGGAGTCCTGATTGCCAAACTTTCAGTGAATCTCTTTGAAAATTATGACAGAGAAGTAAACTTAACATCTAAAATTTTAAATGTGGCGGTAGGGAGAGGGATGCCATGGGACACAGGTAGAAGTCAGAGGACATATTGTGGGACACAGTTTCTCCTTTCACCCTGTGGGCCTAATGAGTCTTTTTCTGTATCACCAACTAGCTCTCAAATAATGACACCGAGACTATTAATTATGAAAGCTTGGCCTTAGCTTAGGCTTGTCCCACTAGCTCTTATAACTTAAATTAACTTGTTCTTATTAATCTATGTTTTACCATGTGGCTTTTTACTTTTCTTTCATCTTGCACCTCCTGTTTCCTCTTCATGGCTCCTGGTGTCTCCTCTGCACCTTGACTATCTCCTTCTACTTCCTCTCTCTGCCCAGAAGTCCCGCCTATACCTCCTGCCTAGCTATTGGCTGTTCAGCTCTTGATTAAACCAATCACAGCAATACATCTTCACAGAGTGTACAAATATCTCACCACACGTGGGACCTGGGCTCAAGCTCATATTGTCAGACTTGGTGACAAACCCCTTTGCCCACTAAACTATCTTTCCATGCCAAAACTTAAACATTTAAAAATTATTTTATTTTATGTGTATGAGTATTTCGCCTGCATGCATGTTTATGTACCACATGTGTGCAATGCCTGTGAAGGCCAGAGGAGGGCATTGGATCCCTTGAAACAGGAATTTTTTAGCCATTTGTGAGCCTTCATGTGATGTGCTGAGAACTGAATCCAGGTCCTCTGAAAGAGCAGTCCCTGCGCTTAACTGTTGAGCCATCACCAAGCTGAACTTAAATATCGTAAATGAGAGTTGAGTGAACGCTTTATTGAGTGACTCCATATTTTCAGAAATGCTTAGCAACCCATCATACACAGTTCCCAGACATTTAATTTCTGGCATGTTTAAGTCTGGACTATTTCTGTCTACTCATGGTCAGATCTCAGCAGTGAGATGAAGAAAGGAAGGAAAAGGATGTGTGTGTGTTATCCTGTGGCATCTCCAGATCTCTCAGCGATGCCCAGGATGCTTTTGACTTTTCTGTTGAGATTTACCAAACAGGTCTACCCCTTAGAGAGCACTGTCCCGAGGTGGGCGTTGAGGAAGATCACAGCTGGACCCATGGGGTCATCTTCTAGATGCTACCATCCCAGCCAAAATCTCCAAAGAGCCAAGAAACAAGGCTTATTCTAATGTCTTCTCAATGTCAACATGCCACATCACCCTAATCACCAAGCAGAAAGGTAAATAGTTTCCTATACGTATAACCATGTAAGGAAGATGTGGTAGTTTGATTGTAATTAGGCCCTATAATCTCATAGGGAGTAGCACTATTAGGAAGTGTGGCTTTGTTGAAGGAAGTGTGTCACTGTGGGGGCGGGCTTTGAGGATTCCTATGCTCAGGACCACCCAGTGTCTCAGCTGACTTCCTATTGCCTGCCAGATATCAGACTCTCAGCTCCTCCTCCAGCACCACATCTGCCTGTATGCTGCCATGCTCCCCGCCATGATGACAATGGACTGAACCTCTGAAACTGTAAGCCACCCCAATTAAATGGTTTCCTTATGAGAGTTGCTGTGGTCGGGGTGTCTCTTCACAGCAGTGGAAACCCTAATGAGGACAGAGGTCTCAGAAAACAAGGACACATGGAATACCTCAGTATTAATGAATTCACCTCAAATCCTTCTCCTTCAATTCCTATGCAATACTGAGGTCCACTTGGAAAAAAAATCAGACAGGCATGTTGAAGATATCAACCAGTAGGAGACAACTTTGGGGGGAGCTTTCAAGTAAATATCTTCAGATGTTCCCCTGGTGGGGACTCAGACTTCCCAGAACTGCATCCTCGACTCCCGCTGCCTGCACACATGTGATAAAGATTTTGTTTTGTTGTCTTTGTTTATCCTGCGAAGCTGGAATTTGTAAATGTGGCTTGTGCTTTTAGAAAAAGAAATGGAATTTTAAGATTTATAAATAAGTCAATTTCACAAAAATATGAATGTAATTTGTTTTGTATTTCATAATTCTTATAGAAAGAAAAGAGCTCATAGTTATTAAGTTTGTAGTAAGCTGAAGAGTCTCAAATAATTCTTTATTGAGGAGAAGAGTAAGATACAACTCTGGTATTAGAATCTGAGCCTTCTGTGAACTCACCATGGATGCTGGGGGTGGCCATTTTCTTCGTCTGTAGAATACTCTCCAGAATCCCTGTCTCTGGGTGTTAGCACTTTAAAATCCACCTAAGCATCGGCTAACTTATTTCAACTGTGGCTCACATTCAGGGTTCTTTAGTGTCCTACACTTTTAGAGTTAGAAAGTAAAGAAGTGTGAGTAGCAGGGAGGCAGGGGTGGGGATGGTCCTCAAGTAGGGCCAATGACCAAAGTCAGGAGGTGCGGACTGACCGTGGGTTCACAAGCAGCTTTTGCCAGGACTCTGGTGCTGCTTCTGTAATCAGTTGTTTCTGTTACTCTTGGGTCTTCGGGGGCCTGCCACCCAGCTCGGAGACTTATTCTTACCTATGAATGCCTGACCTTAGCTTGGCTTATTTCTAGCCAGCTTTTCTGTAGTAATATTTCATTTGTATTTTAATAAATAAAGCTTGCCTGAAGATCAGAGAATAAAACCGCCCCACTGGTCAGCCTTACAGACCAGGCAGTGGTGACACACACCTTTAATCCCAGTAGCCACACTAGTTTGCCATAGAAACCGGGCAGTAGAGGTGCACGCCTTTAATCCCAGCTCTAGAGAGGAATATAAGATAGGAGGAGACAGCTCTTAGACACAGTCTCATTCTGAGATTCCTGGAGGCAGGACTGTCATTTCAGACTGAGATAGAGGTAAGAGCCAGCAACTGGCTGTTTTGCTTTTTTGATCTTCAGGGTGAACCCCATTATCTGTCTCTGGGTTTTTATTAATTGTGCTACACTTTTCTTAAGTTATCCTGTCTACCTTTTGCTGCTAGACTTTTGTCTTTCTCTATTCTTTATTTCTTTCTTTCCTTCTTACTCGGTGGCTGGTTGAGTAGCTCGGTGGATGGCCCCTGGCGTCTTCCTCCTTGTCTCCCTCCTCTTCCTCTCTTCTCTCTCTATTGATTCTCTCTGCATGTCAGCCCTGCCTATCCTTTCTCCTGGTAAGCTGTTGGCCTTTTAGCTCTTTATTAGACCAATTAGGCGTTTTAGACAGGCAAAGTACCAGAGCTTTACAGAGTGAAACAAATGCAACATAAAAGAAGGCAACACATCTTTGCATCATTAAACAAATGTCCACAGCATAAACAAACTTACGCTAATATTCCACAGCAGTCTTCAGACACAGGTGCTCGCTCTGGCTGTCTTACTTCACCCCCAGACTGTGATTTCACGAGAGGCTGCAAAATGATCATTGTTTCTATCATTCCTTAATTTAATTAGTTGTACTAAATCCACACAG
>JAQHUG010000148.1:2873466-2901124 GCA_028555095.1 Dicrostonyx torquatus
TACAGTTATGAAGTAGCAGCAAAAATAATTTTATGGCTGGGAGGGGGTCAGCACAGCCTGAGGAACTGTATTAAAGGGTCTCAGCGCTAGGAAGGTTGAGAAGCACTGCTCCAGACTCCAGAGAGTCCAGTTTAGAGCAACCTGGCTAACACGCTGGCCCTGTTTACACGGTCGTGGTTTTTCTTCACTTCAGGTCATCCGCATTCTTGTTAGTGTCAAGAACAACTTTCACAAGCCCAGGAAAGTGCTGGACTTCGAGTGGGAAGGGCAGTTAAGGATCTTGTGGAGAAACAATGTCTTCGTGGTTGGGTATCTTCCTGTTTGCCAGCACGCTTTTCGCTGTTGTAAGTCTGCTCTGTATCCTGCAGGAAGGCACACTGCTCTTCTTTATGCAGCTCTCTAGTCCACGTTTAGACAGGCTCCTTCTGGTTTCTGTCCTGCTTGACCAGTTGAGTTGTGAGTTCCATAGCACTGGCCTGGTAACTGCTCCTGTAGAAGAAGCTAGTAAGTTATTTTGTATTCTTAAGATTTTTTTTCTTGTGTATAGTGTCATGATGTATGCCAAAAATAATTTCTTTTATAGCTTGTGTGTGCCTTACATATTTTTCTTGTCTCATTGCATTGGCTGTAATTTTAGAACTGTGTGAATCCAGGGCCAACAAGAACTTCTCCACTTTCCTCCTTTATATTTAAGAGACAGCAGGGCCTGAGGCCTGGTCGTGAAGGTCGATAGTCCTCGCTTTATGGGAGGCTGAGGTATGAGGATCTTAATTCCAAAGACTTCCTAAGATACAGAGTGACTTCAAGGCATAGGCAGACCCTGCTTTCAGCTAAGTAAACAGAGGATGGGGGCTAGGGCTCAGTGGCACAGTACTTGCCTAGAATGTGCAGTACTTGCCTAGCATGCACAAGTGCTTGCCTGGCATGCACAAGTGTTTGCCTGGCATGCATAGCACTTGCCTAGCATGCATAGCAGTTGCCTAGCATGCACCAGTGCTTGCCTGGCATGCACCAGTGCTTGCCTGGCATGCACAGGAGCTTGCCAGGAATGAAAAGCGGATGCCTAGCATGCATAAATACTTACCTAGAATGCACAAGACCCTGAGTTCAATTCCCAGCAGTAGATATGTACAGAATAAAGCTAGAAAGGCACCTATCTCCCAGCTTTTCATTATGATCCAAAGCTCAGAAAAGATACAGAATGAACCAACACCTATAAGCGGTTTGCCTTTCATCAACAGTTGTTAACGTTTGGTCACTTTATTCTTTATCGTTTTTTATAAGTCACTGAAGAAGAGTTGTAGTGGTATATTATTTGTGTTTTAATAAATAAAGCTTGCCTGAAGGTCAGTGCAAAGGATCCATACTGATCAACCATACAGGCCAGGCAGTGGTGGCACACGCCTTTAATCCCAGCAGCCACACTAGTCAGACATAGAGAATGGGCAGTTGTGGTGCATACCTTTAATTCCAGCGCTAGAGAGGAATATAAGATGGGAGGGGACAGCTCTCAGACACAGTCTCATTCTGAGGATCCCTGGAGGCAGGATCGCCATTTTGGTCTGAGGTTGAGGTAAGAGCCAGTGACTGGCTGCTTTGCTTTTCTGACCTTCAGGTTGAACGTTGAACCCCAACATCTATTTCTGGGTTTTTACTAATCGTGCTACAAATCATTTACAGACCTCACGCTATGCATCCTATGCATTTCAGTTACTGCAGCTTAAGAATGAGGTCATTTAGGATACAACAAACCCCAGGAAAATTAGCACTGATGACACTGCCATCAATTATGTGACACGTATTCTTAGTTTGCCAACTGTTCTTCCATAAGATCCTGTACTGTGGGCCTTTTTTTTTTTCTTGATTCAGGAACCAATCAAAAACCACACAGTGGACCTGGGGAGTTGGCTCAGGATTAGAACATTTGTTGAACATGTGCGAAAGCCTGGGTTCCATCTCTTGCCCCACAAGAAAGATAAAAAGTCACACGTTGCATGTAGCTGTCACTCTTCAGGCCCCATCTAATTGGGAACAGCTCCTCATTGCCCCTTTCCTTTGGTCTTTTGAGAACTTTTTAAAGCATTGAGATCTGTCTTTTCCCTGGGGGCAGATGGAATTTTAGGAGAACATGTAACAACCCCACCGGAATATCTCTCGGAGGTTTGTGTTTGCTGTCTAGTAGTAGAGGGAGAAACTGCTCTCTATTCCCACTTTTCAAAAATGTCCCGCTCATCAGTAATGGATGCTTGCCTTTGTCAGGCCTTTGCTTTGCATCCACTTAGATCATCGAGCGGCTTTTCTTGATCTGTTTTCACTCCTAGTTGCATCATCGTACCGGATTCTTTCATGTGGAGCCATTGTTGGATTCCTTGGTACATCTCCATCAGGATTTATAGTGTCCAGCAAATCTTAGGTTTATACTAGCTAGGATTACGTTTGGGATTTTGTTTCAGATTCTCTCGGGTTGATTCTTGCTAGCGGGTATGTACACGCGCCATGGTCAGAGGACAGCGTGAGGGACTGGGTTCTGGGTTCTTGCCTTTCGCCCTGTGGGTCCCATGGAGTGAACTCAGATCATCAGGCTTGGTGGGAAGCATGTTTGCTGGCTGAGCCCTCTCACTTGCCCTTGTTTGGGATTGTGGAGCGGGCTCTTCCTTTCTTCCCCTCTCCCGCTGTAGGCTTTGCCGGTAGAGGGAACTTAGCTTGTGGTGGGGATGGTTTTTTCATCTTTTTCTAGTTTTTTCATCTTTGTCTAGTTTTCTAGACATAGAGGCTTCAAGATTTGAGTTTTTAAAAGAAAATTGTCAGCCATATCTACTATTTCAAGTATATTCATTTATTTTGTTTATTGATAACTAATTTCTAATATGCTCAACCAAGAAGAAAGAAGTTTGTTTTTAAAGTTAGTCTTTTGCAAGGAATACACTTTTGTTTCTATATTCTAATTTTTATTTACTTTTTCAATAATGCTATCTTCTATTTTTTTGTTTTATTCTTACTTATTACTCTAGCTTCCTGAATTCTTACCTCATTGATTTAAAATAGTCTCATTTCCTAATGCTCATGTGTATTTCCTGTTAAATTCCCTGTAAGATGCCCTTGGTCTGCACTCCACAATTGTTTTGCATAGTTCTTTCATTTTGACTTAGTTCTCAATGTTCATAATCTCCATTACAATTTCTTCCAGACCCATGAATTATTTAACGGTGTTATTTGGTTTCCAAATGTATGGGTACATTTTAGCTGGCTTTGAACTTTTATTTCTAAATTCATTGTTGACTGCATATTTTCAAATCTTGGGATTTTTTTTTCCCAAGACTTCCTCTCTGATCCACTATGTATGTGGCCAATTTAAAAAAAATATTATATGTGTGTTTGAAAGAATGCCTATTTGTGAGTCGCATAATAACACACATTTTGGGGTTTCAATATTTTCTGTTCTTATGGGTACTTTGAAAGCTTAATTCATCTGTTAGCAAGGAGAGTGTAACCAAACCTCTCCCTCGGCCCATAGACTTGCTGTCTTCTTACAGCTGCCTCTGTTTTTGAGATGTGCGTGGTCTGGGGGCTGCCAGTCTTCCTAGGATTACCTCTTTGATCTTTTTCATCTCTAACCACACTTCTTGCCCTGAAATCTGTTTGATATACATAAAGCCATTCGGGATTCTTTTGTTTGATAACTGAGTACTTGTTTTATCCTCTGTATCTTCACCCCTCCTCCCAATTTCCCTGTATGTAGGGTGTGTCTCTCATAGAGTGCATAGGGCCAAGTGTTCTATAGCAAAACGTGGAGAGTTCCAGCGTCGGGTTAAGCGGGACTTAGTGTTTGTTCCCTGCCTCTTCAAGTGCGTCCATTGGTAGTGGCTATGGGATGAGGCTAGGGCTTGACTCACACCCGACTTTCACGTTACCACCTGAACTCAAAAAAATCTCAACTCGGAAGTCAGTTCCGTGTAGCCCAAGCTTTCACTTAACAGCTTTTAAAAATTGCCATCCTTCTCCATCTGCAGAGCCTCGTGGGTGGAGAGCCACAGGCTTCTGGGTCTCTCCCTCCAGTGCAGCTGTAAACAGAGCCTCTGGTCCTCAGGGATGGAGCCTGTGACAAAAGGCCAGGGAGGTGCGGGTGTAGGTGATCTGAGGGCCTGGCAGCTGTTGCCCCCGGCTTTCTCATGGGCCATCCTGGCATCAATCACTCACACTCATTCGCTCGTGTGTTGTGCCTTCGGGGTCCGTTCCCGCCTTACCCTCTGTCTCCATGTCTGAACTTCAGCGTCCACACTGTGAGTCCTGACCTTCCAGGACCTTCACCTTTTCTGTTGCTGCTCGGGAGAACTGAGCTCAAAGCAGTACTTTCACCGAACCCAGGGTCCACATGTGGCTGCAGCCTCTGTTCTTTTTCGTGCTCTCCGTGAGCATGCGCAGGCCCCACAGCTGACCCTTGGCATGCCGTGTTCCTTTTGAGGATCTGATGCTTTGTTTAGGATTTCACACTCATTTCAATCAAGAAAAAAAACTTCAATTTTAGGAGCTGTGGTAGTTAAAAAAAACTGTCTTTAGAAATGGGGATCTAATTCATTGACATCATGATTACTGATACATCTAGATTTTTCTTTCATGCTTTTAAATAGCAGATAACAAGGATAGGCGTGGTGGTGCACACACCTTCACTCCCAGGACTAGGGAGGTAGAGGTAGGTGCATCTCTGTGAGTTCAAGGCCAGTCTGACCTCCATAGTGAGTTTCAGGACAGCCAAAGCTATATAATAGAGAACCTGTCTCAAAGAAACATACAAGCAACAAAAAGCATTTCCATAAAGCAATGGGTTTCATGGTGACATCTTTATAAAACACTTTGTTCATCTGGTCTCCCTTCCCCTCATTGGCCCCACTCACCGCTCCTCTTTGCTTGGGATCCCCATCAACATTCATGACCTGCTTTGTTTTCTGCTATTTCATCTTAATTTTTCTATTAATTTCTTTTTTTTTTATTTAGCTTTGCTAGACTCATCTTTATTTCCATACTCACCAGTTGAGAGTTAAGCCTTTATTCTTTCAAAGGTTACCAGTAGCTTTTAAACATGTGACCTCATACATTTTTCACTTTACTCTGAGTGAAGGCAGGAGTCTAGAAGGATCTGATCTTCTTGTCTTCCTTCCTCCCACGTCACTAATTAGAATACTGGTACCCAGCGTTGTTCAAATCACTATTTGTTTTTAATGGCATCATCTGAAGTTCAGTGTTTAATGGGATCACGTGCTATGGCTTCCTCTACTGGATGTTACCCTACCTACTCTTATTGCTTTTTATGGGGGTGGGGCTCATTTTTCTTTTGGCTAAAGTTCACCCTTCAGCAGTGAAGGGATCTATGCCAGGAGATGCTGACGTTATCTTCACCTTAGGATCTTCTTCACCCCGGCCTGGTCAGATCACATGCTCTAGGATCCAAGTAATCCCTCTGCTCTGATGGTCCGCATACAGGCAAAAGTGAAACCTTCTGGCAGCTGAGTCAGAAGTGTCCCCAGCCTTTGTGTGTCTGGCCGTGTCCACATCAACTGATCCCAGTGTGGAATTCTAGGTTAGCTGCTGTTTTTCATTAGCCTCTCCAAACCGCAAGCTCCAGGCTTCAGGGCAGCCGGACACTCATCTTTCTTTCTCACTGGTATTTGGCATGTCTTCTCTTTCCCCACTTTCTCATCTGATGTGTGATCTGCACTCCTTTGTAAATTTCCCCTTCTTATTTATAAATGGACGTCCTCAACATCAAGACTGGTTCTTCAGTTATGGGTAATTCTCTGCCATTGTACTGAATTGTCTTCATGCCATTTGCTCACTTTCTACACACACACACACACACACACACACACACACACACACACACATATATATAAAATCTCAAATTGATTCAATCACTCCATCATGTCTCTGAGTGAGTTCCTGAGTGAGTTCCTCAGGCTTGTGTTCTAATTCATTGATTCTCTCTTTAGCTGTGTCTACTATACACTGTAAACCAGCTCCTTTTTTATTGTTGGTTATTAATTCAGTGGTGTGATTTCCAGGAGGATCTCACATTTCTACCTGCCGCCCATAATGGCTGCTATGCTTTAGGTCGCCATAAACACCAATGATTTAAGGTCTGTTTCTAATTGTTCCATTTCTCTTTCTTCCATTAAGTATGAGTTCTCCTGTGTTTTGGTTTCTTTTAACTGCCCTAGGAGCACGAATTTTCTCAATGGCATCATACTTTTTTTTTTTAATCTTTGAGGCAGGGTTTCTCTGGAGTTTTTGGTGCCTTATTTAAAAGCTCACTACGTCCAGGTGAGCACTAAAACCCTTGGGCAAATTTGTGTTTAATTGTGTATCTGTATAAAAGGAAAGTTATACATGAGCCTTGAACAAGACATTATTACTGTTATTATTATTTTACTATTAAGATTTTGAAAACATTTTTAATTATTTAATTATTTGTTTATTTTACTTCATGTGCATTAGTGTTTTGCCTGTAGGTATGTCTGTATAAGGGTGTCTGATCCCCTGGAGCTGGGCCCATAGACACTTGTGAGTCTCCATGTGGGTGCTGGGAAACAGACCCAGGTCCTCTGGAAGAACATCTGGTGTTCTTAACTACTGAATCATTTCTCCAGCTCCTAAAGATCTATTTTGATTTCTGTGTAGATGTCTGTGTGAGTGCAGTACCCATAGAGGCCAGAAGATGGCGTCCTATGCCTTAGAACTGGAGGTACAGGTGGTTGTAGGCTGTTTGACTTGGACGCTGGGAAACTTAGGGTCCACTGCAAGAGCAGCAAGTGCTCTTACCCACCGAGCAATCTGTCCAACCCATGTACAGTGTATTATTAAGAGGACACACATGGGTATTAGATAGAAGAAGTCCAAAAAAACCCAAACAAGGTCAAAGACAATCTGTTGTAGAGGATTCTTAAGTAAAACTCTCTAAAAAAGAAATGCAAATTGAGATAGAAATTGGTAGTATTTTTGTTCGTGAAGAGCAATGGTATCTGACAGCAGGAAAAGTTTTATGAGCAGACATTCTTCTGCTAGTGGAGTTTAGATTTTTAGGGAACAGGTTACTACTGCCAAGACAGCACGGCTCCCAGGGCCAACTTAGCTTTTAATGTGCAGTGAACTATGTATGTTATAGGCATGAAGACTATCTGCAAAAACTGGAAAACACTTTGCCTTGTGTCTGTTATACTTGGATGGTTAATTAAATTATAATCCATTTTACTTCCAAAGTGTTCTCTCAATGGAGGAAGAAACTTCAACACAGAATCTTAAAGCAAAACAAATGGACCCTTAACAAGGCAAAAATGCGGACAGAGCATCATCAGGACCCCAGTATGTGCATCTGTCAAGAACAATTTCTTTGATGGTAAGATGGGGGGGTTGTTTTTGTGTCTCCTTGTGCTTTTATGTGCTTTCCAAATTTTCTATAATGTGACATTATTACCGTAATTAATGTAAAGAACCAGCACCAGGAAGCAGAGCTCGCAGGGAGAAAGCTTTGCAGGTAGGTCACATGCTTGCATGACGTGTGGCCTCTGCTTCTCCTTGCCCCACGCTGCCTGCTATGAGTGGCCTCTTTCCATCCACAACAGTCTGTGCTGGGTGGAGGTTGGCTGTGGGCTTGGATTGGTCCTCAGGCTGCTGGGCCCTGGAACAGCTTTGCCCTGGGGTAGAGTCTCTAATAGGATCTATAGAAACGTGTTTGGTGGTAACTGGTGGGTGCCTTTATTGGGCAGCTTCTTTGAGGGCTTCCTGGCTCTGGAGGACAGCAGGTACTGTGTGTTTCTCAATCTGAAATATACAGCCAGTGTTTGGCGGAGTGTTTGCCATGGTGGTTTCATCCCTAGGAGACACTGGGTGGTGTCTGGGGATGTTAGTGATGGTTATAGTTGTTGTACGCCATCTGTTTGTTTTGAGAGCAGGCTGACCTCAAACTCATGGAGATCTGCCTGTCTCAGCTGCCCAGCTGCTGAAATGAAAGGCTTCAGTTACCACATCTGGTGTAGTGTTGTGTGTTCTAGTAATGCCCCTCTGCCAGGGGTGCTGCAAACATCTACAAAAATGCCTAGGACAGTCACACAACAAAGAATTGTGTGACACCCCACCAAGTATTGATAACATTAAGGCTGACAGACCTGAGTTTAGATATAAAATATTTAAAAGCTTACATTTACAAAACTCATAAACTTTGACAATTTTGCTATCTTGCTACACAAAAATACCCTCATGTAGGCCACGGATCACTTGCAAATCATTTTCAAGCTTCGAAAACGATTTGAATAACGTAGGAAGGCATCACCAGCTCTCTGCTAAGTAATGAGACAGCCGGTCTTCAGGTCAGCAGGAACAGAAAAGCCTGCCCAGGCAGTTAGGTAGGGGTCTCTCAGCTCCCCTTGGCAGTGAGAGTACTCAAAGGTTCCAGAAGCTCCCCTCCCCCGCTTGTCCCGGCCTACAGAGGATCGCCAGGGTTGTTGCTCAGCACATTCACGCAGAAGATTCTCCCACAGGGGGCAAAGCAAAGACACATGTTCTGTCTTTGTTCAAAACAGTAACACATGAGTGTCTGCCCAATTTACGTCACTGCGCATTTCCGTTAGCAATAGCCTCTCTTCAGGAACCACACGTGGGCTGGACATGCTTTTGATTGGTTTCACTGGCCCTGTTCCAGGGGCCAAGGGGGAGCCCCTCGGGATCCGGAGCCCCCATACAAACCATTCTGTGGTCCTGCAATGTTGATAACGATACCCCAGCACGCCCTGCTCAGTTTATCTGTCAAACAAGTTTTGTCAGACCCTCTTTTGTTCTGTATGCCCCCAGAATGCCAGGGTTTAAGGGCGCTGTCTGAAGAGGGAAGGATGGCATCATGGACGGCCGAATCTGTGGCCCTTTCACCCTTTACTCTTCAGAGTGGGAAATGGATTCAATTTGCTTTCCACAGTTTCTCTTTAATGAGCGTACTGTGACTCACGAGTTAATAGGGGTTTGTTCGGGGTGCTTTTAGAAGGAAAACAAGTTCAAAGAATCATTTGATAGGAGACAAAACCAGAAGTTAGTTGCACATGGGCGTTGAAAATGAATGCATACATAAAAAGGTACAGCAACTCCCTTCTACCTAGCATTCTGGGCCCTTTACATTTGGTTGCTGCCTTTTTATTTAATTAATAACTGTCTTTGGCCACTTTTCATCTGGTAAAGAGCCCGAACTAGGAAACAATGAGGAAAACATTACTCGACATATTGCCAATAAATTAGAACACAGCAACTGCAGACATCTGAGCCTGGCTGGGCCTTGATCTGTTCATGGACCATTAAGAATAATTTCCACAGGGTTCTCGCAGGTGGAGGAAAAAGCTGGAAATGCTAAACACTTGAGGCAAACCAAGAAAGCAGAGCAGAGGACTGGTTACGCTGTGGCTGAGCAAAAACTGCTTCCCGGGCTAGCACCAAGAAAAGCTGGGGATTCACCAGGTGGAGGGCCAGGATGCTTACCTCTCTGATGTCTGAGGTCTTCTCGACCTCAGGTTCACCAGGTAGAGGGCCAGGATGCTTACCTCTCTGATGTCTGAGGTCTTCTCAACCTCAGGTTCACCAGGTAGAGGGCCAGGATGCTTACCTCTCTGATGTCTGAAGTCTTCTCAACCTCAGGTTCACCAGGTAGAGGGCCAGGATGCTTACCTCTCTGATGTCTGAGGCTCTTCTCAACCTCAAATTCAATCTATAATGGTAGATGCTAAGTATGTGTTGGGGTTCAGTGTGACAGACAGAATTCCAAGACAGTTCCCGGCTTTGCCTTGGGCTACATAGCCAGCACATCACATGACTGTGTGGGACCATGATGATGCTTATTATTAAGGGATCATCAGGTCTGCAAAGCTGTGCAATTTTCAGAGACGTCACTACGGTCCCTTGCTTCTCCCTGCTGCAGGTGATTTTGTCTCCATGTTTTCTCTTGAATACACACATTTTTTCAAATTGTATTTGTTGCTATTGTATTGAATTGGATTGCAAGTAGCAGACCTGGCAGCAGGTATGGCGGCAGGAACCGGATGGAACAGGTCACAGCTTGAGCTGCTCACAGGAAGCAGAGGGAACAAACTTTCAAAGGCTGTTCCAATTACATACTTCTTCCAACTAAGCTGTACCTTCTAACCCTTCCTGTACAGTGCCGCCAGCCGGTAACAAAGTGTTCAAAATCACACGCCTAAATGGCACATTCTCATTCAAACTGCCACAATGACATTTTGAATCTTAGATTTTAAAAAAAAAAATTAAAAGTTTTATTTCTGTGTTGATGTGTGCATGTGGGTACCAGAAGAGAGCAGTGGAGTCCCTGGAGATGGGGTTATCATGAGCCAACTTCTGTGGATGCTGGGAACTGAATGAGGTCTTCTACAAGAGCAATAATTGCTGTAAACCTCTGAGCCCTTTCTCTAGTGCCGATATCTTGGGTTTTTAATTCAACAGCATATCCTAAATATATCCATACACACACACACACACACACACACACACACAGAGAGAGGAGAGAGAGAGAGAGAGAGAGAGAGAGAGAGAGAGAGAACTTTCCATTGTTCTTATGCCTTAGAGTTCTTCTCTTGTTGTTATCTGCAGCCCATGGTAACTTCTGTTTGCTGTTTTCCTCACATAACTTCTGAGGGTCCGGGGCACAGTGCAGAGCAGAAATGGGTTGTCTGAGCCCATGGCTCCACCCTTTCTGATCTGAGAGTTCACCTTACTCCCTTTAAGCTTCATTTCCCGTCAACATTTTCCACTTAGAACTGTCCTGCCCACAATCTCCTTCCCTCTGTGTGGCTTTTCAGGATCAGTTTTATGGTAACCGAACCCGTGTCCATTAGAGAATATTTGGAAAATAAATGAAAGTTTTAAAATTATAGAAAAAGTTATCTGAACACAAGCCCAGATGTGGCATCTAATGTCTTGGCTGGTTTACTTCTGGTGCTTTCTATGCTTTTAAACACCATAGGGACCACAGAGCACACGCATGCTTTCCCCAGCTTTTCTGTTTATTGCTCTTTCTGAGAACACATGGCTTTATTTATTATTGGTGTGGTTCTCTTTCATAATTTCTTAATTTATTTTCTACATATCATATGATTTTCTTTCTTTTTAGTTTTTTTTTAATGGGAAGACTTATCCCTTTCTGTCTTGCTTGAATGCATAAATGATTTATGTTTAATCATTTTATTTAAAATGAAATATCTGGGATTGATTTTTTCTTACCCTTATTATATACCCTTATTAAAGTTAGACTTTATGGAAGTACACTAGGGAGTGTCCAAGCATCTCTATGTTTATGCCCCAAACCCCCTAACCTTAACTTCTGATTTCAGCTAACTTCCCTTTGTGAACATTTGCTACACAAATTCCTGTGTTGGCTCAGTGTTATTTTTCACAACTATAGCAGCTTCTACAGTTCCATTTGCCTTAGTTCATTCCATCAAATTCATGTTTCTAGCTAACGTCTTGTCCTTAAAAACACTCCTGTAGTTAGCATCTTCCTGACATGTCAGGAGGAGGAGTACTTACGTGCTAGAGTAGAATCCATGGGGTGGGGGACGGGGGTTCCTTGGAAGTTGGTGGTGTATGTGCATCTCAAGTCTTCAGCTCAATGACCCTCCTGTCCAGGTTTTGGGGTAGCCGTGTTTTTTCTTTGCAGTGTGTGTGTGTTCATGTGAGTGTGCCTGCCTGTGCATGTATGTGCATATCTGTGTAGAGAATACAGGTCAATCTGATGTCTCTGCTGCCCAGTATTTCCCTACCTTAAGTTTTGGAGAAAGGGTTTCTCCCTGGCCTGGAGTCCTCTGAGTAGACTAGTCTGGCCAGCGAGCCCCAGGGGTCCACAAGTCTCCACCTCCTGGCACTGGGATTATAAGCCTGTGCCACCAGACCTGGCTTTTGTATGTGAGTTCTGGGGGTCACACTCAGATCCTCATGCTTGTAAGGTTAACACTTTATCCCATGAGCCTTTTCCTCAGCCCCACTGCTCACATTTTCCTTTCTTTGTGAGGGGAAACAAGATATGGCCTTCTTTAAAAACTAGTATGAGTATATGTTCTCCATTTTACACAGCGTGGAAGTTAGTCTTTATCTTACTACTTACCACTTTTTAAATACTGTCAGTGTATTGACACTCTGCCTTGAACTTGATACTGTGCAAGCATTGTGCCCATCCTGCTGCAAACACGTGCCCGTCTTGACGGCTCCCTTTTTATCTTGTTGCTTATAAAGCAGATTTGTGTGCTTTCTCCCTTTATATGGCCATTGAGGCCACTCGGGAAATGATTTACCCATCTTATGGTTGTATATGGGTTTAACTAACGTTTCTTTTTAGGACTTTTGTACTTTTACTTTGGTTTAATGCTTACCATTTTAATCACAACTGAAACGATTTTTAGCTCAAGACAGAGAGCAGAGGTTAACTTTATGTATGCATGTTAGCTCCTAAATGCCATGTGGTAAGTAACCGTGTATTTCCTGTGGGCCTGAAACACCGCCGTGACCGTGTGCTTAATGCATATTCACACAGAAGTGCCATTCAAACCCAAAAGATTAAAGAGCCTACCTGAGTCAGGAGACTAGCTAGTGGCTGCTACAGACACTGTCTGTAAAGTGGTTTTACAGACAGTAGTCACTGAGATTCAAGTTTCTGCATAACTGGTTGGCTGTCATAGGTTCTTGGGGATCCCTGAGGGTCATACCACCGCTGAAGCGGGTCCCTCTGGGCATGGTCGGAGGATGCTTAGTGGATCTAGGCCTGAGCTTCAAATTGCTGCCAGTCAGCCTCTCTGCTTTCCCCAGGTTTAGAGTTTGAGGTTCCAGAAGAGAGAACCATGTTCTCTTCTCCTTCGGTCCATGTACCCAAGCACAATACACACCTTCTTTTCAAGTGGGCTTTCCCAAAGAGCAGACTGAGTCACTGTTCTATTGCTATGAAGAGACCACATGGCCAAGGCGACTCTTATGGAAGAAGGCTCTCAATTGGAGGCTTGCTTGCAGTTTCAGAGGGTTAGTCCGTTACCAGCATGGTGGGGAGCATGGTGGCACAGGCAGATATGGCATTGGTGCAGTGGCTGAGAGCTATGTCCTGATCAGTAGGCAGAAAGAGCCTAGGCCTGGCATGGGCTTTTGAAACCTCACAGCCCACTTCCAGTGACACGCTTTTTCCAACAGGTCGCACCCCCTAATCCTTCTAATCCTTTCAAATAGTTCCACTCCCTGGTGACTACGCATTTAAATCTATGAGCCATCTTATTCAAACACCACACAGACCCTGAGACAAAGATCCGAACACAAATGGATATTCCAGAAAGTGCTGCCGGTGAATGTCATGTGAGATGGAAAGAGAACTAACAGAAGGGTTGGCAATGACTTCTGGGGACAGCTGGGCCCGTTTCCTCTGGAGCTGACAGCCTGCTATGGAATGTACCTTAGAATTAGCAAGGCTATGTATATCCACCAGCTTCTTCCAGGGCCCTCAACTCCCTGATCCTCTGGTTCCATTGTCCTTTGTAGACAAAGCCTTAAGACAGAGCCACAGGCTCTTCTAGTAGGCGGCAGCGGGGGCTAGGGAAGCAGACACCAGTTGCCTCTGCCAAGTTACAAGTCTGAGTGCTTGTTGTCCGCTAGATGCTTTCAAGCTGGGTCATTCCACACTGATGGTGCTGTGATCCTCCCCAGATCAACCCAGAATGTTCCATCCCGAGTGCCCGGCTAGTTCTGTTCTGTTGCTGGAGAAAGAAAGCACACCAAACAGTGTTTCTTCCCTAGGAATCTCGTCATCACCCAGCCTCTACCTTCCTGTGTAAACCGAACACAGCGCAGGGCTGCACACAGACACCTGGTGCCCTGTGTGTATCTGCCGCTGTCATTCCCAAATCAGCCGGTTTGAGAGTTAGCTCAGAAGCCAGGGCAGGAGCGTGGGCCAGCCAGCACCCACCTTGAAGCGGTCAGGCATGACTCATCCATGAATCACCGAAATGTTTATTTTCATTTTTCGAAGTTTTAAAAGCTCGCAAATGCTTCCTTCCCTCCAGCAAACAATTGCCACTTTTGTTCTTGGACACTAGCTGAGCTCATCACTTTCATCTCTTACCACGCATGTCATGATGGAGTGCGTGCCTTCGTGTAGGCTTTGGAGGAGATGGAGTCCCAGGACAAAAGTCTGAATCCTGTCCATTTCCTCTCCTGCTCTGTAGCAAACCCCATATGACTCGAGGGGAGCCTGGCCCCGAGAGTACCCTGTAGTGATGGTCTCTAGTCAGTGCTGCTAAACATGGAATTTATCCTCGGTGCTCACTGGCTTCTCTTCAAATATTTAGGTGGGGCATTTGCATCTCATATTTTAGTGACAGGGAGGGTGATAAATGAGATCATAAGCTGAGTTCTGTTGTCATCGCTCTGCAAGAGTTGAACAGGATTAATCATGAAGAATCTGCCTGGGACTTCCCCTCCAGGTCAGGGGTTGAACAGGATGGCCTTGAGTCTCCTGAGATGCTCTCTGGACTAGAGAGGGCTCGCCCTTGCCAGTTCATTTTCTCTTCCTTCAGGTCAGTGAGGGCTGAGGCTGTGAATAAGGACAATGCATTTCTACCTGTGAGTTGGAGGCCTACATGCAGCCTCGAGGGGAGATCCCAGGGACCACATTCTCTACAGCTCTGGGCTTTCAGTTGCCCCACAGCTGGGCACCGCTGCCCTGGGTAGACCTCCACATGCACCAGGTTGAGCAGGGCTGGGATCACAGGCATTGTGGGGAAAGGGACTCTAACTCCCTGGAGCCTATTGGTAAGTTTCTTGGGCTGCTGGGTAGGGAAGGCACCAAAAAGGACTCCTCTCCATGGGGAACAAGCAGTTCCTTCTAGACAATGATAAATAAGACACATATTAAGGACTAGAGTTGTCCCTCCCCCTGCCTGACACTTGCTAAGGGAAGTTGGCGGCAGTGGAAATGAAGGAGAGACACGAGAAGGAGCTGCTGCGGGACTCGAAATGCAGTGGCAAACTGAATGACCTTAGAAGCCGTACCTGCCTTAAGAGATGGAGCTTGAGGGGTGCCATAGGGCCCAGAAAGGCAGCCTGGAAAGACTATGGAAAGACTCAGCCTGGCTCAGCATCCTTCAGACTAGAGAGAGCCAGAAATGTCAACAGTTCAGGGGCTGGACGTTGGATTCAAGAGGTGAGTAAACAGTTGTGTTTGATGTAAACACCCATCCACAGTGCTCCGGCATTTCATTGAACAAGGAACGGTTTTAGGTGCAGAATGCTGGTGACAGTAACTGCAGTGTCCTCACTGACAGACACTGGGGAGGGGAGGAGAGATGAAAGAGAGAGGGAGGAACTGGGAGATGCCATGCCATGCTCCCTTTCTGGCTTGTCCATTACATAATTGACAGTCAAAGATGGCCTCTAGGGTCCTCCTATCTCCTGACTTCCTTATTGGTACCTAAGGCCAGCAGCATTTCATCTGTCAGCAACCTGGGCTTCAGGCCATGCCTGGGTCCCTAAGCAAGGCCACTGCTGCGGCCTCCAAACAGGGCTGCCTCCCCAGAAGTGAGGTGGGCTGGCCAGGTGCCTTCCCTCCTGGAGAGCAGAGAATCTTTCCAGTGTTGTCAGCTCATTTGTTATCCATTACATAAAAAAGTAGAAATTGTATTAGCTCATAGAAACTGGAGGAGAATGTGCGCTGCCTTACAACATTGGGGACATGCATCAGAATGTCCTGTGGTTTTTGACTGATTGGAAGTCGGGTACTGCTAGCTGACCCTGCCCTCCGTCAGCAGTGTTCCCTGCCCTACCTCTATTCCTGTGTCCTTTGCTCAGCGCATGCTCCGATGGCTGCTGGATCTGCAGTCCCATAGCCTGGGATCAAATGGACACAGTGAGCCAACCATGCGGGAATCCTGTCTGGACACAGGCCTGGAGTGTGGATATTCCTTGTGTTCTGCCCTCTACCCTGCCGGTCCCTCCAGCTATATAGCCCGATGAGGTTTCTCATTCCTTCCAGACTTCAGCCAGAGGAGTGGAGTATGGGGGAACGATACAGAGCTCACATCCAAACATGATGCAGCCCTTTTTGGCTTCATGAGCTTGGACAAGCTACCTCCCCGCATGGGAGAAGCATCTAAGCCTTGGGCCCAGGCGTTGTTCTTTTATTGGTGAATTGCGTGTTGCACAGAGTGATATATGTCTAAGTATCTCATGGGACTCCATGAGGGATGGATTAGATAATGCAGGCAAATGTTCCCTGGCAGATAGTTAAGTGGGGGTCATAACGGTGATGTGGCAGTGAGAAAGACACTAACCATGAATGGTTTCGGTGGAGGAACTGGCATGGCACAGCTACTTGCTGGAGGCTGGGTATAACCTGCCCGTCCAGGGCTCATGTGTTGGAAGTGTTTCTCAGCAAAGCATGTTAGGAGATAATGGGCCATGGAGGTCACTGAGGCACCTGCCTGGGAAGGGGTTGATGGGGGGTACTTCTGGGATCCTGCTTAACCCTCACAAGAGGTTGTTAGAGAGGAACAAGCCTGGCCCTCATTGCTCTGGCTTCCCGTCACCCCCTTAACCTTACTGTTGTGGGCACCACAGTGGCATCATTCATTGCGAGGCTCTTTCCAGAGCTGGGCAAGGACCAACACTGTGCCCTTTGTCCTCCAGAACTGTGTTCCAAGTGAACCTATTTTCTTTATAGAGTCATCTGCTTAAGGGATTGCATTATAGTAACAAATGGATACTACATTACTCAACATCATTTGACAAAGCAAGCTGGAAGGTGACAAAAATCACCTGATTAATAGGATACTTCCTGTTCTACAAGCCACTCGCAGATCCAAGATTCAGTGCTGTCTCAGGGGTGGTGAGGTCCTCTGGGACAGGGATGTAGGGTTCCTTTTACTCCCAAAGAGCTCAAGGCTGCAACCCTCCTCTCACTGTCTGCTGGCACCCTCTGACGTGCTGTGGCATCACACTCCCTGCAGGTACTTACTCCTCTGTGTCTGCTCAGCCCCCAGGTCTCCTCTCTGCTCAGCTCCCTAGCCCTTAGTGAGAAATGGTGCATCTTTACCTTCAAAAGCACAGAGGCGTATATGCCTGCCATCACCATTTCCCACGAGGCCATTCTGACACCTCTGGAGCTTCTCTGGTTACTTCTCTTGCTGGGCATGGTGTCCTTGGGCAAGAGAAGAGACTAGAATTAAAGCGTTTGGTGGTGTTGAGATGGAGGAGGATCTAAGTTTAACCACAGGAAGATATGTGAATGAGAGACTCAGGAGGCTCACAGTCTGTTCCCGTGTCTTCAGAAGTGTGAATCTGAAGACACAGGTTGAACCCTTCTGACTCATGCCTCTGCTGAGAAATGACCCGCTCGAGTGAGGCTGATGGGATTCGCTGCACTTTACAGAACTTTTAGGAGTCATAGTCAGGAAAAACCTGAATGGGTCAATGTGACCTGTGCCAGGAAGCCTGGGATGTGGAAGCGCCTGGGAATGTGGTCTTCTGCAAATATCGCCCTGGGGGCAATATTTGAGAAGCTGGGAGATTTCCGAAGTCAGCTGGGTCAGGGAGGAGGGCTTGAGTGGCCAGCTGTCCAGATGTAAGGCTGGGGTCATGGTCCGGCGGAGGCAGTGTGGCCCTGTGCAGCAGAAACCACTGTGATACTGGGACAGCCGCCCAGCAGAGGCCACCGCTAAACAGGGCTTTGCTCTATCATCTCAAACTCCAAGAAAAAGTTAAATGAAATTAGAGACACAAGAGAAACAAGCAACAGAGGTGGAACGGACAGGCAAGAGGCAGTGGAGGTGAAAGGGGCCTGGTCTGGAGGAGTGTATGCCATTGAGGTGGGAACATATGCTAAACTTTAGACTCAGCAAAGGGCAAAATGGATCCTTCTGGAAGTTCCCACAGTGAGTGGAGGGCCAGCCTGAGACCTCCAGAATGCAGAGGGAGGAGATTATACGAATAATAAGGAAGGGGGGGCAAGGTTCTGGGCCCAGGGGAGAAATAACCTTTGTCTTGTGTTTAAATGACTGATTCCACAAAGCAGCCCATGCTCCTGGGAGAGGGTCTCACCTACATACACTGGGGTTCCGAAGCTATGCTCTGTGGGTAACCCGTGAACTAACTCTCCAAGAGTCCATTGAGGGGCAAAGTGATGTTATGTTCTCTCTCTCTCTCTCTCTCTCTCTCTCTCTCTCTCTCTCTCTCTCTCTTTTGGTTTTTTGAGACAGGGTTCCTCTTTGGCTTTGGAGCCTGCGCTGGAACTAGCTCTTGTAGACCAGGCTGGTCTCGAACTCACAGAGATCTGCCTGCCTCTGCCTCCCGAGTGCTGGGATTAAAGGCATGTGCCACCACCACCCAGCAATGTTATGTTCTCTTAGAAAAGGGGTTCTCAACCTTCCTAATGCCGTGACCCTTTCATACAGTTCTTCACGTGGCGGTGACCTCCAACCATAAAATTATTTCATTGCTAATTCATAACTGTAACTTTGATACTGTTATGACTTGTAATATGAATATCTGATATACAGGATATCTGAGAATCGACACCTGTGAAAGGGTCATTTAATCCTCAAGACGGGTCGTGACCTATAGGTTGAGGAACACTGTCTTAGAAGCATGCCCAAGGGTAATCAAGGCTGGAGAGATAGAATGCTCAGCAGCTGAGAGTATGTGATGCTGAGGGGACCAGAGTTCAGTTCCCAGCACTCACCACATGCGCGGCTCTCAACCACCTGTTGCAGGGATCCAACACTCTCTTCCTGCCTCCATGGTTAACCGCCCTCCCCATGATGCATGCGCATACACGTAATTAAACATAGACACAAATCTTAAAAAAGAAAAAAGAATAACCAATTCTGGATCGTAGCCATTGGGAGTGACCCAGGTGCCAGGTGTCAGGACACCCTAAGCTGACAGCAACGGAGAAAGAGAGGCAGTGCTCACAGACCAGCAAAAAGACCATTCAAAAGTGACTCAAGACAGTCCGCGTTCATTACATGAAAAGAGAAGATTAAATCCGTGTGGAAAAGATGGATTGCGCAATAAATGTCACTGGCATAAGTCGTTAAGGTTTTTTAGGGGAAAAAAATAACCCCAATCCTAAAGTTAGATTCTTACCTCATAGTGAAATAAACTCCAGATGGTTTAAAGAGATAAGTAGAACACAAGTAAAACGGTAAAAGAATTCAAGGGACACGTTGGCGGATATTTCTTACGCTCTTGGGGTATAAAAGGCATTGCCAATATAGCAACGTCAGAGAACAGAGTGGAAACATCGTATGGCCCTGTACAAAAAAGTGCCTGGGACAGAGAAAGAGAGAGAGAGAGAGAGAGAGAGAGAGAGAGAGAGAGAGAGAGAGAGAGAGAGCGCTCTGAGGCCGCCGCCCACAGCTTCCTCCCTTCCTGCAGCCACACTAATCTCCTGTTAATGCTCAGTCCCTGCCTTCTCCTCCTAGCAGCCGCCATGGGCGCAGAGGATGTGTACCGTGCCAGGGCAATGTGTCCTGTGCCAGGGCTCTGGGCCATCTTGTCTTCCAGCTCCTTAGGTGAAGTCAAGAAAGGCAGCTGCACTCACAGACATGCAGACACAGCATAAGGAAACTCAGTAAGTCCCAGGGCCACTGGGTGGGGTTCCACGGTCATCGCAGACTTAAAAGCCATTAAGGTACAGCAATGAATCATTAGCTATGCAGACAGCAGGGTGCAGGGCCAGCCAGGGTAGGACTTCCTGGTGACTTGGCCCACACTGTGGTCATGGGCATAGTCTTCTTGGATTGTTCTTGGGTTCCTCTATGCAGTGTGTACCTCAGGTTGTTACTATGAAGATCTTGGGGTGATCCAGAGCTTGGTGGAAGCATGAAGTATTATCTGAGCTGGAGTCCTTGTGAGGCTCCGAAGTTCACACTTGGTTACCTCACTGCAGTGGCCAGGGCTGCCTCTGGGTGCAGTTATAAGGTGTCGAGCCAACTGTGTGAGTTCTGTAAGGTTGCATAGTTCCTTGACACCCAAAGAGTGGACTCGGGCTTCCTTCTCAGGCTTGAAGAACTCGCTGAGCTCTGTGGTAGAGACAGGAAAGAAGGAAGGAGTGGAAGAGGGTGGGAGGAAGGAGGAGGGAAAGCTGAGGCATGGGCTCCATATGTCTGTAGATCCCAAGTGGAGTCCTACTCCACTGGGATCACTTGACATCTTCTCCCCAGGCCAGGTGCCATTTGCTTCTGAGGTTAGCAACTGGGGACTTCATGTCTCCTTAGCTCCTGCCTGGGGTTACAGAGCAGAATAGGATGCTGGGTATAGGATACCCCAAGGATACAAGGGGGTCAGCCATCTAGGCTCCTGTGTCTCTCACTAGTTGCTCCAGTCACCACCCTAGAAGTCAGAAAAATCCTGCTTCCTGGTTCTTACATCTCACTGATACCCCTTCTGCCTTACAGACATGCCATCCCGGAGTGGAAGTGTCTAGGCTTCCCATCTGCTGACCTACTAATCATTGGCTTGGTCATCTTGTTCTCAACTTAGGCCTCTCTCCTGTGAATGGCCATGGCCTCCACGGGCTGTGACTTTAGTTCAGTGGCATGGCTAGGTCCTTGAAAGCAGAGTCAGGAAGGGGGTCCCTATGTTCTTTAGGGAATTGACTAGGCAGGGAGGGGCAAGCAGGGGAGGGTATTGAGACAACTGTACAGTAGGGTTGGTGCTCACACAGGGCTGGTGCCCAGCTTTACTGGAAGGGACCCACAGACCTACATGTTCTCATCTTATCTCTATCTCTGACTCAGGCCTCTAGAGTTAGAAGATGTTCCAGTCTGAAACAAAGGCAGGCAAGAGGGCAGGCCCTGTCTGATGGCGTGTTTCCCACGTAGACCACTCAAACCTGCCTTTGTCCCCAAGCTCAGTAGGCTCAGACAGCCTATTCTATAAGGCTGAGCCATTGACCCGGGATGGCCACATCTGAAGTGTCAGAGTGTCCCCTCTCAATTCTTCCCGTGGATCTTTCTGGCGTGGTTCTCAATGCTCTCCATCCATCCTCCTTGGAGACCTTGAGGGCTAGCAGGCTAAGAGTGCAGGAACTGATTATTTACCACCACGTTGGATCAGGGGGTCGGGAGAGCCCAGGGAGAACCCAGATGGCATGAGGGTGACAAGGCCTGAGGATTAGAGTTTAGATTCCTCTGTGAGGACTCATGGGTGGAGCCTGGGGCTGGAGACTCAGCTCCAAAAAGATCCTCAGAGGAGTTAGAGGTGGGTGGACCAGGTACCAGACTTCCATCACAGTAGGAAAACACTCAAAGCAGTTTTATGTCACCCAATAGATGTTTATTTCAGCTAATAGTTTTCAGGGTTTCAGTCCATGATCACTTAGTCCTGGGGTGCATAGCAGAGGAGGCAGAGGCATTCAGACACTGCAGTAGGAGTCATAGGCCCCATAATCTCAATTGAGTACACACTGCAGTGACTCCAAACCTCCGCTAGGACCTGCCTCTTAAAAGGACCACTGCCCCCAACATTCCTAACCAGGTCAGGGGCCATTTATTACCCAAACTACAGACATCACAGTGGGGCAGGCTCAGACAGGACCTACTCCAGGGCCTGTGAAGGAGGTGCTAGTTCCTTCCGGGAGTTCTGACGGGGTTTGTCTCAGAGAACAGGCATGAAATCCACTTCCAGTCACTGGGATTTTGGCATGGAGACATGGGCTTGAAGGTCCCAGAAGGGGAGGGAGAAGTGGGAATGGGGAGCAGAGGAGAGAAGAAGCAAAGAGACGTGGTATAGGAACAGAGATGGAGGTGGAAGAGAGAAAGCATGGTCCCTGTGTCTTGCTGCTCTCTCTGATGGGCTCCTGTGTTCCATCTGATAATATTTTGCAGTGAAGCCAATTGGGTGTCCTCCTCAGGCTGGGAGAGCAAGGGGGCCAGAATCCTGCATTTGTCATCGTATTGGCGCACGGGGGGGGTCTTGTAAAGGTCCTTGGCCCCCTGCCTTTCCTTTCTAGAGAGGATGAGCTCATTGGGTTTTGGCCTGAGGGCCAGGTATTCTTTAGCCTGCTCTGACCACAGCCTCCAACTCCCACCCTTCCTTCCCAGGTTAGCCCGTCCCTGCCCTGGGTACGGGTGCCTGCATCTGAGGTGGTGTGGCCGCTGCTGAGGTTCACAGCCCAGCTTGCATCCTCTAATGAGAATTCATTATTGGGACACTCCATTGTTAACTCGGTTGCCTCCTCTAACTTATTCCTGGTTCCTCATGACTCCAACCAGCTGATGATCAGTCTTCTTTCGTGTTTTACCCTGAGTGTCATCTTCCTCCAGGTGACATTTGCCGCTGGGGTAGGGGGAAAGTCTCAGGTGCTGGTAGCCTCTGCCCCGCTGTCATTTCTATCCTGATGTGCCTTTCCTACGCTGATCCCCCACTGCCGACACTGTCAGGTTTCCTGATCTTTGGCTCGTGTGATCTTCGCTCTGTACGCTGTCTAAGTTCAGGACTCATAGCCCCAAGCCCTCCCTGCGCTTGCTCATACTATGACTTCTCCTGTGCATCTATCTTAAACTCCAGAATGGGGCCCACAGCAGTCACCGAATCCCACTGTCTTGCTCAAAAGGGCCCCGGGAGTGTTGGGCTCAGTGTGGTAAAAGGGAACAGAAAGGCTTGAAGCTGGATTTTAGAAGCTGACCTTGCCTGGGTTGATATTTTAAGGCCCCTGATCAAATGTGTCTATGATCAGGCCATCCTTACAGGGAGGAAGTGCTTAGAGTTGCATGCTGGCCATGACTCCACAGTGGACTTCTGGAGAAGAGAGATAGTTCTGTTTCTGAGCACTTACTATGCTTTCTCTACAGTCCACTGGATCCTGACGACAACTTATCGTATACATCTTGGCTCCATGTTGCAAGAAGTCTGTTTGAAGGCAACACAACTCATTAGCTGCCTTACATGGCCCACAGCACTCAGCGCAGCCAGCTGGCAAGGGACACTCCATGTCAGCAGAAACGCTTGCTGTACTGCTTGGCTCTTTGAAAACCAGATTCCTGTTAAGCTGACTTATGTGTAGGCCATGATGGAGCAGGCCTGGTGACATCATGCGTCCTTTGATGGTTGCCACCCCCTTTCCCCCAGGATGCAAACGTTCCTGGGAGGTATGTAATGGTTGGGCCTCTTTTGCTGTGCAGTGTGAACATTTGAGACTCAGTGGACTGGCCTCAGGTATTCAGCGGGCTGAAAAAGTACAACAAAGAAAGATCCACCCCCCCTCCCAGATGTACAGTCTCAAACTTTAAGCATTTCAAAGTTGCAAAGTAAAAATTGTCCAGGCCTCATAAATAGGCTGTATTGAAAGAAAGCTAAGACGAGAATCCAGGCTCCGTTCCTCTGTGATCAGAAGAGAGCCATATGTCCACACAGGCTGCTCTGACTGAAGAAATGAAGGCTCCCAAGCCCTTGCCCGTTTTCCAGACACTGGGAGGCTGAGGCTGTAGCTCTGGGTGTAGCCGGAAGCCAACGCAGAGGTGAGACCATTCCAAGGTAGCAGGGCTGTTTCCCAGTTGGCCTGGACCCTTGCTTAGCATGAACAAGATCTCATGGCCCGTGCTCAAGTTTGGTGGAACAAATGAACATGCTTGGGCGTTCTCCACTGCCCGTGAACTTGACTCTCTGTGAAGACAGAACTCAACTGGGGTCACTTATTCTCTGCCCCGGGTTGTGCAAGGGTTGAGGGGAGATGATCGTTCAGAGCTCAGGTCCTCATTTATTCCCAAGGCCAGCACCCAGGAGTGCAGAGCCTGGGGCTTATCCTTGTCCTTATCCCTACTTAAGGACGTCTTTCCAGTCCAAGCTTAAAGTGTCCCCTAAACTAATATCAAGCTTCCTTTCATGTAGACCCTGATCAGACTGATCGTAGCTCCAGTGAGACCACCTTAATAGCCACTATGTGAATAGTCCCTAGACCTGGAACGCTCGTCTGAGACTAGAGTTAAATGACCTATTCTGCTGCATGCATTTCTACTTAATTGATTTTTAATTTGTGGTCTCATTAGAAACTGCAGAAAGAGCCCAGCCAGCTCCAGTGGAGCTGTCTCGGCATCCCTGATGTCTTGTGTAGCTTTGGAATATAACTCAATCTAGAAGTATTCTTCGCAATTATGAATGGAATTGGTGGCCAGTCAGATACCTCCTATGGAGTTCCCCCTGCGAAATCCTTCCCCAAGGTCTTGGCCTAACACTGACATTGATATCAGATTTCCAGGATGTGCTCTGGAGTCTCGGTGGACCTCGCTAGACAGCTGCAGAGAGGGCTTACCCAAGGCAGTGACACTCAGGAGTGCTGCTACCCACAGACTAGTCCTGGCATGCTCTCCATTGTCCCCCATGAAAAGCCATGCTGCCTGTGTGGGTATGATGCACGGTTTTCTTCCCTCAGATCTAGGTATTGCGTGGGCTGGGTACCCCACTCAGTCCTGGAACTTAGCGCGCCTGCATTTGGGGGCCTGTGGTTGGTGAAAGGCCATCACTGACAATCGAGGCTTGAGACTGCTCAGCGTCATGGGGGTGGGGTGTGTAATACTGATAGACACAAAGAAGGTGCTTCCCCTGTCTTGTTTATTGTCCTAGTTAGTGACAGGTGCCATGCTGAAGGCCCTGGGGCCTGGCTAGTGGATAAAGAAGTCAGTGGATAGATGCAGACAGGAAAGGCTCTGGGATATGGCATCCTCGCTGTATACTTAGGGCTCCCAGGAAGCTCCCCCCCCCAGTTTCCTCTGTGCCACCTGTGTGCCTCACTCCAGCTTCCAGACTCTGAGACAGGGCAGCTCACCTCTGGGCCTTGGAGCTTCCTCCGGCCTTGCTCTCATGGGTGTGGTCTCTCAGCTAGTCTTTAAAGTGTGGCTCTGAGTGCCAATTGGGCACTGAGGTGAGGCTTAGGGGCAATGCCTCATGCAGGTAAGCCTTGATCTCTCTGGGTATCTTCAATCCCAATGCCCTATTATTATCAGCGTCAGTATTTGGTGGGCCTCTACCTCTCCTGAGGGCTCTCCAAGTTCTTAGCAAGTGGGAAGAGGAACGTGGGCTAGCGCAGTCTGCAGCCTGAGGGTGAACCCCTGCCCGCATCAGCTCACATGGAGCTCACTCCTGAGTGCATGGGCAGCAAGGGGGTGGCCCTTCTGCTCCGAGGCTCCTTGGACACCCAGAAGGGGCCTGTCCCTAAGTTCTTATCTGGGTTAACTCTTTCCACTGCCACCTCAGAGATTTCTGGCTTGGCTTGGAGAAGGTAACTGAGTGACACTGTCCAATTTTCTCTTCTAGAGGCTCCTCCTTGCCTGCAGGGCACATGGCAGCTCACCTGGGGAACAGGGCAGAGGGTAAGACAGGTCTCAGAGAGATCAGAATGGGCTGGTAGGGACAGTGGGCTCTGTGCCGCTGTGTGCTCTGGCCCAGGCTCCTTCTACAGAGGCTCTGAGGCTGCCCCTTGCATCCTGTGGCCCATTCCATCCCACCTCCAGCCTCACCCACGACCCTCTGCTTCAGGGCTGTTTCCTGTAACTTCAAATATGGCTTCTGGTGCTTTTCAGTAGATGTGTTTTGGATGGGAAAAAAATCATAAGCTCTCCTCAGTTTATGGTGGGTTCTGCCCTCACAAACCCACGGCCAGGTTCTGTTCCCAGCAGCCCCATGGTGGCTTACAATCATTTACTACTCTAGTCCAAGGGAATCCAATGCCCTCTTCTGACCTCTGTGGGCCCTAGGCACACACATAGTGCACTTACATGTTGACAGAACACTCCCAGACATAAAAAACAAAACCTCAAAACCAAAAGCAAATCCTTTTGTTTCAATGGTTATATAAACACAGATTTTGTGGGTCTGTATTTCAGCCTTTATATGATTAGGTGAGCTAGCTTGCTCCTCTCTCTCTCTTTCTCTCTCTCATCTCCCTCCCTCGCTCCTTCCACTCCTCCCTCTCTCCTTTCTCTGCTCAGACTAGTTTATGAGTTTTACTGTTGTTTTGTTTTTCTAAGTAATTTTGGCTTTTATCTTTACAACTTCCTTTTTGCTGTTTTCTTTTTTATTACTATGTTTCTCTCAGTTTGCTTGATAAGATATTTAATCTTTTATTGTTCACTTTCATTGATTTATGCTCTAACCTGTGACCTTTTCTCTGGTCATGCTTCAACTTTAGCCTGTTGCCGGCATTGTGTCTCACTGTGTTTTAGACAGTCCCTAACAGGGGTTTAATTTTTGCCTTTTGCCCCTGGAGTTTTTATCTGACTCTAATTACCCAATAGAAGGGTTTTTTTTTCTTTACGAGTTTTGCATTTTGTTTCATTATGGACAGAAAAGGATTTTTTGAGTTCATTCTGCATTCTGAGATGAAACAAGAAATTCAGTCACTGTTGAGCAGAGTCTGTGGGCATCACCGTCTCTGTCCCATGTGCACCAGATGTGACAGTTTGTTTAGGTTTTCTGTAGCCTCATTGGCTTCTTGTTCATCCAGCCACAAGCAGGCAGATGTGGTGTGAAGATGCTCTGTTTGTTGGGTTTTTCCCTTTTCCCCTCCTCATCTCTCCTGAAGCTGATTTCAGGAGCCATGCCCTCTCGTGTGGAGCGGAACCACGCACGTGGTATATTGGCTCCTAATGTCAGACATGGTTGGTTTTGCTCACTGCTTTTCTTTCCTTCCTTCTTGTTTGAGCTCCACCTGACTGTATCAATAAGGCAAGTGTCCTAGTTAGTGTCAGAGGACCCTCCACAGGGAAATTCCCTCCATTAGGAAAGCATGTGAACAAGACTATGGGGGCATTTTCTTGGTTAATGATGGCTGTGGCAGGACCCATATCACTGTGGGTGGTGCCATCCCTGGGTTGGTGGTCCTGGGTTGTAAAAGAAAGCAGGCGGAGCAAGCCATGAGGAGCAAGCCTGTAAGCAGCACCCCTCCATGGCCTCTGCTGTGAACTAGTGCTTGTCTTTTCTTTGTCACAGTTAGTGTGTATTTACTTGATTTTAAAAAGTTTTACCTGGTTTATTTGTCCCTTTTATGTTTGTGGGGTGCTTTGTATGGTGTTTATGAGGTTTATATAGGAAATACAATATGGAAATTGCATTTTCATATAACTTTATAGGTAATTTTACATATCATATTTACTTAACATTTTAATTTACATATTGTCTTCCTATGTCTCTACATCCTATCTCTTATTTAATATCCAATTATTTGCTTTATCTTAATGACATTTTTTACTTCCAACTATGACAATTTATTTTTACCTACATACCAATCCATGGACCCATGGACTTAGTCTCTCTCTCTTTCCTCCTCCTCCTCTTCCTCTTCGTCCTCCTTCTAGAAACACGATCTCACCATGTGGCTGAGGCTGGTCTTGAACTCACAGATGCTTCTGAAGCCTCTCCCTCCTGAGTGCTACAGTAGCAAGCATGTATCTCCATGCCCAGTTCCCATTCTTTTTATCCTCCCCTGTTAGTTACTTTTCTTGTTGCTGTAATCAAACACGGGATGGAAGCAAGGATGGAAGCGTTTGCTTCAGCTCGTAGCTCAAGTGCATGCTTTGTAAGAGCGGGGAAGGCGTGGCAGCAGGGGTGTGAAGCTTGGTCATGTTGGACCTGCAGTCAGGAAACAGAGAGACAT
>JAQHUG010000148.1:2901304-2925491 GCA_028555095.1 Dicrostonyx torquatus
TGTGCCTGGCATGGATGGGAACAATGGGTTAATATAAGTTATGGGAGCTGATAGGAAGACTGAGCTAATGGGCCAATCAGTTGATAACCTAATGTAGACTCTGTGTGATTTTCTTTGGGGCTTGCTGGCTGTGGGGTACTGGGCGGGACAGAAACCCCAACAAGCCAGCCCTTTTATTACAATGAATGCTGCTGCTCAGTCCACTTTCTCTTTTTATTTAGTTCAGTAACCCGGCCCACAGAATGGTAGTGCCCACATTCAGGGTGGTCCTTCCCACCTCACTAAACCTTTCTGGAAATACCTCATAAGCACTCTCAGAAGTGTGTTCTCAGTTAATTCCAGTTTTCTACTTTGTCAGAGGATATAGTCTTTGTGTGCCATTTTCTGCTCTTATTTCCACTGCTTTGTATTGTTGCTGTCTTGAATATACAGGGCACCTGTGAATACTATGTATAAAGGGCATATGTGCATCTTATATATACAGGACATCTGTGTATCCTGTGTATACAGAGATCTGTATATCCTATGTATAAAGGGCCTCTGTGTATCTTACGTATACAGAAAATCTGTGATTCATATCTATCTATCATCTATCTACCTACCTATCTACATATATATGACATCTGTGCATTTTGCATATAGGACATTGGTATACTTGGAAGCCAAGATGTTTTTCGTCATTTACATACCGAACATCTTTGAAAAACTATGTATACTTGTCTGTGCTTTTGAGTTCACGGAAATCCGTGCAAATAAACACATCCTGCACTCCCAGTGTTCCTTACCCTACCCCCCTTCACTACCAGGAACTGTTGCCTCACAGCCTTTCTGTGTCCTCGCCCTAACCCTTCTGTTGCTTCACTGAATTCCTGCTGAGATATTCTTCCCTCTTCCATGCTTCTAATGTCTCTTCAGCTGTGTCTAACCCATCCACACATCCCATGTGTTCAATGTCCTCACTGTGTCTCTAACACCCATTTAAAAGGCCTCCACCTTCTTTGGTAAGATTTCTTACTCTGTCTTTTATTCAGCTAAACGCATTGGTGATAATTATTTTAAATCTTAATTATTTTAAAGTTTGTGTCTATTGTAGTCTGAGGCTGCTCCAGGTCTACTTCTTTTATCTGTTGTTTCCCTTGAATCTATTTTCTTAATCTCTCAGACTCTGTCTTTGTCTCTCTCTGTGTGTATGTGTGTCCGTCTGTCTCCCCCATATATGTACATTGTCCTACTTGCTAAGCAGGAACTCCAGCCTCATTATTTCTACTCTGGTTTTTTTGTTTTGTTTTGTTTTTGTAAACCTGGGCTTTCTTGTTCCTATTTATTGCCAGATGGGATGTATAAAAACCTGGAAAGAGAACCAAAGTTTCAGATTCTCCAGGAACTCCCTCCATGGTGGACTCTGTGCCCTCCTGGTCCCGGAATCCAAAGCTCTGCTCAGATCTTACCTGTTTCTTCTGGAATGGACACAGCACCCTGGAGACAGCCCAGACTGTCTGCTCTTTCCCCTTCCCTGGATCCATGCCTTGTAATGTTCCTCTGCCGCCTTAGTCGCTTGATGTCTTCTCTCAGGCTTTTCTTTTGTCTGGGTTTTCTGCTCTCTCTTGGCTGAAGTGTTGGTGGGAATTACCTACTCTGCCGTTTCCAGAAGTGGAACTTCTGAGTAATTTCATACTATTTAGCATCTCCCGGTTTTCCCCAATATTGTGCATCTATCTATCTCACGACTGTGGCGAGCTAAGTTACTGACAAATAGCAGACAGATATGACGTTGGCACCAGGGGACTTTTACGCAGCCTCTCTAGCCACTGTGCTCTGCACTATACCAAAGAGCCAAAGTTGGGCTGCTGGGGAGTCTTTTGTTCTCTAATGTAGGACTGCCCATCGGGGTTGTGAAGGTAGTAGGCCCAGGCAGTGACAAACACCAATGAATATGTGATATGGCCTTGCCAGGCCCAAGTTGGCTCTGATGCCAGGAACTTGGCTGCTTCCTGGAACTCGGCTCATAGTCTGCACACTGGACTGGAAAGAGGCACTGTGGGCGCTGCAGTCACCTGAATTTTTTTTTCTTTAATAAGCCCTTTGGGTGTATGTCATCTTCCTATATCTAGAGCCTTCAACTCCTCTTTATTTAACTTTTTTTTCTCTATAGCTTTTGGATCAGTTGGAAAGCCCATATAAGTTTACAACATGAATAGCACATAACACGGTGATATTCTGTGACTTGAAGCCAAGTTAAACATATGGCCATTTGAACATTATTTTGTTGAAAACCTTTTTGGAATGCTTTTTTATTCACTTTGGGGCAGATCTAATTATAGATGGATTTTTTAGCTTGCATGCTGAGCACATGATTTGGTAAGTCTGAACAAACCAGAGGGCCAAATCTCCCCTGAGGGAATGGGCAAATCCACGGGTTATGGGATTTTTTTTTCCAAATATTAACTATCACTCAATTAATATTAGTCCCTCTCTCAGGCTTCCACACACCCGCTTACAGCACAATTCCATCACAATAGAGCGTCACCTGTGTAGTTAATTGTTCAGAATTCATCTGGCAGTCTCAGCGTTCACGACTAACATTTGGACTTCAGAGGAGACTGTTTGCCTACAGCCTGCCAAATAAGCCTTGCTAGCATGCCCTGCACTCCACCTCTGCCCTCCGAACGATTCTCAGTGACCTCGGCCTCCAGTCATGCAGTGGCCCTTGTTGGGAACACGCTCTGTATACTCTGCAGGGCTGAGTTCCCTGGGGACTACACAGATGGGGCAGCGGATGGTTTCTGAGTTCTTGCAGGAGGCACAGGGCTCTGTGGTGTTTTGCAGTTTGCACAAATGATGGGGAGGCAGTGAGCTTAGGGAGATAGATGGCAAGTCTCTGGCTGCCCCGGGCTTCATCTCTTCAGTGTGCATAACTTAGGGCCACCTTGGGTGTTAAACAGGATGAAACGTGATAATGAGCTTTGTTCAGCCCCCACCTCACGACCCCGGGGCCTTTGATGCATGCGTGTGCTGGTACTGGGATCCAGCACAGGCTTCCTCATGTGGCTAAGAGACTGAACTATGACTCCTTATGCTGCGATATTACACAAAATGACAGACCTGAGAAACGCTTTCCTGGAAGAAACTTTATGTTAGAGGCAGGGGAGATCATGGTCTTTGATGTAGCTTGTGGACAGTGACCATGGGAATAATGACTCTCACCTAGCAGCAAGAACAGGGGATGATGTCAGGAGAAACCCTTGAAGGGACTGGCAGGTCAAGTCCAGGCAGGGATCCTGGACTACTGGAGAGGAGGTCACTGGCTTTAAGGAAATGAAAAGCCTGGTGTGAGCCAAAGCAAAGGTCGCCTGGCTCTTCATGAATTCTCCCTCCCATTAAAATCACAGAAATAATATTCAAATAAAAAACCCCAGTGCAGTTGTGAGGATCAAGGACACTTCGCTTCCTCCCTCCTACTTCCTCCCACCCTGGCTTTCAGTTACACTGGCTGAGTTCTCTCAGTGTTCTGGGTCCCTCATAGGTCAGGGAGGAAGGAACAAGGGAAGCAGGCACAACCCCTTCTTCACGGTTATCAGTTATAGACTCAGATTTTTGCCATCTAGGGGTCTTGATTGGGCTCATTTTCTCTGCCACCTAAAATGTTCGGAGAATAGTTAACAGCTGGGAGTCTGGAATATAGCAGCCAGAACCAGCCAGAATCAGCCAGAACCAGCAAAAACCAGCCAAAATCAGCCAGAACCAGTTGGAATCAATCAGAATCAACTGGGGGAAAAAAGACTTTTCTTAGGAGTGAGGAAAACACACACAACACACACAAACTCAAACACACTTGTATGAGAGACAGAGAGAGAGAGAGAGAGAGAGAAAGAGAGAGAGAGAGAGAGAGAGAGAAGAGAGAGAAGACTCTCTGTAAAGCAGAGGGAAACTCCAGAAGCCAAATTCAACTTCTCCTTGACAGTTGTAGTTTGTGTGTGTGTGTGCATGCTTGTGTGTGTGCACATGTATGTATGTTTGTGTGTATGTGTTAAAGTCTTTGAAGGGTCATCCTCCCATAACATAGGGTTGGTCAGTTTGAAGAACAGGGCAGCTGATTCTATTGGTCCACAACTGTTGTACCCTAATCTGCCTTGAACTTGAGCGAGTCCATCAGCAGGAGGCTTGCTGGCAAGGAAAAAAAAAAAGCCTACAAGGCCTTTGTTTAAAGCTTCCAGTCTGCTGTCTCAGGTCAGGAGGGTGAGGAAGAAGTTCGCCATCTTTATTGATGGCATCCTCCTCTATCTGTCCGCCTACCAGAGGGTCTGTCTACTCCTAGTCCCTCAGGATGATGTGTCAAGGGAAGGAACACTGGGAATGAGCAGGGCAGAGGCCAATGGCTCATCAGGCCCCTGATGGGGAGGTGAGACCCCTGGGCAGGAAGGAGGAGGAAGCTAGAAAGGGGTGGTGCCTCATCCACATAGGGCTGGGGACTCATCAGAACCTGGAGCATGCGCTTCTCTGTGGTGACCTTGTACTAATTCAGCCAAACTCCTGAAAGACAAGAGCAGTATGGAAGAGGGCGCTGAGAACTTAGTCTGAAAGTTATTTGTAAAAATTGCCCAACTTATTTGATTAGAACTTCTATTTGTTTTTAAAGTTTTAAATTGTATTTATCTATTGTGGTGCACGCACGTGTGTGTGTGTGTGTGTGTGTGTGTGTGTGTGTGTGTGTGTGTGTGTGTGTAGAGCAGTAGGTGCTCATGCCATGGCATGTGTGTGGACACAGAGGACAACCTATGGGAGTCAGCTCTCTCCTTCCTCCATGTGGATCCTGGGGATTGCACTTAGGTTTTCTGGCTTAGCTGCAAACACATTCACCTCCTGAGCCATCTCCCTGGCCCCACAGTTCTTATAAAATGGTATATATGATCATTTCAGACAAACTCAGTGACTTCTGTTTCAAGGATCCAATAAAAAGGTTCCTAATCTTTATGTGGTAAATACTTTTACGTTTATTAATTCATATATGCTTTCCCCACAGCACATGTATAAATATTTTTCACAATACCCTCAGAATCTTTTGAAATGTTCTTGTTCTTAATGTGATAGATAAATTACAAGTTCACCTGTATACATTTGCATTTTATTAACTATTTTAGTGCATAAAATAGCAGGTTTTATTTTATCATATATATGCATATATACCATATATATAATTATGACTCACTTATTTTAAATGACCTACACATTGTGTGGGTGTGAGTGTGCTGTGTGTGCATGCCTGTGCATTTGCAAACACATACTATGTGCATGTGTACATGTGTGCATGGGTGCATATGTGTGTGGACTTTGTGTGTAAATGTGCTTGTGCATTCGTGTGTATGTCTGTATATGTGTGTGCATGTGTATGATGTGTGAGTGTGTTTGTGTGCATGTTAAATGTAAATGTGCTAGTGTCTTAGGTTTTCTAGTGCTGTAAAGAGACACCATGACCACACAACTCTTAGAAAGAAAATACTTAGTTGAGGTGGCTTGATTACAGTTTCAGAGGTTCTGTCCATTATCCTCATGGTGGGAGCCTGGCAGCAGTAGACTGAGGTGGTGCTGGAGGAGTAGCTGAGATTGTTACATCTCACAGGCAACAGGAAGTCAACTGACTGTCACATTGAGAGAAGCTGTGAGGAAAAAGGCCTCAAAACCCACCCCCACAGCGACATACTTCCTCCAGCAAGGCCACTCATCCTGACAGCGCCACTCCCTTTCAATTGTTAACTAATATTAACAAATATTAAAAGCTTTTAAAAAAAACCTTCTAAACTTAATTACTGGCTGGTACCTGGCTTTAAAGTGTAGCAGACGATATCAAAATATATAAGCCTCCTTGGGCCAAAGTTATGGCTCAGGGGTTTAGAGCACTGGGTGCTTTTTCAGAGGGACAGGATTCAGTGTCCAGCACCCACGTGTCCAGTTCCAGGGTCTTCTGGCCTCCGTAGATACTACATGTATGTGGTGCGCAGACACACATGCAGACAGAACACTCACACACACAGAACACAATAGTAAAAAGTTTAACTTGTCATCTTCCAGTCACGGACACCACCAGACCTCTGTTTGCAGCTGAGCACTTCTGGTTACTGCTTGACATAACCGAGGAGAGGTATGGGGCCAGCTAGGGATTGGGGCTGGGTGGGATGCTTGGGCGGAAGAGTTTGAGGGGGTGGGGCTCCATGTCGTGCTGGCAGTTGGGGGGAAGTAGAAGTGATTCTAGGATTGGCTGAATAAACATTACGTAGAGGAATGTGCTACATACAGACTTTTCCTGAGGAGTTGACAGACAGACAGACAGACACACACACACACACACACACACACATACACACATCCACTCACCCCAGAATGAGTACCCCCAACAGACCAAAGTAATGATTTCACCAATTGCCCCAACATCCAGCTTGGGAGCCGGTGAGTTTTAATTGGGGTTGCTAACAAGAAGGTGAGTGAGGGGCTCCTCACAGGAGCAAGAACTCTGGCAGAGCTGCATCACCAAAGAGGCCCGCCCAGCCCAGAGCAGCAGCCCTGGCAGCCTCGGCAGAGTTTGCAGGCAGCTGCACCGACCATCCTAGAATCACTTCTCTGCAGATGGGCTGGCCAGGCTCCCCCATGCAGCGGTTATTGACTCCTTTTTATATGGCTGAGGAGAGGCTGTGAGAATCTTCAAAGTTTCTCTTGTCCTAGGCACTTGGGCTTTTATTTATCTCCCAAGTCTCTTGAGCCTCCTACTTTGCCCTGAAGCAAATGTTTTAATTTTGAGGAAAATGTGGTACGGCAGAGCGTAGGCAGGAGTAAGGCTTTCCCCGCTTTGGTCAGAGAGGTATCTATTACAGCTAATGGATGGAGAAAGGGATATTTGGGATTTGCCCATGTGGTTTTGTCGGTCAGCTCCTTTGGACACCCTGTGTGGGGAGCTGAGAAGCCCAGAGTGAACGTGTAAAGAGGAAGCGAAGTCTTAAGTGGATGTGTATTGTTTGACATGGGCGTAACATGTCAGGACCAACACCTCAGTCCAGTGGGAGTGGCAAAGCCTTCCCTGGGTCACGCTCAGCAGATGGTGAAGCCTTCCTCCAGCCTGAGTACAAATGCAGACATTTGAATGATTGACAGCTTGTGTAAAAACTACCAAGAGCAGCTCCCTCCTCCTGGGTGTTTACAGCCTGAGGATGCTCCTACAGATAGCTCCTACCCAAACTAGCTAACCCTTACCCTTTGCCGTACATAATAAACTCAGTAAGGGTCTGGGTTGTCCCATAGTTGGTGCCACTCCATCAGAGTGCACCGTGGACCACCCAATCCCAGCTTTTCTGTCTGCCCTTTCTTTATTCTCTCGCCACTCCAGTCAGGTTTCTAGGACCAGGCCACACAGGACATTGCATTTGTGATGGTGACTTTGTGTGAGAGGTTGTCACTTAGCTAGACAACCCCAAGGCTGCAGTCATCGCCAGCATCTCTTCTCAAACCATCTCTCCTTAGTTGGCTGAGATGTCCGTGCTCAAAGGGCTCATGCACCTTTCTTGAAGTATCTATAGGAAACCTGCAAAGGCTGTTCACATTTCTCCCATTGCTGTTTTGAGTGTACTGTAGTTGGACTAAGAGATGCCTGGTGCGGAGGTTGTGGGGCACACCCGTGGGAGAGCCAGTGAGGTCATCCATCCCCAGACTCAGCTAGATTCTGAGGACTCTCACTAATCCCTTGGTGGAGTTGCAATGCTGGCTTTACTGAGAAGCAGTGATGAATAGAGGCAGGGCCTAACTGAAAGAGATGCACCACTGGGGACGGGTCCTTATGCGAGAAAGAAGTTCTCACAAATTCAAGGGGCAGTGGAAATGAAGCCGTTTTTAATGTACTCGTCTGCAGACAGGGAACCAACATAGAGAAGAGGCAAAGAGGAGCGGCATGCTGATTGGGTGCAAGACAGTTTTTAAATTTTCAACTCTGAGAAATCCCTGTCCTCATTTTCTCACAGGCCGGGATTTAGAGAACCGAAATCTAGCATAATTGCCTTCTCAAAGCCCCCTTCCTATTGGTTTAGGCTACAGGCCTTACTAATTAAGTAATAAGTTGGGGCTTGAGACTGCCCCATTTTCTGACCATGGGCCAATCAGACAGTAGACTGCCCAGTGATCTCTTAAGAGAGCCGCATGCTGAAAATGGACCATGCTACTTTCTTTCTTACACTTGGGGCAAGGTATCCATGACTTCTTCCCGCTTTCTGGTTCCCGTGAAGTGAGTAGCATCTTTCATGACACATTCACGCTGCCCAAGCACACTGGGTCATGTGACCCCAGACTGAGCCCTCTGGCACCGAACAGCACACTCTCCTGCCTTGATTCTATCAGGGCTTTCTGTCACAGAGATGGGAAGATAACTAACAATGGGTTTTTAGGCGGAAGTTGGGAATGTAGGTTTTAGCTGTCTCTTCTTTGTTTAAATTCCTCCAAACACTCCCTGTCACAAGGGTTTCATCAATCAGGCAACTAAAAGCATTTTGTAATTTCCTGTGTGATTTCTTCTTTGATCCAAAAGTTATTTAGATTCATTTCACTTTGATTTTTCAAATATTTGGGGGGGGGCGGGTAGAGGTATGGGTAGAGGTATCTTTCTTTTATTGGTTTGTGACTGACTTTTGTTTTAGTCAGAAAATATATTCTCTAGAGTTTCACTGCCTTTAAATGTACTTATTTGACAGCATTGGTATACATTTTACTTAGTGACTATCTGCGTACTTCAACACGGTGTAGTACCAGTCACGTCAAGTGGTCTGACGGTTGCCCAGCGCCTTACTGCCATCTTCAGTTCTTCCGTCTTCCTCTCCTGTTACTGACAGAATACTGACCAGTGGTGGCTTTCCTTCTTCTCTGCTTAGTTTGTCCGCTTTGCTTTACATATTTTAGAGTTCTGTTATTAAGGGGTGGTGCAGTCAGGCTTTGCAAAGTGGGTCGTGGCTCTGGTCTCTCACTTGACTCGCGTTTCTTCATCTGTGTGTTGGGGAAATACCCCATCCACTGCAGATGAGATGTGCACAGAGCAGGAGAAAGATCGCAAAGACAGTACTGGGGGTAAGAGGGGAAAATGTGGGGGGTGTCCCCAGCTCTGACCTCACTTAAAACCACACCCACCATCTCCTGTGTGCCCCAGTGCTCTGGGACAGAGGGCAGGGCAGTGAGGACAATTTCAGCCCTTGTGTGGCATCTATTCTAGGAGAAGAGAGCCACCCTTAGCCACATGTCATGTTCTATTTAGACAGTGTCTGGGCAGGGACGCACACAGCTCTGCTCATGCCATGCTTGTGTTATTCATTCCTGTAGGGCGGTGGTTCTCAACCTGTGGATTGGGACCCCTGTGGCTGGGGTCGCATATCAGATATTCTGCAAATCAAACGTTTACTCATAACAGTAGCGAAATAATTACAGTTATGACGTTGCAAAAGAATAATTGTATGGTTGGGGGTTCCCACAACATGAAGGTCACAGCATTAGGAAGGTTGAGAACCACTGTGCTTAGCCAATGTTCAGTTTTAGGGAGAACTTCATGACTTTGAGTCTGCCACAACACCCAGCCCACATGTGAGACTTCTCGAGGCTGCGTGGCTTTACACAGCTTGCTAATGTGTCACAGTTGGGGATGGCAAGAACCAAGGTCCCACCCAGCTCTGAAGACCCCCAAAGCCCAGGCCTGAGGAGAGCGTTGTTTCTGAATGATCTCCTGCTCACCTTCTCTCTCCCACCCTCACATCCCTTCTGCTCTCACTGAAGGCAGACACATAGTATGAAGCCACTGGAGGAGGCCACGGGGGTATGGACGATTCAGGTCCCTGCTGCGAGAGGAGGCACCTTTGGACAGAGTTCAGCCTTGAGGTGTGGATCCAGGAGCCTGTTGAGCACAAGGACTGTGATGGTGTAGATGTGAAGTGCTCTCCACAGGCTCGCTTGTTTGAGCTTTGGTCTCCAGCCAGTGGCGCTCTTTTGGGAGGTTATTGAGGCTTTGGGAGACAGGGAGGGCCTGGCTAGCAGATGTAGGTCATGTGGGATGAATCCTTTGTAGTTGAGGTAATAATACAGTTCCTCTCTCTCTTGGCCTAACTCTGCTTCTTGTACCATCAGGATGTGAGAGGACCTTGCCTGGAGCCCGTCACCCTGCATGCCACCAAGTCTTCCTGCCACGAGCCCCTGTCATCCTGCATGCCACCAAGTCTTCCTGCCATGATGGATGTAGGCTATGAGCCAAAACAAATACCTCTGTTAAGTTTCTTCTGTCGTAACTAAGGGAAAAGTAACATGAGCTCCCTGGGACTACACCATGAGAGCAATATGGCCAAGGACCAGTGGGCCCGGCTTCCTCACACCTAAGCCCTGGCTGGCCTGGGGCGCTTTGGTTTGGAGAGTAGCTTGCTCAGCCATTCCAAGAGTCAGGTTGGAAGCCTTGGTGTTTATTTTTTTTCTTTCTCTCCCCTCCCCCTGCAAGTTCAGGGTGTTTCTGGAACACTGAAGAATGTAGATAAGAAGTCCAGCTCCTCCCTCGAGGGAGAGGGGTGGGGATTTCTGGGCTCTGTGGAATCCCAGCACCAAGAAGATGCTACACCAAAGCTCAGCCCTCTGTGAGGAGTTGTTTTGACCTTCGACCTTTAGCCAAGAAGTGATCACGCCCCAGGTTGAATGGAACCTGGAATCATTTCTGGGCAAAACCTTACTCCTAGTCCAATCAGTCCTATGTGGGATGCCTCTCCCCTCTTCCTGGGCCTTGCCTGCCTCTCCCCAGCATCTTAGGAAAGCAAGACTTCAAGTGTTTGGCAGATGTAAGTTTTCAATGAGGTGACCTAGGTCCAAGTTTGCCAGAAACGCCAGGAACACCGTGGTAAAACTTAATCCAGTCGTGCTGGTTCCTCTCCAAATGTGATTTATCTTACAGTCGTCAGAACTTGGATGAAACGGGGAAAGCGAGCTCCTTTCTTGCCTCGCTGGGATCCGTCCATTAGTCCAGGGCCTGTGTCCCGTCGCACTCCGTTGCTTCTTGGCCATCGCTTCCTTCACATTCTGTATTTGTGTGATCATTAGCGTTCCTTCCCCCCCCCCAAACCTTTTTATAACGTTCAAGTCAGCCTTTTATATCCTTCCCAGAAGGGCTGAGATCTCGTGAGCTCCCGCTGTAAACAGTGACTGCCTGGCCTTAATGCCGAACATGTTTGAGTATTTATAAAAAGCCAGGCTCCTTGGTGGGTGCAGCATGCAGAGTTTGGAGACTCAGTGAAGAGGCTAGGATGCACACAGAAAACCTGGCCCTTCCCACAGCCTCAGGGAAGCCTGCAAGACAGAAATGTCACCCTGGAAATTAGCGCAATTTTGACATCTTGACTGTAGGTTTTCTTCATGGGATGAATTTGAGAGCCAAGTGTTCTAATGGGAGGGAAGTGCAGGCCCGTTGCATGTTTAACTTCTGAGTCTGGTCTCAGAGGGGCAGAGGTAGGAGCTGACCAGGAGACCTCCACCTAATTCAGAGTTCTTATCAAAGCTGTGCTGTCCCCGGGAAGACTGGTTAATGTCTAGAGACAGTTTTGATTACTGGGATTTGGGATGTGTGTATGGAGGTGGCAATACACTAGCATTGACGGATAGGGACTAAAGATGTTGCTAAACACTATACTGTGTACAGGATAGGCCTCCTAGTAGCAAGAGTTCATCTGGCCCCGAAGGTTAGGGGAGCTGAGATGGAGCAGCTCTGTCATTTGAGATTATGAATTCAAGAAGTTCATTACGGTTTTGATTAAAAAAAAAAAAGACAACAAAACTAAAACCACAAAAACCCAAAAACAAACCCCTAAACCTCTGAGTTGATGAAGACAGCTAGGAGGAAACATGAAAAAATGAATCCAATGGTTTAAAAATGAGACCCCCCCAAAAAGATGGCATTCCATTGAGAAGTCAGTGAAATGTACCAGAAGCAAACACCATGGGAAGAACATGCACTTCATGTCCCTTGGGGATGAGGGACCAAGGATGTTGCTAAGCATGCTATGGTGTGTGGGTCAGCACCCAATAACAAAACTCATCCAGTCCCAAAGGTCAGAGTTGAGACTGAACAGTCCCGGTCTGGCTGTGAGGTTGCCCAGGCAAATGTACTGTTGAACTCGCCATGGGGATTAGCAAATATCCCTCATTCTTGGATAAGACAGTTCAATCAGTGAAGTGCTTGTCACATGAGCATGAGGACCAAAGATGGAGTCTGAGAACCTATGTGAAAATGTCAAGTATGGCTTTGTCTGAGTTAGGTTTCTATTGCTGTGATGAACAACATAACCAAAGCAGCTTGCGGGAGGTCAGGGTTTATTTCATCTTACCCATCTTTTTTTTTTTTTTTTGGTTTTTCGAGACAGGGTTTCTTTGTGGCTGTGGCTTTGGAGCCTGCGCTGGAACTAGCTCTTGTAGACCAGGCTGATCTCGAACTCACAAAGGTCCGCCTGCCTCTGCCTCCCAAGTGCTGGGATTAAAGGCATGCGCCACCACTGCCCGGCTCATCTTACCCATCTTGATCACAGCTCATCACTGATGGAAGCCAGGGCAGGAACTCAAGGCAGGAACCCGGAGGCAGGAGCTGATGCAGAGGCCATGGAAGAACGCTACTTACTGACTTGCTTATACAACCTGCTCTCTTATACAGCTCAGCACCTTGCCTAAGGCTGGCACCGCGCACATTGGCCTGGGCCCTCCCATGTCCGTCATTGATCAAAAAAATGCCCCACAGACTAGTCTGCCAATCTGATGGAGGCATTTACCAAATGAAACTCCCTCTTCCCAGATGACCCTGGCCTCTTTATATGGAATCTGGGTTGGGCTTGTTCTTGTTTATAAAGCCTGGGGTGTAGTCTCACTTGCTAGGTCTCTCTCTGTCTTTAATGGAGTCACCATGACTGTAAAGTCCCCTATCAACTGCCTTTGCTCTGTCCGAAGCTTACAGTCAGCTGTACTTTTGTTTTCATTTGACCCTAGGAACCTTTCAGTTTCATCCGTGACATTTTCAGTGACACACTGGTCATCTGAGATCATGCTGTTTAATATGTGTGCATCTGTACAGCTTCTCTTCTTATGGATTCTATTACTACATAATAAGATACAAGAAGTTACCTCAATTTTTTTATTTATTAAGACTTGCTTTATGGCCTAAAACACGATTTATTCCATGGACTTTTCAGAAATGTGTACTTCAGAGGTCTTGTATAAAATATCCTACATATATGAGCTAAGGGCATTTGATCTATGGTGCAGCTTAACTCTGAAGTTTCTTTGTTTCATCTTTGTCTGATGACCTATTGATGACATTAAAATATTAAAATCACTGTTACTGAATATGGATCTCTGTCCCCTTATGTCTCATAATGCTCATTTTATGAAATTTGGGGTACCAATATTTGGTCCATATGTACTTGCAATCATATTTCTTTTTTTTTTCTGAGACAGGGTTTCTCTGTGGCTTTGGAGCCTACACTGGAACTAGCTCTTGTAGACCAGGCTGGTCTTGAACTCACAGAGATCCGCCTGCCTCTGCCTCCCGAGTGCTGGGATTAAAGGCGTGCGCCACCACCGCCTGGCTCAATCATATTTGACGTGTTATTTCCATTATTAATGTGTGATGTCCTTTTTATTTAAAAAAGTCTATTCTGACTAATTTGGCCTGAAGCCTTTGTCAGGTCCAAGCATTGCTGTTCCTATTTGTTTATTGTTATTGGTCTGCCATGTTTGGTCCTTTCGCTTCCAGTCTGTGTGACTTTGTTAGTGAAGTGTGTTTCTGACAGTTAAGAAATAGCTTGTTCCCATTTCTGTGAAATCAGTTAGTCTGAAGAATCAGAACTTTAGGGGCCCCTGTGACTCTTCATCTTTACCTTGTTTGATAAGGTTCCCCCAAGTCCTGACAGAGCCAGGAAGAGTCCCTCAGCCCCCAGACCCCAAGGGTACTCTCTCTCTCATTGGTGCCTACCCAAGGAAAATCAGAGGATGAAACTTCCACCTCTATAAAGAATCATGGCTTTTAGGGATTGGGAGTGACAGGGATGGAGCTGGGCACCATGCCTAGGTTCTGGGTGCTCCGAAGCAAGTCATCAGACTAGACTTATCAGCAATGTAGAACTGTAGATTTGGGATCTACATATAGGGAAGGAGAGTGGATCTTAATTCCTGGGGGCAAAAGGAACTCCTGAGAAGCAAAGGGATGTCTCCTGTCAGGGATCCTAACAAGAAATTGTGCCATGCACATCCCCAGCACTGATGGCATCATCAGTTGTGGATACAAACACTCCATCCACCCTTGGTTAATCCAGGAACCCACTATCTTGTCCTGGAAGCTACTCACCTGGCCAGGGTGAGATCCAGTAAGATGAATCTACACAGAAAATCACCAAGCCTCAAGCTCACACTCTCTACCTAGGATTCTACCAATTGATACCAAAACAATGCCACTCAGACAAAACAATCCAGACTGGGTGGGAAGTCCCACCGACAAAGGGCACAATAAAACAAAGGGCAGGGTGAGTTGCTCAGGTCACGTCTGTGTGGAAGCAGAGTCAGTCCTGGGGGTTCTATTCAGCATGGCCTCATCTGTCCTGGGTACCCAGGATCAGCATAATGCAGCCACAACTGGTGACTGATGGCACAGTCCGCAGACTGTTCAAAACCCAATGACTGAAAATGACGATTGGTCATTCAGTTGGTGGCTTCCACGGGAGTCTTGTATCACTGCTGCAGGGAGCGTTCGCTAATGGCTCACCTGACCTGGGTTACACTCAGTGTGACTTGCAGTGGGACCTGGCTTTCATCTGGGAGTTGACCTAAGGGTTCTCTCACAGCTTAGAGCAGTCAGTTGAGAGAGAACAGTGGTGAGCCAGTGTTCTATGACCCAGAAGTGGAAGCTGCCCAGTCAGTAATGGGCACAGCATCCCTATTGCCCTCCAGAGGGAAGCAGCCCTGGGGTTGGTTCAAGTTCAAAGTAAGAGGAACTCTGTTCTATATCTTGACTGGGATCAGGTCAAGGCCAACTTCCAAAGAGCTTGTGACAGAAGATTAAGGTTTGAATATGCAATGACCTCTCAGGCTCATGCATTGAAAGCCTGACTCCTAGAAGATGGCACGATTTGGGGAATGCTTTTGTTTACTTCTGCTATGATAAACACCATAACCAAAAATAATTTAGGTAAGGAAAGAATTTATTTTAGCTTACACTTTCAGGTCACAGTCCATCCTAACTTAGGAAACTCAGGACAAGAACTCAAGCAAGGACCGAAGCAGAAACCATGGAGGAGTTCTACTTACTAGCTTGTTCCTTGATTTCCCTCAGCTAGTTTTTATAAACAGCCTAGGGATGGTGTAACCCACAGTGTGTAGGACCCTCTCAAATCAATTCTCAGTCAAGACAATTACCCTAGAGGTGGCTGCATGCCAACCTGATCAAAGTAATTCTTCACCTGAGGTTCCCTCTTTCCAGGTGACTCTAAGTTGTGTCAAATTGACAACATAAACTAACCAGGCTGAGGAAGTTGTGAAGATTTTGGGAGGTTGGGTCTAGATAAAGGAAACAGACCACTGAGCACACTCCGGTGACTTTTTGGCTTCTTTTGCTATACCCATGAGGCAAAGGAGCTCCTCAGCCACGCCCTCTTCGGCTATGACGTTCCACCCCAATACACACGGGACCAAGTCCTCAAGGACTGAACCCCAAGGAGTTGCAGGCTAAAATAAATTCCTAGATTGTTCTCATAGGCATTTTTAAAAACTTCATTTCTTTTCCCCCTTTTATTGAAAATAGATTATTTTCTCACATAATATATCCCAATTACAGCTTTTTCTCCCTTTACTACTCCAAGTTCCTCCCCAACTCCCCTCCCATGCAGATCCACTCCCTTTCTGTCTCCTATTAGAAAAGAATAAGCTTATAAGGCATAATAATAAAATATAACAAAGTAAAATAGGTAAATAGACAAAATAAAATAAAACAATCACATGGGGTTGGACAAGACAAACAGAAGGAAAAGAACCCAAGAGAAGGCACAAGAATCAGAGATCCCCTTGTTGATACACTCTGGCATCCCATAAAACCATTAAGCTGGAAGCCATAATATATATGCAGAGGGCCTGGTTCAGACCCAGGCAGGCCCTGTGCATGCTGCCTCAGTCTCTGTAATTTCACGTGAACTTTGAGCGTGTCGATTTAGAAGGCCTTGTTTTCCTGATATCTCCATCTCCTCTGACTCTTATACTCTTTCCACCTCCTCTTCCCTGGTGTTCCTGAGCTCTGAATTTGATGGAGACATCCCATTTAGGGCAGAATGTTCGGAGGTCTCTCACTCTCTGTGTAATGTCTGGCTCTGGCCTCCGTATTTGTTTCTGTCTGCTGCAGGAGGAAGCTTCTCTGACGATGGCCAAGCAAGACACTGATCTGTGAGTACAGCAGAATGTCGTCAGGAGTCATTTTATGAGTGCTTTTCTCTTCTAGAATAATAGTATTTTCTGTTACCCTACTCTCAAATTCTTGGTGATCCAACCAGTGTTGGGTGGCTTCCATCTCATAGAGTGGGCCTTACGTCAAATCACATATTGGTTGGTTACTGCTACAAGCTTTGTGACACCATTGCCCTAGCCTATTTTGCACATAGGATACCATTGTTGGTCAGAGGGTTTGTGGCTGGCTTGGTGTTTATGTTTCTCTTTTGGCAGTTTGCTGGATGCCTTCCTGAACCAAAGAGGCTAGAACATAAGGGTGAAAGATTTTGTGTAGGCACCAACTTGACTTCTCCACATTCAGCTGCATAGGTGTTGTCTTCAGCATGGGGTCTTAGTGTCAGTTTGCAGAGAGTAACCTATAGCCTTGGCAACAGCCTGGGTTGTTTGGGGGTTCCCATGGAACCTTTTTGGCCAGCTACTCAACTAGATGTGACCCATTCCCAGTGCTGAAAGATTCATTTGGTGACAGTTGAGCTCCCCTGAAGTGTTAGTCAGGGTTCTCTAGAGTAACAGAATTTATAGACTGAATCTCTCTCTCTTTCTCTCCATACACACACACACACACACACACACACACACACACACACAAACAAACATATATGTATATACACGCACACACATATTAGAATGAATTACAGGTTGTGGTCCAGCTAATCCAACAATGACTGGCTATAAATGGGAAGCCCAAGAACCCAGTAGTTGCTCAGTTATGGGGCTGAATGTCTCAGCTGGTATTCAGTATAGGTTGGAATCCTGTATAGTAGGCTCTAATGCCGGTGAAGGAATGAGCTTTCTATCAAGGCAAGGGTAACCAGGCAAAGAGCAAAAGCTTCCTTCTTCCAGGTCCTTATATAGGCTTCCAACAGAAAGCATGGCCCAGATTAGAGGTGAGTTTTCCAAGCTCAGAATATCTGAATTAAAGGTATGATCATGGTTAGAAGTAGACCTTCCCACTTTAAATTAAACAAAAACTATCTTACAGATGTGTCCCTTCCTTTTTTGGGGTTTTGGTTAATTCCAGATGTAATCAAGTTGATAACCATGAATAGCCATTATTTGGCTATTTCATTTATGTCACCTTCATATATGTATACATTTTCAGAAACTTCTACTCTATTAGGTTTCCATACCACCCTCAATGACCCTTTAATTTTAGTTGTATATCCTGTATTCCTTCCCTCATCCCCCCTCCCCTCACAGACTTAATAGCTAATAACCACACGTAAGCAAATACATACTGTAGTAATGAGGGTCACTGTGTCCCCACCAAGGAGCGGGCCGTGTTCCTGGTGCCCAGCTCCCAGCCGCAGGCCTGCTTTTGGCCCTGGCTAGCTTATACCTGGAATAATTACACACAAACTGGATTCATTTAACACACTGCCTGGCCATTAGTTTTAACCTCTTATACATATTAGTTTAACCCATATCTAGTAATCTGTGTATCACCATGTGGTCATGGCTTACTGGGAAGATTCTAACCAAAGTCCATCTTGGGCTGGAGAAACATGGTGTTTGCCCCAGTGCCTTCTCTCTCCCAGACTTCTGTTCTGTCTACTCCGCCCACCTAAGGGCTGCCCTATCAAAAGGTCGAGGCAGTTTCTTTATTCAACCAATAAAAGCAACAGAAATACAGAAGGACCCTCCTACACCAACATACCATATTTGTCATTCTGGTCTGGGATACCTCACTAAGAATTTTTTTTTCTAGTTCCATCCATTTACTCGCAAATTTCATGATGTCTTTTGTTTTAACATCTGAGTATTCTTCGTTGTGTAAATGTACTCCATTTTCTTTACTCATCCTTCTGTTGAGAACCATCTAAATTTGTTTCCAGCATCTGGCTATGATAGACAGAGCTGCAATGAACATAGTTGAGAAAGTGTCTCTGTGGTAGGATGAAGTGTCCTTTGTGTGTGTGCCCAAGGGTATAGCTGGATCTTGCGGTAGATGGATTCCCACCTTCCTGAAGAGCTAATACACTGTTTTTCAAAATGGCTGCACATGTTTTCACTACCAACAGCAATAGATGAGTGGTCCTCTTACTTCACATCCTTTACAGTACATGCTGTCATTTATTTTATTGATCTTAGCCATTCTGATGAGTGTAAGATTAAATCTTAAAGTAGTTTTGATTTGCATTTCCCTGGTGGCTAAGGATGTTAAACACTTCTTTAAGTGTGTCTCAGCCACTTGTGTTACCTGTGTTGAGAATTCTCTGTTTAGATCTTCACTCCATTTCTAAATTAGGTTATTTGTGGTCTTGATATCCAGTTTCTTTTTTAAAAAGTTCTTTGTATATTTGGGATATTAGCCCTCTATAAGATGTGTACTTGGTAAAAATCTTTCCATCTGCAGCTGCTGCTTTGTCTGAATGATGATGTTCTTTGGCACGATGTTCTCAGTTTTGTGAGGTTCTATTTATTAATTATTGATCTTAGTGACCATGCTATCAGTGGTCTGTTCAGGTCAATATATTCAAGGCTATTCCCCACTTTTTATTCTACCAGGTTCAACATCTCTGATTTCATGTTGAGTTTCTTGATCCATTTAGAGCTGAGTGCTGTGCAGTGTGATAAGTACAGATATGTCTGGATTCTTCTGCATGCAGCCATCCAGCAGCAATTGTTAAAGATGCTGTATTTTTTTCTCCCCAGTGTATGTTTTGGCTTCTTTATAAGAAATCAGGTTTCCATACATGTGTGGATTTATTTCTGGGTCTTCAGTTCAATTCAATTGATCAACATGTCTGTTTTTGTGCCAGTACCAGGCTGTTTTTGTTACTGTAATGGAAAAATTAAAAATGCTGCAGGATAATTGGTGGCAGTAGGCAGCGGAAATGCTGTAGGTCCCCAAGCAGTGGTAGCGGGCCATGTGGCAGCAGGCAGAGGGCCCTGAGAGCAGCCAGTCCCAGGCAGGGAGACACGTGGCAGGCGGGCAAGAGACAGAGACATGGATAGGCACACCATGCAGAGTAAAGTTGAACATTTATTAGGTGGGTTATTGAGGAGAAGGAAAAAGGGGAGAAAAGGGGAGAGAGACAGAGGAGAGAGAAAGAAGAGAGAGACAGAAGTGGGGGAAGGGGAGAAGTGGGGAGAGAGGCAGAAGCTGCCTCTCTGAGAGGAAGACAGAAAAGAGAGAGAGCTCAGGCCAGAAGCTGAAGATCAGCCTGCCTCAGTGGATGGGGGAGGGAGTGGGCGTGGCTTGTCTCTTAAAGAGATAGAACAATCATTACATCCCCATCTCTTTTTTATAATAAAAAAGTGGGCGGTTAGGCACCACAGGTCAAAGAAATTGGGGCAGCAGATTCGTAAGACTGCTTCTTGCTTATTTGTGGGCATTGTCTTTGCAGGGGGGAACCTGAGAAGGCTGGGTGCTGTTCACATCCTGGCATAGCTGGTCTCTTTGTTCCTGTCTGGTGTCTGTGGCATGGAAATGTCTGATGTCTCTTACACCTGGTTAAGACATTGGCAGAACAGAGGACAAAGTTAAGTTTAAGAAAAAACAATTTAGGACCAGGGAAATGAGGGGGATGTATCTGACCTGTTTAAGGTGGATCCTTCAATTCGACCCCTTGGAACTCACAAGAATTCTTTGGGTTTGTGAAAACAGAAGTTTTAGACATATACATTGTATAAACAGTAGCATATTTATGTCAGAATAACTGTGACAGATACTTTTGTACAATGAAAAGTATTCTTAAGACTATGGAAGGCAGCATGAGAGAGAAATTTGATAAATTGTATTTGTCCTTACACCTTTATAACTTGCAGGTCTTGTATTTGTATTTTACTGAAATTTGTTTTGGTGAGGTTGTTCTTTTAAACTGACAAAACCTCTCAGCTATCAAACTACATCAGAGATCTTTGAGAAGGATAAAATTTTACTTGAGTTACTGATTTAAAAATGACAGAGAACTTACTTGGTTAGCACCTAGAGCCCCTCCCCAGGGTCCCCCATGGTAGCTGAAGGTCATATTTGCCTTCTGGTGTTTAGTATAGGGCCTACCAGGCTCCAGAAGATCCTATGGGCTAAGAAATCTGTAGGAAGACAGGCCTACCTTGATCTGAGCAGCTAGGCTGTTGATTCCAGCGATTCTGTCCACATTGGGAGATCTTCAGCTTAGATGAAGGGCAGCTTTGCCCAGTGGTCAGCACTTGGCAGTTGCAGCGAATTGCAGATGGATGTTTAACAATTTGGCGAGCAGCTTCTCTGGTCAAATTAAATTGCTTTCTTAAACTCAAGCTGTCCCCAACAATATTTAATCCAACCCTCATATAAACTGTTCTCTACTATTGTCAGTTCTGCTGTTAACCTTCTATTGCAAGCAGTTTTTTCTTCTTTCTGTCATTTTACAAGTGTAAATCTTACCTACTAAGTTGAGAGCCAATGTGGTCAAGCTCAGATCCAGCTCTCCAGGCAGATTCTAAACTGTAGTTATACCTAATAAACAGCCATTAACTGCTCAGAGATCTGGGAAATATGGCATTTATTAAAAAAAAACTTTTCATAACAAAAAGAGACGGGTTGGCTCCTAGCTATAGCACTCTACTTCCTCCAAAGAAGATAGAAGACAAATGGGTACACACAACATCCATCTGCAATATTTTCTATCAGTGTCTGAGTAAAGGATGCCATTGTTCTGTATTGAGCGCAAGCGGTTTTTAATTTTTTGAGTAACTTAAATGATATAGGCGTATGCATCCTGGTTAAATTTTTCTGTGCATCCCTCTGTTCCATAACTGGGAATAATTGAAATCCTTGTATTTTTTTTCCTCTGTCAATGGCTTTTTTGAGACAAGCTTGTAGAGGCGATTCATTATCATCGTCATGCCTCTGCTTCATTTTTGGCGTACTCTGAACTGAAGGCTGATCTAAACCTGCCATTGCTGTAGGAAAACCATCATTCTTCCGACAAGAATCCTGTATCTGTATAGTTTCTAGTCTGTGCGATAGCAAGGTTATCATCTTTTTCAAGCCTTTTATTTTTTTCTCAACCCTGTCCTCGTGTTTATTTCTTTCATCATTGTTATTTGCTAGTGAGAAAGATGAAGACTCCCTTTCATGGTCTGAACCATTTTTTAGACTGTTGAAATTATTCCGTTTTGAAAAATTATCTAGCAGCTCCTCAGATGGGGCTGATATAACTATTTCCTGCTGGTCAGAGTCTACATTCAAAGTTTCTTGTATTAGCATCCATAAATAAGGCGTATCTTTCAGAATGCTTTTTGGTCCATAATTACAATAATGTTTGTTGGATTCTCATCCCTACATCTTTCCCTACAGCCGTGTCTAATGTCCTATGCTCGGTAAAGCGAGGGCATATCTCCTCTATGAATTCTAAAAATTCTTGGATTTGTTCTTCCTGTATCCTTTCTCCTCTGTCTTTTAAAATGTCCTCAATCAATTGTATAGCCCATACGATTGCTTTCTCCTTGACCCATGTTTATAATTACAAATTATATTCCTGAAACTACTGTCTCGTTTTGTTATCTAAACGCATAAAACTCACATGTCCACCGGTTTTTTCTCATGAGTTCCTCTTGTCTGGTCACTTCTTCCTTGTTTTGGGGGTTCTCGGATCCGCCTCACTTTCTCCTCCATCCGTCTGTTTCTCTGTCCTGTGTTTCTCCGGATTCAGCAGCCGGTCCTCGCAGTCTCCTCGCGGTCTCCGTCTGTGTTGGTCTCTCGGGGTTCCTCCATGTGGCTTCTCAAAGTTTTTCCTTGTTGCTTTTTGAAGTTCCTCCACGTTGCCTCTCCATCTTGAGTCGTTCACACCACGCTGTCTTTTTGTTTTTCTTCTTTTTCTCCAGCTTTCTCGGGGTTCAGTCATTAGCCCCACGTTGGGCACCATTATGTCGGTGACCGTCGCCCCAACATAGAAACTGGTGCTTTGCCCTAAATGTGTTCTCGGAGGTGCGAGGAAGAATCAGACTCTTTACACCATCATCGTTCAAAGGCAGCTCAGGAACTCTCATCCTTTACAGCATGACCTGTGTTTATTCTCCCCCAAGCTTTGAATGCTCTCCCAACCTGAATTGCTCCTCCACCCTCAGGAATTTTCTATTCATATTCTTTTTTCAGGGACACCACACCTCTGAGCCACACCTGCATAACTCACCAGCTTTGGAGTCAGCAACTTCTTCCTAGGCAATCTACAAGTCAAAGAAGGCCGGAGCCAAGCCTTTCACCTTTTGTCTTTCTAAATTGTTAGCTTTCCAGCTACCAAGCTGTATTCAAGCCATGGCCGTCACCAGGCTGGCTGATATTAGAGCCCACAAAATATAAAGTATTTTTGTAAGAGACTTAAAAGTACATACCAGTTTAAAACATGAGACTTATTGTTTTTGTAGTCTGAAATGAGATGCAATGAACAATTATAACATTAAGCATAGATGTATTTAAGTTACATGTATGATCACACACAGAGAGAGTGAACAGGAATAGGGCAAAGTAGATACTCTTGGTGGCCCTACCAAAGGGATGCCACTGCACAAAACACATGCAACAGAGTCAACAAGAGAAATTTAGTGAAAAAAAAAACATAAGTAAACCAGGGAACAAGACAGGGCACCTGACCTGGCTCTCAGTTAAGATGGTGGTAAGGTCAGCCATGCAATAAAGTTAACACTGGGGAATTAAGCAGGTACTACCTCAGTAAAGATGGTGGAACTTGGTCACCTGACCTGGCTCTCAGACAAGATAGTGGCAAAGTCACCTGACCCCAGTCAAAATGGCATCAACCACATGTTGTATGGAAAAGCCACTCAGTTAAGATGGCGGTGAAGTCACTTGACCTCAGTTAAGATGGTGGTGAGGTCACATGACCTCAGTCAAAATGGCAGCAGTCACATGTTGTATGAAAAAAGTCACAATTTTTGAGCTGCAGGGATTTTAAGCTTAATAATAAGAGACACCTAGAGGCATGATCTGCCCTGTTGCTGAGCCGCAATGCCACAAGCTGCCATGCCACAAGCCACAGAGGAGAGCAAAAGGCTGGAACTGAAAAAGCCACACCATGCCACAAGCCATGGTAGGGAGCAAAAGACTGGGATTGAAAAAAGCCGCCTTGTGGATCCGACCAATCTTGTTGGCAGCAGTAACCAACTGGCAGGGTCCATTTGCCTGTGTGCTGGCAGTAGTTAGAAATCTCTCGCAGACAGTAGTCAGAAAGCTCCCATAGAAATGGAGCTGGCGGGACACCAGTGGAGTGAGGTAAGAGCTAAGGCCTAGGGTTTTTGGGCCTCTAAAAGTCTTCCATCTCAGGGGAGACAGACATGGATGGCTTGTTATTTACAGCTGAAATTGTGAAAACCCATGAAATGGTGACACCACAAGGCCTATAACGGGGACGTCTTCCCCTATAAGAGGGGTGCAAATTGGAGCGAACACCGCAGGATCTGTGAGCCAGGCATCCCCTGACCCCAGGTGGGGTGCTATGGCCTAGCTGGATATGGTAGGGATGACTCAGAAGTCAGAGAGGCCAGAGGCCACTCCGAGTAGCCTTTTACGGCGAGGGAACAAAAAGAAAAGAAATGGAAAAAAAAGAAAAAGAAGAATCTGAGGGACCCTGGGCCCTCAGTCATGGGTAGATTGGCCACGGGCCATTCCAAACACAATATCACTGAGGGAAGCAATCCACAGATGAATGCCAGCAAAGGGCACAACCGT
>JAQHUG010000148.1:2929878-2943598 GCA_028555095.1 Dicrostonyx torquatus
TGCTTGTTTCCCTGGTCAGAATAGCCTACAGATAGACTCCCAGGGAGTGCATACTGGTGTTGGGGACTTGGGGAAAACAGTGGGTGTGGGGAGGAAGTTGGAGGGGTAGTTCTGTGTGTTCCCCTGGAGATGGGAGCAGGGGAAGAAGTGGGAGAGACCAGGGGATAGGATTTGGAGGAGTGGAAGGAGAGGATGAAGATCTGCAGTTAGCCTACCTGCTCCCCTGGCCAGAGTGCTCTCTCAGGCATTTTGGGCATGCTAAGGAAAACTAACCAATGCTATCATTTTTGAACAATGTGCATTCTGTCATCCTGGCCATGGAAAGCCAGACCAGACAAACCATGCGATCAAGCAATTTGGATAACTGGTAGGAAAGAGTCCTGTCATGAGGGACAAGCCATATCCACATCCCCAGCCAGGCTGGTAATTGTGTGGCATTAAAGGGGAAGTCTAGCCTAGGGTGAGGAGACCTATGGGGTTCAGGACTCTCTCCACCTGCTTGCACTCTCCAGGACCCAGATACTAATCTGAAGTGAGATTAGAACTACGTGGAGATCCTTCTAATTCCATCTGACTCTGTGGACTTACTGCTGGTGCAGACAGTCACAGTCTTCCGACATTTTGCCAGAAGCAGCTTCCACACCACCAGTGTAAAGGGAAATCGAAGAAAGCCATGGAGATTTCCACAGAGCTGTAGCCAAGGGCGACAGACACACTGGTGAAGCCTGGGTATGCACAAAAGCCTTCCATATCTGTCACAGAGAGGGGAGAAGGGTAAGGCGGGCCAGAGTGGGGGTCGTGTGCTTCGGGCTAATGTGCAAAGCAGGAGCAGGAGCTGGGCCCTGGGCTCTGAGGCGTTAACAGTTTCCTCAACCGCCGCAGGGGATGGAGGAGCCTGGAGCCCAGGCCTTGGCAGATAAATGGCTTGGTGTGGTGTTAAGTCCTGTATTTAACAGCTTGATTAATGGGCCAGAGGAGAGCAGCTTGGCTAATGAAGTGTGCAGGTGGCTGCTGGAGGTCACGGCTGTTAAGGCGACAATGGCCATCAAGACCCACTCACCAGAGTCCCCTCCTCTGTGCGAGAGCAAGGAAGCCATTTGTTGAGAACTCACCCAGGAAGACATAAGCAAGACCCACTCACCAGAGTCCCCTCCTCTGTGCGAGAGCAAGGAAGCCATTTGTTGAGAACTCACCCAGGAAGACATAAGCAAGAGCGTAGGATATATGGCGCTGCAGGTGTCAGACTTCTGGAAGCTCACAGCCCAGAGAACCCACGACTAAAAGTGCTATAAACATGCCTCAAAGCTCACAGGCATTTGTCCAAAGATGAAAAAAAAAAAAAAAAAAAAGCCAGGGACTCAGGCCTAGGGAGCAGGAAGAGAAGCTCCTGTCAGTCAAACAACAGACTTCTGGAAGATTTATGAAATTGATTTAAGAACTCCGTAAACCTCCTGCTTCTTCTCTATGCATTCATTAATTTCACAGTCCACAGGCTCTCTAGACTTTCGGGTCTAACTCGTGTCTCCTGGCCTCTCTATGTCGTGGCTCACAGACCACAGGTCTCTGGAGCATCACTGTTGTCATGTGGTCCTCCTTTCTGCCACCATGCTACTTCAAACCGTGGTCTCCAGTCAACTGGATGACAAACTACTAGTCCTTTGACTTCCCCACTCCCCCAGCTTCTCACTGCCATGCCATTGCTTCAGTCTCTACCCAGAGGCTCTCTAGGGCTCCTTATGGCTACGTGGCATTTTGAGTACCATCATCTGCCATCACTGGCCTCCTGGTCCCATCTGTCCTCCTACATTGTGCCCAGCTCCTGACACACAGCTGCCTCAGGGACTTGGACACAGCCTCAGGGCTCCTTGATCTGCCTCTTCTGGCTGCTTCTGGTTCTGTTCACACACCACCTTCTCCCTGACTACCTATCAGATACTCAGGCCTGGGATGAATCTTCATTAAGTTTGGCCAAGACAGAGACAGGCCATTGGCAAGTGCTCTCAGGTAGCTGCCTCAAGGCAGGGGACCAGCACAAACACACAGCAGCTTTGCTCTATATGTCCTGAGATAGCCTAGGGATCTGGATGAGTGGTCTAGTTGAAGAGGGGACCACTACTGAACTCTCCCCAAATTTTAGCTGTGCTGAGGTAGTGAGGATGAAGATGACTTCCCAGGTCCAGAGCATCTCAGAGTGATGATGAAGATGAGGATGACTTCCTAGGTCCAGAGCATCTCAGAGTGATGATGAAGATGAGGGATGACTTCCCAGGTCCAGAGCATCTCAGAGTGATGATGAAGATGAGGAATGACTTCCCAGGTCCAGAGCATCTCAGAGTGATGATGAAGATGAGGATGACTTCCCAGGTCCAGAGCATCTCAGAGTGATGATGAAGATGAGGATGACTTCCCAGGTCCAGAGCATCTCAGAGTGATGATGAAGATGAGGATGACTTCCCAGGTCCAGAGCATCTCAGAGTGATGATGAAGATGAGGATGACTTCCCAGGTCCAGAGCATCTCAGAGTGATGATGAAGATGAGGATGGCTTCCCAGGTCCAGAGCATCTCAGAGTTCTCTTGTGTCCTCACTACAGCATGCATCCCAAGGGTGAGAGGACAGGCTAGGATTCATCATCACAGCCAGTCTGAGTCTCCGGGATGACAGCAGCCTGTGCCAGCTGCACAGCTGGAACTCCACAGGAACCCTACATCCAGAGAGGCCAGAACCATGCCTACCTGGTGGCTGTGTTGGGTTGCATAGAGTAGGATGGGTGGGATGAGGGGAGACTCTGAGAAACCATGGTGGGTTTGGTTTAGACCCCACTTCGCTTTAGACTAATGCCTTAAAAGTTTGTCTGTGAAGTCGCTCCTCTGCGGTGAACACCTCTGAGCTGCCGTGGAGAACATCAAGAAGCAGGTGCCATCTCATTTCTGCCCATACACTGCGCCCAACTTCGTCTTCCTGTACCTCAAGCTCTCCATTTATAGACAAGAAATGCTCATGGCGGGTTCCTCCTGACACCTGACATTGCAGACTCTTCCTGTTCACCTGACACTGAAGATTCTGGTGGAGCAACACTCTCCGAACCTCCCAGGATGGGGGAAGCCCTAAGATCATGGCACAAGTGGCTGACAGTGGGAATGATAAGCCTTGTTCCTGGAAGATAGGATCTAGGTTCTTGTGGTAAAATCCCGTGCTGGGGCATAGCTTGTCAAGCGTTTTACATCTTAAAATGAAGCATGGCCTGAGGGCAGGGGCTTCTTTGTCTGCCTATGGGTTAAAGTCAGTGGAAGGCTGTTGTAAACAGTGACAGAATCCATATGAGTGCAGAGGTGAGGCATAAGGCATCAACTAGCCGTCTTCCACGCATGAGGTGTTTTTCCCACTTCTGGCTACAGCCCCAGGCTCTCTCCGGCAGTCTCAGGCCGTGGTTCTGCATTTACCACATGGACATCTGCCGGGAGGTAAAGCAGCAGTTACCAGTCACCCACATGTCACACCGTAAATCTACACGATGACTCTATGAGGCACAAGAGTCCAGCAGCTTTATGAGGTGCCACCTCTGTGATTAATGGAGGCAGGAGGCTATGCAGGCAGGAATGGGGGAGAGACAAGAAAACATTGGCATGAATGCATAGGTACACATGTATAAACATAGCCAGACATGCATACACATTGACACACACACAAATACACATGCATGGGCACATATATGCATGTGCATATATGCATACACCTACATATGCATAAACAAACTCATACATCTACACATATGCAGGTACATACATACTCATATACACACACATAGAATCATGCATAGTCTATACATGTGTATTTGTACTCAATGCACATACATGCATGCACACATTTACATACGCATTTACATAAGTACACACAGGATTCTAGCTCTGAACACATTATTCCAGGGACAATCACTGCACTTCCATTCAGAATTAACTTCACGGACTACGGCTTCCAATGACGGAATATAAAATTGTATACTTGAAAGGTGTCAGTGAAGACCCAAACGTCTGCCTTTATCTAGCTCTTACACTTGTGATATACAGTTTCCTCTGTTGGAATTTTGTTTGCAGCATTGATTACATGTATTCAGAAAGACCTCACTAGAAATGATGTGATAAGGACAGGCACCTGAGTGACTTATGGAGCAGGGGGCAGCCAGAGCACCATGGCCACTGCTGCTTTGCACTGTTGTCAGGTTTAATAGTCACAGCTTCTCTCTGAATGGGACATTGCTTGCCACATTTTCCAAGTGCAGAAAATGGGGTTTAGAGCATGTCTGAATTCACAGAAATGAATAGTGGTAGGGCTGGGAGCCAAACCACGCTGGCGGGTGCCAACGTCTGTTTGGTCTACTGTGTCCCACTGTGGGTAACATGCACCCGTTAAGCTGACAGCAGATCATGGCTCTGTGGCCAACAGATCATGGCTCTGTGGCCAGCAGATCATGGCTCTGTGGCCAACAGATCCCTTCAAAAACTAAGCAGGGTTTACTGAGACTCACAACTATCACGAGTAGATGCAATTCTGATAGTCTTTCCTTGGTAACTTTAATTTTTCCTAGGGGTGCAGCCACACCATGGTGTGGGTTCAGATCCTCCAATCTTTCACAGTGTGCAGCAAAGAACAGGTGCCTTTAGCTTGAGAACCTCCTCAGGTGTTCAGCAGAGACCCCTGTCGGGTGCTTATTAAAGGAATGGTGGGATGGGGGTCATGGTTGAGCAGGTGGGCACACAACTGCCATGTCCGTGGTTATGTGGAATGAGCCAGTGGATGCTTGAGGGCTCTCGCTTTGGCTAGTGCTGAGGGAAGTTCAAGAGCCTGAAGGCGAGGAACTGCTCCTGGGGTCTAGCCGGCCCACAGCTGGCCAGCACCTTTCCCTGACAGAGCATGGGCCAAGTGCAGGAGCCAGGGTCCATGAACGAGAGGGGCTAGTGGGAGGAAGGGAGGCAGCATTTGTCTGATGGGGGAGGGAGTCTGAAGAAGGGGATGGGAGGAAAGTCACCATAAGCACATGTCTCTCAGATGTCTCTGCCTCTGGCTATGCTCTCCCTTTTACATACAACAGGCTTTCTCCTCCGCCATACCTAGGAGCAGTCATGTCCTTCATTTTCATTTCATTTCTTTTCTTCTTTTTCATTCATCTGGTGAATGAAACCCCAGACCAGCCAAAACCTCTCCATTTATATATATTTTTTCATTCCATGGAATTATTGGTTCTTCTATTTTGCCTGTGTTCAGAGAAGTTGTCCATCACAGTAGCAGGGACTGTGGGAAATGAGGATATATAGGGAAGGAGCATACACCAGGCTGGCAGTGCAGGCCTATAGGCTGAGGCAGGGGGATTATATGTTCAAGGCCAGCCTGGGTTAAACTTAGTGAGGCCTCATCTCAAAATAAAAAGTAAAAAGAGGTTGGGGGTGCAGTGCGGAGCTTTAGGTTCAGTCCCCAGTTACATGGGGACTACACACACACGTGGAAGCATGTCTTTAGAGTAATGGTTCAGTAGCTGAAGATGATATCTGTCCACCCCTGGTGACCCCTGCCCTTGGATTTACCAAGATGCTTTCTTAGGACTGGAGCATAAACCTGGGGGTTTGCACAGGCTCAAAGTTGAATGAGAGAACACCAGATAAAACCAAAATCCCCAAAATGTGTGTGAATTTGTAGAACTTGAAGGTGGGGGAACTTGTCCCACTGAAAGAGATTATTCTCTGTGGGAAAACAGAAAAGTGGAGCTACCTTGTCAGTTGATGTAGAATATTAAGTAGATATTGTAGTTGAAGTGAGAAATGGAAGAGTTTGTGCCATTCACAGGTCCAATGACCTGTAGACATCATGGGGCTGGGAAGAGGTGAGGTGAGACTGGGAATGGGTGAGGTGGGGCTGGAAGGGGTGAGGTGGGACTGGGAAGGGGTGAGGTGGAACTGGAAGGGGTGAGGTGGGGCTGGGAAGGAGTGAGGTGGGACTGGAAGGGGTGAGGTGGGACTGGGAAGGGGTGAGGTGGGACTGGAAGGGGTGAGGTGGGACTGGGAAGGAATGAGGTTGGGCGGGGAAGGGATGAGGTGGGGTGGGGAAGGAGTGGGTGGGACTGGAAGGGATGAGGTGGGACTGGAAGGGGTAAGGTGGGACTGGGAAGAAATGAAATGGGACTGGAAGGGGTGAGGTGGGGCTGGGAAGGGGTGAGGTGGGGCTGGAAGGGATGCGACAGACACTCTGTGTCTCTGACATCACACTACCTGTTTCCTTTCCTGCCTCCAGTTTCACTGAATGTGGGCCATTGAGAAGCATTTTCTCCAGATTTAGTACAGGGTGAAATTGACCTAGACTCGCCTGGCTTCTCTCCTCCCACTGTCAGCTGCTGTGACCAGAAACACAAGAAGAAGAATGAAAAACAAACAAGGTGGCGCTTGAGTTCCTGGAGGATCCCCCTATTGCCCTTGCCAGCTTTTCTCTTCATGTCACCCCTGCCGTGTGTCTGTCCCTCTCCCCAGCTCCCTTGATGGACAGCCAACTTGTAACACAGATCCTTCCTGTCGTTTTTCTGGGCGTTGAGTAAAGCCTTTCTCTTGCTGACAGGCATCTCTCAGACACTGGTTTCTGTTTCCAAACTTCTCACCAGTTCCTGCTCCAATCTCCTCTAGAGTCGAGCTCCTCCATCCCATGCTGTCTTCCTGTCAGGTGTGGCTGGTTCACAGCCTCGTATCCCAAACGTTAACCCCAACTCTAGTACAGCTTAGCCTATGGCACTGTTCCCCCAATAAAGCCCCAAGCTAGGTGGCTCTTCAGATTGTTGAAAGGGTCTCCTAACTCAAGTGAGTCACCCCAGGTTCCTGTCATTTCCCCCCCCACACACACACTGAGGCCCATCCTGGAAACTGCCACATCTCACCTCCATTCCAGTCAAAGCAAGCCGCTCCTCTGGGAAGGTGTTCTGTTCCCAACTGTGTTGGCTAGTTTTATGTCAACTTGACACAGCTAAAGTCATCTGAGAGGAGGGAACCTTAATTAAGAAAATGCCTCCATAAGATTAGGTTGTGGGCAAGTCAGTAAGGAATTTTCTTAATTAATGATTGATGGTGATTGATGGGGAGGCCCCATTCCATTGTGGTTGGTGCCATCCCTGGGCTAGTGGTCCTGTGCTCTATAAGAAAGCAGGATGAGCAAGCCATAGGGAGTAAGCCAGTAAGTACCCCCCCATGGCCTCTGCATCAGCTCCTGCCTCCAGGTTCCTGTCCTGACTTCCTTCCATGATGACCAGTGCTATGGAAGTGTGAGCCAAATACATCCTTCCCTCCCCAATTCCCAGCAATCACAGGGTGGCTCACAACTGTCTCTAACTCCAGTCCCAGGGGATCTGTCGCCCTCTTCTGGCCTCATGGGCACCAGGTGCACATGTGGGGCAGAGATACATGACTGCAAAACACTCATAAAAGGAAAGAAAATCTGAAAAAAAAAAACCCTACATCTATATATCATAATACTTCTATATAATTTTTCCCTTTTTCTGGTTTTCTCAATGTTTAAAACTCTGCTTTTCATTATCAGAAAGATCCAGGCTTCTCTCCCCACCCCCCTTACCTCAGATCCACACTGTAAAATAAATAACACGACATTCCATTAAATTAGCCTCCATAAAATGGTGCAGGGCAGTGTTTTTTTTTTTAAGATGATGAAAAACTTGAAGACATCAATGGCTTTTTATCAGAGAAATTCCCCTCACCTCTGAAGAAGACTGGAATTAATTTAAATAGCACCAGAAATAGAAAAGGAAGGCTCCACCAGCCAAGTTCCTTTTCAAACGGCAAAGCTGAACCTCTCCAAGGTGGATGTTTCCCATAGTTCCCATGCTGAAAGAGGTGACCTCGAAGATGCACCCGTCTGTCTGCATCTGGACACATCGCATAGCTGTCAGGTGGATAACTCACGTTGGGCGTGTTTAAAAAACCAGCTTGCCCTGTGTATGGAGCAGGTCCCACTTAGAAGTCATTTCAGTTTCAAAGGGAGATTACAGCCCTTTGAAATTCCCTTAAAGGAGAAATTCCACCTCTGCTTTTTATTATCCGATTGCATTAGTTCTTATATTAGGATAAAAAGAAACACATTCTGCTCTTTAAACAATAGCAAAGGGAAACATCACCCCTGGCAGCCTTTCTTTCTTGGGGGAATTCTAATCCATTCATATCCTCAAAGGCACTTTCATTCTTTGGGGAAGATTTGAGGGCCAATTAATTGTAGCCCCTTGGGACCCACCCATGCCCTTGAAGTTTTATCTTAGCAAAGACGTAGATGCTATTTAAGAAGCCAGGGGTCCAAATGGCATAGAGTGGCGAGGGAGTCCAAGGAATCACCTGGGTGGATGCTGTATAGAGTCCAGGTCCTGCCTGCTCCGTGCTGCAACCATCTCACCCAGGCCTGAGAGGTCTGTGGCTATCCCAGCACCCCCCTTTCCTGACCAGCAAGGGTACGTCAGCCTGGCACATGGGACATAGCCGGAAGGAGAATTTCCTGCCTGGAGCTTCGGCTAAAGGTCATCCTAACCCAGTGCTTATGTCTGTGGAGCCAGGGTTGAACTGTTAGCCTGAGTGAGGTCTCAGCCGACGCAGCTCGAAGCAAACCTTTGGAACCAGGAAGCTGGTTTTGAACAGGATGCTCACGGGATGGTTGCAGGAACAGAGGGTATTTCACTGAGCTTAGCCAGCCTTCCGCTGGCAGAAATATGCCTTGCTTTTTAAGTGGGCAGCTTTCTAGAGACTGTATGCCATCTAGCAATGCTTTACATTTTCACTGTAGTTTCTACATTTATTCAAGCTGAATAACTGGAGTGCAAACCATGCCACGGCGGGCATGTTCTCTGCCTGCCTGCATCGTTGGCATAAACTATGTGTTTCACGACTGTGTTTTGACCAGGTCTTCCATCATCACAGACTTCATTATTCTCAAAAGCTTGGTTCCTTACTGTCTGGACCCTTTCTGATGAAAGTCTGTCACAGACTCAGCTCCGGAGACTCACAAGTCAGGGCTCTGTTTGACACATAGATTCCAATCCTGAGTAGCACTAGTTAGGCTGGACGCTCTGTCTACCTTCTGTATCAGCTATCACTAGAAGCGATGCCAGTGTATCCTCCAGCACTAGGTGGTGCCAGCGTGATGTCATCTTCTCATCACTGTCTTCCATCACTCAGAGGGCAGAGAGAATGCCTGTCTGCCCATCCTCACTCCCCTTTCTCACCTATTATGTTTGTCATTAGAAGGACATGACAAGAACTAATCAAGATATGTGTAGATAACCCAATCACCCATTGCAGCTTTAGTTTTAGGATATCACACCTAGTTTTGATACAATTGGCAAAAGAATATAAAAACAATGTAACTTTAAGAAGAAAAAACATAGTATCTGAAACGAAAATGTCACTGGGCAATGTCAAGTGGAAAGCCTATGGGTTAACGTGTCCACCCACAGCTGGCGGTGGTAGCCTTTGAATTGCTGTCCGGTGCCCACTGGGATCTGTCTGTCATGTCTTGACTGTAACACGTTCCTCCTTCTGCCTGTCTGCCTGTGGGGAGCTATATGAAGGATGGGCTTCTGGCTGTTCTTACAGTCCCAAAGCCAAAGACAGCATGCTGTATGTATTCCATACTCAGAAGAACATGGCACAGCAGTACGCTTCTACTGTTTGCAGCATTATTTAATGTAAAGGGAATCAAATTCCCCAACACAGGGCTGTAGCTGATAAATTCTGTACATCCACAAGGCCAGGCACACTATACACACTGAAATGTTTACTTTTGAAGAACAAGGACCTGAGAAAATTCTCTTTATATGGTGTTAGTGAAGCTTGCTTAGTTACATAGTCTTAGGTAGATAGAGATACATAGTTTGATCATCAGAGCTTTTTACAACTTCCACCCCTTCACTCAGGGAATTAATGAACACCATTGCCAAATGGCATCATTTGAGGAAAGAAGGAGAAAGAGATTCTAGATAAAACTAGCCCCCATTCTCACAGAATTTATTTTATGAGCTATTGGCAGAAAACAAAACAAATAAGTGCACATTTTATTGGGTTTTACCACAGGCAAAGTCATCTGAGTCAGGCAGTGTCTTCGCTCATTCCTGGAGTTATAACAAGATTTTTCAGACCGAGAACTTTTTAAACGGTGGTCGTATAAGTCACACAACACAAGGTGGTGCCAGCTGTTAGTGGCTGGTAAGGGCCTTCTTGATGTGTCTTCACATGGTGGAGGAACAGAAGGCAAAGGGGTCCTCTGGTTCCCATGGTTCTCAGTGAAAGCAGACCCTCTGTTCCAGCACTCCAACGAACCTGCTTGCTGTGTGTCTGGAATCAAGTTTCAGCATGAGTTTGGGGGAACACAGACAGACGGAGTATAACACACAGCTTCCAGGGGCCTTGAAGAGAAGATTATTAGGGGTAATATAAGGTGCATGAGACCAAGCTGTGTGGATTCCTAAAAGATCATTCTAGATGGAATAGGAAGCCAAAGGGTGTTGAGCCCAGAGTAAGTCCTGTTTGCCTGAGGACAGGCAGGCAGGCCAGTGTGGCTGCAGCAGAGAGATAATGGAGATGAGGGGAGGCAGAGATGGGACCCGGGCCCTGAGGTCCCATCACAGACAAGACCCAGTAAGACTACAGCAATGACTTTATTTTTTCATTTTAGTTATTTCTGTTGGTTTTTTGTTTTTAGAATTTTGTATACCAAGTTTTACCCATATTCACCCCCTTCCAGAACTATCCTTAGATATATCTCTTCCCTACCCACCTAACTTGTGTCTTTTTTTTTTCCCACCAAATCCAACTTGTGTTACCCATATATCCATGGATGTGCGGCCTCCCACCAGGAGCTGGTTGACCCACCAGTGGCAACTCTCAGAGCAAACTGACTGTCCCTCTTCCAGCAGCTAACAGCTGTCAACAGCTTCCTAGCTAGAGGTCGGAATTCACGTCTGTCTCCCTCCTCCATGTTGAGGTTTGGTCTGGCCTGAGCTGGCACAGGTATAGTGTTGCGGTCATAACTGCTGTGAGTTCATGCACAGCTGCCCCGCTGTGTCTGGAGGACACTTTCTGTGCATGCATTTGCCACCTCTGGCTCTCACAGCCTTCATGCCCCCTCTTCCACAATGATCTCTGGGAGACGGTAAGTTGCAGGATAGATGTTCTAGTTAGGATTCAGCATTCTGGGCTGGTCTCTGTCCTGATCACCTTCTCCTGCAAACAGAAGCTTCTCTGATGAGAGCTGAGGAATGCACTAACCCACGAGTATTGTTTTGAAATGTTCATCCAGCGTAGTTTGATTCTATTTACCTCTTCACCCCTTCCTCCATCCCCCTAATTCCTTCTAGATCTACCCCACCTCCCCAGCCTCTCCCAACTTTGAGTCTTGTTTTTCTTTTCCAGTTTCTCAAGACAGGATTTCTCTGTGCAGCCCTGGCTGTTCTGAAACTTGAACTGTAGACCAGGCTGGTCTTGAACTCACTGAGATCCACCTTGCCTCTGCCACCTGAGTGCTGGAATTAAAGTCATGTGCCGCCACTGCCTGGCTTTTCTCTTCAGATTGTATGAATCATTCACCTTTTGCTCTTTTTTCTTTTAAGAACACATAGGGTCCGATTTGTGCTTCTTAGACACTCCTAGATGTGGAGCGTTATGACCTTGGCTTTTATTCTCAGGTGAGACGAGACAGAGCAGAGAAGCAGCATGGATGAATGGAGGGTTCATCCTAGGGCTATGTTAAGACTCACTGAGGCCAAGACTGTAGAGTGTGAGTACCTGTGTGTATGCATGTACGTGTGGTGGGGGGCAAGGCAGGACAAGGCATGTGGCCTTGGTGTCTTCACCTATGATGACAGGGTTAGAGTACGTAGGGCTATTATGGAGATAGTTTAGGGAAAGAATTTGGGACTCACAGCCTGGTATAACAGCAACACAGCAGGGGCTTAAGAGTCTAGAGTATCCATGACTTAGGTGGCTAGAGGTGAGATATGGTGAAAATTCTTCCCAAATCTTTAAGACTATACCAGGATCAAAGCCACAGTTTAAATACAGTTAGCAATTAGAGAACTCAACAGAATCTTGCTTAGTGGCTCATTCTATGTAACACCTCACTGGGTTTTTGCTATAGGCCGCAGTGTTGGGCCTCATGAGGCCTGGGCATGAGGGCCAGTGTAACTTCCTGAGCCTAACTTGAGTTTGGAGAGGAGTGACTCAGCACAGCCTGACCTAGGCCCACCTCTGCTCAGCCACCACTGATGTGACAGGATATTATGGGCCCTTATTCCTCACTCCACCTCACTCTATCCCAAGACTCCAGCCCACTACCTCAGCCCTATATAAGTTCCTGCCCTGATGCAATAAAGTGAGATCCTGCTTCAACAGACTCCGGGCTCAGTGTGTTTCTCCTCGGTGGCCGGGAGGAAGGTCTGGGTTGTTGACACTCACCATGCCACACAGCCCTAGGAAGAGACCCGTGGGACCGGCTCTGCCTCAGCCCTATCTGCTGGAGAACCCAGCACTGCAGGCTGAGTGACAGGAGATTAGGGTGGGTGTTCAGAGGGTGTCCATGCAGCGGGTACTTGGGATGTTATTTTGCTGCACCCACAAAGGGGTATAGAATAAGAAATCCCACCACTTCTCGTGGCTCTCACAGCTTGTTGGTTGCGTGTTATTTCTGAGTCAGCAGCAAAATGTGTCTCTCTCATTCCAAGGGTTAGAAATGTTAGCTCCATCTTTCCGCTCTCCCTCTGCTCCCTGCAGAAACACTGAAGGCTGTGGGCATCTTTGGTTCTTTCTGGGACATTTAGCTGCAGACAGCCTGAAGATGAATCTTAGAAAGACCTTGAGAAATCTTCCCAGGAAGACTCATCAGAACCCCTCCACTCATTCACTCTATATTCTGCCCCATTGTGGTCACATGGATGGAAGGAGGTGGGGTCATCAGAACCCCTTTGTCATTCACTGTGTATCCCTGCTGCTATTGTGGTCACATGGTGCTGTGAGCCACAAGCATTGCACAGTAAAAGTACAACTGACAGATCACTAGACAAACTCACGGGAGCAGTGAGGAGCCTGCCTTGCAGAGCTTCAGGAATGCCTGTCTTTTGGATAGTCACTGTTAATTCTGTAGAAATCTTCTCAAGCCATGACTCTTCTCCCTTCCATAATGGGATTCTTCCCGAAGTACCCCAGCAGTATATAAATCATTCGTTGAGATAACTTCTCGTATGGGCCACCGAAGGACCTTCTCCATATTGTGGGGCCCTGGTGTGAAAGTGTTCACTCAACCTTTGTTCTCATAGTCAAATCGACATAAAACTAGTCCTCCACAATTGACAGGACTTATTGACAAGAAAGGAGCCCTGAGCAGAGAGACAGCATGTTTGCTCTTACAGACAATGGGTCTGGTGGCCCTGAATTCTCTAGCAGCAGACTCAGGAAGGTGTAGTCTACTGACCTTTGTTTTACCCTAACAAGCTCTTCACATTCTGTATTTGCCCTTCACTTTAGTTTCAATTAACACAAGATCAAAGCCCAGGAAATTAAACTGTTGGTACCTTTATCCCTAAAATATCCAGGAAAAAAGCTTGGGCCACTAAACCAGCTCCATAGAAAAAGATTCCCCGCCAGGCGGTGGTGGCACGCGCCTTTAATCCCAGCACTCGGGAGGCAGAGGCAGGCGGATCT
>JAQHUG010000148.1:2944508-2976590 GCA_028555095.1 Dicrostonyx torquatus
GAGGTCACATGGATGGAAGGAGGCGGGCTCATCAGAACCCCACCGTCATTCACCATGTATCCTACCCCTATTGAGGTCACATGGATGGAAGGAGGAGCAGGTATTCTGGTTCTCCAGCAGAGCCATGGAGCACAGAGCCCCTGCTGCTTAGCAAACCTCAGCCATGTCTACCTTGTGCCCAGGGTGTCCTGGTGGGTGGGTGGGCTCTCCAGCTGTGATCTTGCTTAGGATAAATCCCTATTGCAGGGTCTCCCCACCAAGTGTGAGTGCTTAGAGGACATTCAATGAACTTGCACATTTTGATTTTTCATTGATAAATCTTTGAAAATGGTAACTGATCTTGCCTATGCTTTTTTTTTTTAAGCAGTTGTCCTTATTTGATTTTAGTTTCTGTACAATATGAGCTCAGATGCTAGAGTGGCCTTATCAGGGGACAGCTTGGCCTTTGACTGTCCTCAGTAGGCAGCTGGCCCTTGGTCTGCACACTCTCAAGAGCCCATATGTTCTGAATGTCAAGGCAGTCTGGTTTGGGTGCCCAGCTCTTGATGCTAGAGAGCAGTGCTGAAGGGGACAGCTCCCTGCTGGGCCTCTATAGATAGCAGTCTTGGGCCCTCAGAAGCTAGCTAGGGTCAGATGCAGCCAACAGCTGGAGTCAAGGGCAGAGAAAAGACTCACTGTACTAGCTCTGCCTCCGATGAGCTGGGAAGTCCCACATGGCCTTCCCACACGAGAATGGTTCCCTAGCCTTCATCCGAACACTGTTCTCACATGGCCTTTCTTGGCAATGTCTCTGTCTAAATTCATGTTCAGCGATACCAGAAGCTGGAAATCCCAATACATATTCTCTGAACATGATGCTTACCCATAAGAACAGTGCATCTGAAGTATTCAGCTGTCTGGGGTGGAGACCAGAACAGGAGGCAGAGGGATGTTTGAGCACTTGGAACTGGCTAGTCACAGGAAGCTTAGACACAAGCCACCTGTCACTGGGGTCTAGGGAAAGTGTGTTCAGAACAGCGTAGGACATAGCTAGATATTGGTTAGTAATTATGGTCAACTTCTTGACCATAAAGGGCTATGCTAGATTCTTTATATGCTGTCTCTTGGGACATTCAGCAGACACTTCAGGGCTTAGTGTGACAGAGCCTTCGGTCTTTGCTCCATTGAGTGAAATCCAATTCCATTCCTCCCTGTGTCCCTCTGTCACCCATACCTGAAACCTGCCTGTCTGTCCCAGAATGGAATGCAAGACACATGGAAAACCAGTGTGAACGTGACCCCTGACCTGAGATCTGACCCATGGAGGAGGGCACCTTTGCTAGGGTTATTTTGAAGCTTCCTTCCCTTCCTCCATTTCCATAGATTCATGATCAAAAGTCCTGCCTCATATTCCTATTTTTGTACTATTTAAAGGCATCTTTCCTCTCCTGCAGCTATCCCCAAAGTAGATGGTGACAGCTCATCTTATGCAAGTTGTGAGTTCACGTAGTCCAAGGTCCCATAATCCCCTTAGGTTATGGCAGCTTTGGAAGGAGCTCTCCACTAGTAGGCTAGTAGAAGTTGATTTTTTTTTTCATCACACAAAGGATCATGTGTCGAAGGGCTCAGCACACTAGCAAAGGGCCCATTTATCTCTTTCCTCTGTGTGCAGCAATAGTGCTTAGCTCCTGGATGGAGAACAGGGTGCATTCTAAAGGATCAACTCGTCTTTCCCACGCTCCACCCAGAACCAAAGGTGCAGAGAGGGGGATGTTGGGTGGAGCCAGGGGTGGCAACTGCATAGACATGGACCAGAATTCCTGTTGGTGAGAGGAAGGAGACCCTGTTCTGTTTCCGCAGACCACTGAGAATGGAAGATGATGTGTCTCTGTCTCTGTTCTATTGATGACATGTGTCATGTACTCTCTCAGACCTGTCGTTTGTGGTCACTTCTAAGAGGTCAGTTCAGGAAGGACTGTCACCCCTGGCCTCCATGGTCATGTACTTAGAATGCACATCCACTCTCCCTGTCAGGATTATGGTAAATGCCGTTTGTGCATGGGCGTCGTTGTGTGCCCCCAGTGGCACCTCCACCTTGGGCTCCAGGCGTTCACAGTCCTGGATGCTCCTCCCTGGATACGTACTTTAACAGTGCAGCCTGGCCTGGAGACTACACAGTTCATCTCCACCACACCCTCACAGCATCCGGGACACCCATTTACCCTGCGTCACTGTCCTCGCTGCAACATTGCCTCTCCCGGACCCTGCCCTCTCCCTCCTTTTGTAGCTTTTTCTGTGCCACTCTCCCATGGGTGTGCTCAGCTCCTGCTCTCCATATGGTGGGTGGCCATTTGCTTTCCCCTGTGGCTGTGCTCCCAGGTGGGCAGATGCTCTGCCATTTCTTCCAGCTCTTCCCTCCCCCATCTCTGCTCTGTGAGTTTCCTTCCCTTCCTTAGCTCTTCTAGCCCCTTCTTCCTCTCCCTTAAAATCATCCCCTCATGCCTTTTGAATCCTTATTGTCTTCGGAAATGTCCTGCTCACTGTCTGTGCTCCTCTTTCTGCTAGTCCCCTCTATAATGGCAGCATCTCTTACTGGGCATTGGTTTTAAACATCCCCCCCTCTTCAGTCTGGGGATATGATTTCTGTTCCATCCTGTAGATCCCCTTTCATGTTCCTGCCCTCTCCTGAGTCCCCACTGCTTCTCCCTCACTATCTCCTCAGTCTTGGTGACCTCCTGTTCCTTCAGGACATGACCCCTCCCTATGTTGGTCACCAGCTACCCATGTAAGTAGACCTGGGGGAGTCCATTCTCTCCTGGACCTCCTGCTGCCTGAAAAGTGACATCATAGCCTTCTGAGACTTTGTCCCTGCTCCCACTTCCTCTGTCCCCTCCAAAAACATGATCACGGGCAGCACCCAGAAGTCCTTGGGTCCTGAACAAGCCCCCATCCTTAGCTTCCACAACATCAATGGCAGGTATGGGAAGGAGCAGAGTTATGTGTCTATTTCCATGACAAGATACTCTGAGCATGGCTCTTTATAAAAGAAAGCACTGAACTGGACTTTTAGTTTCAGAGAGTTAGACTCCATGATGACGGAACAAAGGCATGGCAACAGAACAGCCGAAAACTCATATCTGCATGTAGGAGGCCGGGAGGGAGGGGTACATTGGAAATGGTGCAAGTTTTTTGGAACCTTGAAGCCCACCCCCAGTGACACAACTCCCCAATCCTTCCAGAACAGTCCCACCAATTAGGGACCGAGTATTCAAACATATGCGGTTGGGGAGTCATTCTCATTCAGATTACTACAAGTCCCTTCAGCCCCTGCCCTCATGGCCATTTTAACCCAGCATGCTCTGCTTGCTTGCTTGAGTCCTTTGCCTTAGGACAAACTAGAACCCCAGACATCTTTAGCCTTTCTGGAATCCCCACATGGGGCAAAGAGTCCCTTCTTAAACACCAGGTGTTCCTGGCTTTCCCAGCTCCCTCTGCCCACACAGCACTTACGATCAGCTTCTAGCTTGTGTGTTGTCTATCCCATGAGCTCAGACTGCTCGAGGACTTCCATCTGTCTATTTCCTGCAGCCTTCAGGGCAGCGCCAGGCACAGACAACCTATTGGAAGCTTTGAGTGTTCAAAGAGGATGCATGTGCTCTCTTACTGATGGGACGGCTTCACACTTAGCTAGCTGAGAACTCTCATAAGCCCTGGCCTTCCTCATCTGCCACGTGACTGCCCCATCGGCTGTGATGGCTTTTGGTCACATGACTAGATTGTGTTATTTTAGGGCTGTGGTGCGCACTGTCATCTCCCACTCCACCCTGAAGTGTCCTCACGACACTTCACACACGGCTCGAGGACTGTGTGAGGGGAAAAAAATCCTGTAGCTTTTGCTTTCAATACTTCTGTGTGTTCTGTTTGATTTCACCTCATTCCTTTGTTTCTGTCTCACATCTGCTCCTGGCAGGGAGCCAAATGACATCTTTTTATGTCACGCATCTTCCCCTAAGTTTGCAGTTTTCTTCTTTTCATTCCATTTAGTGACTTGTAATTTTCTTTCTGTGCTTGCAGCTTCTTATATTTCTTGTCTCTATGGATTTTTTATTTTTTATTTCCGTTGAATATAGAAAACGTTTGCTCACTCTTTCTGCTCTCTCTCCCTCTTTCTTTTCTAAGACTCTTTTTGGCACTGCAACTTGAAGGTCCTTGTAGGGTGGGGAAAGTGAGTACCATACTCCATGGGAGTTGAAAACAGTGAACTGGATGTTCAGCTGAGAGGGAGGTGTGAGGTGGACACGGCTCATCAGTCCTGACCACGGAGTCCCTGTGAACACCGCATGACAGATAAAGGGACTGTGCTGTGATGGCTGCCACTAGACTGTGTCCTGTGCAGTTTCTGTGTGACAGCAGAGCCGAGTCCTTTGCTGTTGCCCTGTGAAGAAGTAGAAGAGGAGGAGGTGGGAGAAGTGGAGGAAGAGCAAGAGCAAGGCTGGTCCTGGGAGACAGGTACTCTGATTCTCCGTGGGCATGTGCTTCATCTGCATCCAGAAGAAGAAGGAGTTGCCAAGACAAACCCTTGCTGCAGCAGCAACAGCAGCAGCAGCAGCAGCAGCAGCAGCAGGTAGCTGCATGAGGTCCAGAAGGAAGGAAGACAATGGTCACCCTGGGCCGTAACCTCACAGAGCCCATATGTCCAGGACCACGGTGCTCAGTCTGCTCTGACCTCCTCCCAGCATTTCATCCTTTTCAGAAAGGAGATCTGGAGATGTAGCTCACTTAGTAGAGAGCTTGCCTAGCACAAAACCCTGCTTAGACTACTAGTTCTGCATAATAGCAGGTGTGGTGGTCCATGCCCACAATCAGAGCACTTGGGAAGTGGAGACAGTGTGGGGGCGTTGTTAGACATTCAAGGGCATCCTTTGGGCTATATACTGAGTTTGAGGCCAGACTCAAGAATAAAGAAGGAAAAAAGAAAAAGAAAATTAGGGAGGAAGGAAGCAAGAAAGAAAGGAAGGACGAGATGGGTGAAGGGAGAGACGGAGGGAGGAGAGGAGAAAGGAATGGATGGAAGGATGGAAGGAGGGAGGGAGGAAAAAAGAAGGTCTAAAGGTCACAGGACAGGGGCTGTGGTTTACAAATAGACCCTTAGGCTCAGAGACTCTGTGACTCCCTGGCTTCCACCAGTCACCTTCTTCTCCCACACAGATGAAAACAGCCTGATAGCTGAGCCCAGCATGCTGCTGCAGAGAAAGGACAAGGCTGCACTCCTGGGCACAGCCCTTCGCCCGCTCACACTGCACTGACCAAGCCTACCTCCTTCTCCCGTGTCACAGCCCCTGATCTCTTCATGAACATTCATGACCAGCAAGAAGAAGGCACCTCTACCTCCACCTCCACCCACATCAGTCGGTGCACATCAGGCCAAGTTCTAGTGCCAGCCTCGGAAACATGGACATTTCAAAGGCCCTAAGTGTTTTCAGGAGGGTTCACAGCCCATCAAGAAACAGTGTGCAAAGTCACCGAGAAGTGTCTGCTGTATGACTGTAAGAGCCATTTCCTCTTCACAGACTGGTGTGGCGTTTGGGAGCAGTCCCTGCCCACTTCATGTCTTGTCTGTGTCTTGACTGCTTCATAGCCAGACTGTGCTCCCTGGACACACATCTGCATGCAATGGGGACCATGTTGGACATTCTCTCTGGGGTCAACTGTGAACAAGTGATCCTCGTGTTCTTGTGAACACTGACCGTGCAGTGACTACATCATTTATGACTCTTAGGAGATCTATAGGTCCCCACCAAGACTATCCTTGAGACTTTTGGAAGTCTTGCGGAGCTAGAGTTACTGTCTTAAGGAGACCCATCCAGATAAGTCTTGGAATGGCAAGACTCTATGTTTAGTGACAGACAGCAAAAGAGGGTCAAAGGAGATCCTGAAGATTTTCAGAGGGAGACAATCTCCAAGAATCCCAGTGGGCAGAGCATGATGGGAAGAAATCTGAGTAACCATGAACCACACCGCAGGTGTTAGTTGCACCCTGCTGGCTTCTGTTCACCCATTCTCTGCGTCACTGGCTCTTCACTCCCTCTCAGAGCCTATAGGTCAGGGAACAGTGCTGGAGACATAGGTGCAAACTAGCCCTGGCCTTGTGGGATCCGAGGCAGGAGGATGCTTACCAGTTACTAGGAGGGTTCCATTTAGACGACATGGAGGATCAGGGAGGTGGGAGATGCTCCTAGAATGGGAGTCAGGAAGGCATCTTTGAGGGGCAGTAAAACAGGGTCCCCAAGGACAGAAGTGGAAAGCTGTCTAGAGCGATCCAGAGAAAAAGACAGGAGGAAAGGCCAGACCTTAGGCACGCCTGCTGAGGAAGAGCACGCAGGCTCTCGCCAGGCATGATGGGACAGTTTTTGAGAGTACTGAGCAAGATGGAGATGGCTAAGAGGTTATACTGGTAACGGCACTTGGGGATGTAAACCCCAGCAGGTGAGGAGAGGATGGAGCCCCCTCCCCTTAGCCCACCCCAGGTCTCCTGGAGACGCCATGTGACTACAGCATTGTTTCCTCATGGGCCTTGTCTGGAGACCTGATAGACTGGGCTCTTGGATGGGAGTAAAGCATTGAGCGTGAAGAAGAGCCAGAGGACTCTGGACAGAATCTGAGAGTGACTGGGCAGTGTGTAAGACAAAGTGGGATTGTCTCCCCAGTTTCTATCTCAATAAGCTGACGGTCTGTGGAGTCTGAGATGCATCTGTCTTCTCCAAGTGAAGACCAATTGCTGAGGGTCAAAGGACGCCAGCTCTCAGGGCTGGGATTCCACTTGGAGGCAGTGGAAGAGATGGCTGCAGGGACTGAGAAGAGGCAGGGGAGTGCAGCACAGAGGTCCCTCCCCAGGGGCATCAGCTGATGTCAAAGGCCCCCGAAGTCCTGAATTGTTCTTTCCTCTAGTGCAAGGACACCAGGGTCATCCAGAGAGTCACCCTGAGCCCGGTCCATCATCCCCGGAGCCAGACCTAGTCCATCTGGAAATGCAGCAACTGCTGGGAGAGCAGGGATGTTCCTAGGTACCCCTAACTGCCTCTCTAAGGTCTTAGTCTGACATAGGACATCAGAAAGAACTGAGTTCCAATCCTCAGTGAGTCGAAGACCAGTTCAGAACCTTGTCTCATTCGCTAAATTGTTGACTTGACCCCTGCTGCGGGAGTCTGCTATGGCCTTCAGCATCATCTGACACCCTCAGGGACAGCAGACCCATGTGCTGCACCCAGCTGGCCCCTTCTCAGCACTCAGCAGCCGACCCTTCCACAGATTCTAAATGGTAATCCCCAGTCCTGGGAGCTGGTGTTGAATGTCCCCCAGAGGTCAGGAGTCAGCCAGGCCAGGGAAAAGTCCTAGTAAGACTTTTGTCTCAGCGGAGCCCACCAGGCCTCACAGTTGTGGGCGGGGAGGGCTGGTATCCATATTTCCATTACCATGTCCAGCAGAGAGACACCTGGCACAATGAGAGCTCAGACTTCCTACTCAGGCAGGTGGCCCTGAGCATGGATGTCAGGCCTTGCAGCTGTGTGGTCTGAGTCAGAATCCCGGCATCGAATGCACATCTCCAAAGAGCATAGAACAGTGTAACTAGGAAATCTTGGATCTCATTGGTCCTGGGGACTAAGAGGAGGCTGCTAAAGGCAGAAGAAATGACCTGAACAAGGATTAAAAAGAGACATAGCCATGCCAGGCCAGATGCCTGTTGACCCAGTGGCAGTCTCTAGTGGTCAGAGGCTGGACAAGAAGAGCCAACACCAGGGCTTAGAGAGCCTTTTGGAATATGACTGTAACTGGAGAAGACAAGGCCAAGGTCAAATTCATGTCTGGAGTAGAGCAAGACCAGAAGCGCTCATCTGGGGCTGGGAATGGTTCCCCCAGCCAAGGGGCTGCAGACAGGAGGGGAATTGCTTATTATCAACCTGTTAGCTCTAGGTTTACAGAGACTATGTTTCTGAGTTACATGGAGACTCAGAAGTCACATCCTAAAATTAATTTCCAAGTCCTGTGGTATATAGTTTCCCAAACCATGATCTTCCTCCGTGAACCAAGCACCCTTTCTTCTTCTGTTCTTCTGGTGAACCTTTTCTGAGTCCCTGGAATTAAGGATCCCCAGAGGTTCCCCTCAACTGTCTTCTTGGACCTCCGGTGGCAGGCTTAAGCTACAGGATCATCTGAAGGTATCGGTACCCAGGAGGTGTTTACTCCTGCAGCTTGGTTATGACTTCCAAAAAGGAGCTTCATCTGTGGCCAAGCTCAACTTGAACTTTCGTTATCTATGGTGTCTCCTCTACAAGTGGAAAGCTTCAGACTGCTCACAGGCTCCACCCACTGGAGCCTCTGCAGGCAGGGAGAAACCTCCACCAACACAGCTGGACTTCCGTCACTAGACTTCTTTAGTGACTTTGTTTTTTTTTTTAGAATTTTCATCTTTAAAAAGCTGGTCTATTTCTTCTGAGATGCTGGATGTATTTCTATAGTATGTGTGTGTGCGTATGTACATGTGTGTACATTTACGTGCAAACAAGTATATATGTGCTATGCATATGTGTTTACATACTCACATGTGTGGGTGCACATGCATATGGAGGCCAGAAGTTGATGTCAGGTGTCTTCCTTGATCATATCATATTATATCAGATTTTATCATAATTCATTATATATTGAGGTAGTGTCTCGAGCTCACTGATAGTCCAGCTCTCCAGTTTGCTCTGGGGATTCCCTACCTCTACAGTCCTCATGCTGGGATGACAGTTGGACCATTTGCCCGTCTGATATGTTCATGAATGTTGGTGATCTGGACTCCAGTCTTTACGTTTGCACGGCAAACGCTCTAACCTCCGAGACAGCTCCTGTCCGGTTGGCATAGTTCGTTCAGGACTCTAATGTTATTCTCATCACCTTCACTATCTGCTGCCTTAGGGCTCGGTGGTAACGTTCTGCCTTCTGTGTGCTTCAAAATCTTTATGCTGCAGCTGCACAGAGAATTCCGTATCGGTAAGTTAAGCTTGCTGGTGCTGTACTTTCTCAGTCTCTGTGGGTTCTGTCCTTTTGTTCTGCCACTTACTGATAGATGTGTATTGAAATCTCTTTGATAATTCTGATTTGCCTGTTTCTTCTGTGTGTGCTTTTGGCCTACAGCTAAAGGACCCGTGCATGGTTTCTATGATTCCATTGTGTTCCCTTATAAGGGGCTTCTTAGATTTCTGCTGCTTTAGTGGCCCTCTTGGTGCTTACGGTGCCTGCCTGGAAGTTGCTGCTGCCTGCCTCCAGGCAATGCCGCCTGCATTTCTTTGCTCCTGGGATTTATGCTAACATGGTCATTCATTGGGCTCATGCAAACGTTGTAAATCCTATACCATGTTGATGTTTCAGTCAATTTTTAAAGGAGGTCAGTATAAACTAAAAGGAATGAGACTATGCTCCTATTGTGACCCCAGGTCCTGGCACCCCGATTCCTCTGTGAGGATTCGCTTTTCATTTGGTGCCATTTTCTTTCTGACACGATTTCTTGAACATTTCCTATAGAGAGATCTGCTGGTGGTAAATTCCTCCAGCTTCTTTTTTTTCAAAGAAAAGACTGATTTTGTTTTACTTTCTTTAGTCATCTTGACATTAAAACCAGCTCTGAAATCTTAGCCTGACAGCTGTTTTGTTTGTGATTTGAATGCTGCTCCCCTTGTCTCGTGAATGTTTCTGAGAAATTTACGTTCATTTCACATGGCTCCTTGTATGTAAAATGTCATGCTCCACTTTAAGGTTTTCCCCAGCCACCACCGGGATGTGAAGCTTCACACTGCAGCTCTCTTAGTGTGATGTGTGCTCCCTTTGGTTGAGCTTATTGGCTCTTTGAGCTTAGAGTCTTCATCAAGTCTGAAGCAGTTTGACCACGCGGTCATCATGTACCTCTGCCTACGTACACGGCCCTCTCGCCTTCCCTTCCAGGACTTTCACGCCACACCACTCAGGCCTTTGGAAGTTCTCTGGTCCTGCTTTCACTTATTTTCTAAATTCTCCTCTTTGGGCTTTCTTTTGGGAAGTTCCCATTGCTGTGTATTCAAGTCCGCTGATGGCTTCCCCTGCAATGAGCAACCCACCGCTAATCCGTCACTGCTGTATTTGACTTCAGATGCTACAGCTCTTCTATAACGCTCACTCTGTCTTTTGTGTCGTTGCTGAGTCTTCACTAAAAATTTTTGAACATATGGGGCACAGTTATGGTAACTTAACTTCTCCATCTGTCAGTCCAAATGTCTATATCAGTTCTGGGTTTGTTTTGGGTGATTGGGTTTTGTCCTTGTTACAGGTCATATTTTTCTGTTTCTTTGCCTGCCTGGTGATTTTTTTTGATTGGATGCCAAATACTGTGAATTTCATCTTGCTGGGTGCTGGGTGACTTTGAACTTTCTTCAAGATGCAATTGAGTTTCTTCATGGTCTGGAGTCCTGCTTTTGATTTGTTAGGTGGGACCACTGCCTCTGGAATCTAGGGCTCTCATTCTTCTCTGCAGGGGGTAAATGCTGAGCACTCTGCCTCCTGACCTTCAGGTCTGTGGAAGGAAAACAACATCACTCAAGGTTTATGTGAATGCCAGGTACAATTCCCTCTCCCTTAAGGAGACTCTTGGGTAGTCCCTTCTCTTGCATCCACTGCTCTGACAGGGTGAGTCTCTGGCCATCTCATTCCCAGAGTTCTCTCTCCTCTGGGACTCTGCTTGGTATCTCCATACTCTCAGCTCTACCTTCTCAGTGTTAGAAGCCTGGTGGACTCAGCCTGGTGCTGTGGGCTGGAAAACAATGCAGTGACCTGGGCTATTTGGGGCTCATCTTCCGTTCACCATCCCCTAGTGAGTACCGGCCTTCAGCGTCTGGTCTAGGAATGGGAAGCATGTTGTGTCATATGGTTAGTCCGTTTGGTTGTTTGTTTCTGTTGTAGGAAAAGCGTAGACTTGGTCCTATTACTCCATATGGGCCAGAGGGAAGTGACAAGGTTTAGAGCTGTTTGGAGGTTCTTTCCTCTATACGGGACCCGTCTTTCCTAATACCCTGAAATGGCCCAGGCACTCGATAAATGTCAAATGTATGTAGGCTACGTGAATAAATGATTACTTTAGCCAGGGAGTCTCAATACAAGTGTAACGCGGCTTTCCAAGCTTCAGGTTTAAGTGTTATCTTCCACGCCGATTCGCGCATGGGTTTATTTCCCATAGACTAAATTTCCGAGGTCAAGGTCCTCTTGCAGCCATCTGGAGGCTTAGTAACTCTGTCTTGCATACATGAGGCTTTCAGTGAGTGTTTGCTTAGGGAGGAATTTTCACATTGAGACGTGATTTATCAATGTGTATCATAAGTTCAGGCTGAAATGTGAACACAATAAATTTGTCTTTGAGTCCAGCAAAGTCAGGTTTTTATTCTCAGTTCTGGTGCTATTTGGTTGATGGTTGACAGCGCGGGGCACAACTGATCACAGGCAAAGGGGTGCTTGGGAAATGTACCATCACTAATGTATGGAATGTCTATAGGTAAAGGAAGAAAAGAGATTGTTAACATGGGCATGTGAAAAGCTCTTGAAAATCAATTATATAAAATTCCAGCATAAAATGGGTAAAAGACAGAGGCAAGACTCCACCACGCAAAGACATCAGAGCCTGCAGACACTCTGCTCCCCACTGTCACCAGGGTTGTGGCACTTTTAGGGCTGTCAGTCCTGTGACAGGCAGTCCAAGGTCAGCCTATCGGGTGGCTGGCAAGTAGCAAATACTGAAATGCCAGCAGAAGCAGGTGTTAGCCTCAAAAAAAAAAAAAAAAGTAATCTTCTTTAGGACATGGAGGGCATTCCCAACCACAAGAGTGATTGTGTCACTTAATGAAGACACAGTGGAACATGACATAGGACATAACCCCTCAGTTTCCACCAAGGCAGAGGAGCAGCGTGTTTGAACAAGAAACACGTCATTTTCTCTTCCTTTCCACGGTAATTTTGTGGTTTTCAAGTTACCCAGCCTTTCAGGAGACCCGTAGTTGAGCCATCCCTGCTTCTAGGCCTAAAAATGCCTCAACTCTGAGCCTAGCTTTGAGAGGCAGGGATGCAAGCCCCCCCCTTCCCTCCTCAGGCTGCCATACTTGACTTTTCCTTCCTGCATAGTCAAGTACCTGACAGGAAAACACGCCTTGTTTCATTGTTCGGTGAAGTCTGTTGGGCATCTCCAGCCACGTTCCCCTCCCCCCACCCTCCCCACCCATGCTCTGAGTGCTCTGCTCTTGAAGATGTGGGAGCCCCACCCCCACCCCCTAGAGCATCTCCAGAGACAGGACCCCCGCAAAACTCCGGGAGAGAACAAAGCCCCCTCCTTGAAGGCAGCGCTCAGCATGGTGCTGGAAGATTCCGGCGTGCATCGCCCTCTTGTGGTCCCGCTGCAGATGAAAGACTTCAAAGGCACTGGGCAATGTGTTCTCTATTAGGAAAAAGCTCAGCTGTCCCTCTTCTTTCCACATGCGTGAACACACGCAGCGACGACCAGTCAGAGAGATGGCACACCACAGTGCTCTCCTCTGCAGTAAGAAAAGAATACTAACCTTAGGCCAAAACAACAACAACAACAACAAAATTAGGGATTCCAAAATCACAGGGTGTCCAAGCTGGAAAAAAATGTCTAAGATGGTCTTCATATTCAAGAGTAGGGTAGACTGGACCCCTAGACAGGTAGACTGGCTAGCCTAAGATCACACAGCCAACAGCGGGTGGTTTGGGAAGCAGCGTTGGCTACATACGCCACAACTAGCCCCAGGAGCTGAAGAGCCCTGAGCCTTCAGTGGAGACTGGAGGACCCCGGGTAGAGGGCATCCTGAGATCTAGGAGATCCTGTAGGCTGTCTGTTACTATTACTGCCTATGGTTCCCTTTACCTTGAGCAGGCACCACCTTCCCCAGGAGTCAAGGTTCAGACCCTTCTGCCCAGCACCCAGCCAGAGAGGCTTATAGGACAGTAGATGGGGATGAGTGAGGCCGGCTTGTGAGTCCGAGAGTCTCACCAGCCTCCTATCTCTCAGATGCTCTGTGTCGCTTTTCCTTGGCTAAAGTACTAGTTAGAAGGGGCTACTTGGGGGCTCAGGAGCAGGTAGCAAATTTTCTTGGGTTTGTGTTATTATTTTGTATGAGATTTAAAAATGCCATTTCTTTTTATTGTGATTGCATATTATATATATAATTATATATTTTATATATATTTGTATATTTTATATATATACACATCGATATGTATATATCATGATATTTCCCTTGCTGGTCATTTTCAGGTGCACCATACAACACACTGTGTACCACATTCACAGTACTATGTAGCCATCACTGCTCAGAAATCTTCCCAAATTGAGCCCATCTCCATTCAACGCTAACTGCTGGTCTCCTGCCCAGTTCCCGGAACCTGCTGCTCTGCTTTGATCCTATGAAGTTTTCTCGGGACATCACACACAGGTTGCCACATGGTATTTATTTGCCTCCTCACACTCTGATCTCTTGAGACACTGTCTTAAGCATATGTGCTCACTTTAAAGCCCAGGCTGACCTCAAACTTGCAGTAATCCTCCTGCCTTAGCCTTCAGAGCTCTGGGATTACCAGCACACTCACCCGTGGCCGGTGGTGTTTACTGGTGGCGTTTATCATTTGCATGGGGCTTGTTGCATGGAGGACGGTGTCTTCTTTGTGTTGCAAAGTGGGGGGAAAAGATTCATCATCCTCTGGGCAGACATCTTCTGTTTAGTGGCTCCCTGTTTGGTTTTAGGATCGCATCTGCAGCAGCAGCCACTGGCTAGAGTCAGTATACCTGCTCAGCAGGGTGCGTGCTGGAGGGTCCTATTGCCTTGGGTCTGTGTCCTTTGTGGAGCAAAGTGTTTGGCGGGCCTGGCTTTCTCACACCATCATCTGGGGTTACAGGTAATTGGGGGAAACCTAGAACTTCTTTCCCCACCCAGGGCTCTCTTGACCAGGCTGTGCCTGAGGCTACAATCCCCAATCAGAAGAGATTTATAATCTGGACTTGAACTCAGAATGATCAGGAACCCGAAACTTCCTCTCTTTAGGATAGATCTTAAAAGGCAGAAAACATGTTTATTGGAGGGGGGGCTCTCAAACTAGCAGATGTCAGAGGGAATTTGCGGGCCCAGTGTGGTTACCACTGAGGTCTGGAAGTCCCATGTGGCCACAGAATGCCACATGTTCTGTGTCACTCCCCGCTCTCTCTCCACTTTGTTGAATCTTCAGGAAAAATACAAAAGCCACTCTCCATAACTGCTAGGTTTGTGCTTAACTCCCTCCCCACTTTCCCAGGGAGCCCCAAGGCACCAAAGATGAGGGCTTTGAGAACACCCTTGCTGGCTAGTTATAATCAATGGAGAGGGTCATTGCGGCTGTCAGTCTTTGCGTTCCCTGTGTCTACAACCATGGTGTTTGGAAACTTTATGGACTGAAGCTCTCTCTGTCTCTGTCTGTCTCTGTCTCTGTCTCTCTGCCTCTCTGCCTCTCTCTCTCTCTCTCTCTCTCTCTCTCTCTCTCTCTCTCTCTCTCTCAACAGCACTCCTACAAGCCTGGCCACTTCCCTTGAAGCATAATTACAGCGCTAAGCCAGACTCAATCATGTACCTCCGGCTTGCTCCCTGCCTCCTGGAAGGTTTTCTTTCTGAATCCTGGGGTGCAGGCACAAAGGGGGGCATTGGGGGGAGCCATTTTCCACCCAGCCAGGCTGTCTGTGCCCTTCCAGATCTGCCAAATGTCTCCTTCCCTCCAGTTTACAAAAAGGCCAATTCCCAGATGCCCTGGGCAGCCCAGGCCAGTCTCCGGGGTCACAGGGATAGCAGCAGGAGCCAATTCCACACCACCCTGATGCCAGTGTCCAGTCCCAGAAAGGCAGCCGGTCCTCAGAAGGTTACCTAAAGTGGTGCCACTCAGACAGCAAACAGGGGAGCAGTGACATAAACCAAAGCAGAGCTCACACAGCACGCAGTTTTTACGAACTCCAGCAAATCACTTCAGAAAATGAAAGTGCCATAAAGAGATATTTCCACTGGAGGCCAGGAGACGTGTGAGCGCGGTGGCACCCAACTTGGAACTTTGAAATTCCCAATCTGTCCTGCTTGGCTTTGGATAATCAGGGTAGGATTTTTTTTTTCTTCTGAACAATCTTCAAGTTTTTTGCTAAGTGCTGTTCCACTTAAGTCTCTTAAAACATAGTTTTAAAATTGAAAGTGTGCCCTGGAAACAAGTCCATAACTTCTAATAAACTGATACAGACCATTTTGTAGTTAATGGAATTCTTTTTTTAAATTACTTTTTGATTTTCACTTATTTGAGCCGTTAGGAAATGGAAAGCTGTTAAATTGAGCCAAAATGAATTTCTTCTTTATCGCAGCTGAGAAGGCAGCAATGCCTTCCCAAGCAATTTCACATTTAATTAAAAGTTAAACTAATTTAAAATTATTCAGGGAAAGATACTATTTAATCACAGTTTTCTTTCTTTTTATGGGTCCAGGGTAAAGTTTGGGTTTTCTGAATTTTTAAATGCAGCTATTGAAATAAATAAAAACGCTGAGAAAGTTGATAAATCCAGTGTGAGCCTTAAAGTAATTTCATTTTCGCAATCTTGCCTTTAAAAAAACAAAACAAAACAAAGAGCACGCAAAACCTAAAGCTCTGGTTTTAATGAAACCTCTCGTCCACTGCCCTCACACTCAGCAGAAGTGTTGGCAACCACGTACATCTTCCTGGAGAGATTTTCTGGGAGGTAAAGTTGGATTTGACCGCTGTCTCCGGAGATCACACCTCTGACGTGGCACGGTGCGTTGTTTTGTTTGCTTTGATTTTAATGAAAATCCCTGTCTCAGGGCCCTGTCTTTTCCTGAACTTGTTGACACAGAAGAGAAGAACACAAGTCCTTTCCATCTGCAATTTTCTTAGGTTATAAAGCACTCATGGGTCTGCTTTACATTAGTCCTAGGAATCGCGTCCTAGGTCTGCAAAGTCGCCGCAGTGGGGAATGATTTCTTTGCTCTAATCATTAGGCAGGTGTAACTTGTACACAATGCCCGTGGCTGGGTTTTTACGCAGATGCACAAACAAACACAACCAACACAAAGTTAAGAGCTTTTCTGAATTGCAAGCCCAGTGTTTAAACAATGGATGGGTTTGACTCATTAACTTGTATAAAAAAAGACGTGTGGAAAAGGCGAGCTTGGCCGACTGAGTTCCTGCCTAAGCCTCGCGACGGGAAGTGTATTGTATAATTAGGAAACAATATACAGAAGACAGCTTAAGGGAGCCAATTTGAAGCAGTATTCCATGTGACAGTCACTGTTTGGAGCATAAAATGCACAAAGCCAGCCACAGCCTAACTCTTTGTCGATCAGTGGTGCTGGAGGCCCGGAAGGAATCTGTGGCCGTAGTTCAGGCCCCATCCGCTGCCTGTTCCTAGGCTGAGTTACTGATGAAGGCTGCATAGGCTTTGATTATGTCACCCAAGTGCCCCCAGCAGATTTATAGCCACGACACACCTGAGGATCCTCTGCCCCCACAATGCTGACCTTGCCATGTCGTCTGTCTCCCTGTCAGCTGCCTCTGAGGGACTCGGATGTGTGGACTCCTGTTGGTTTGTCCCTTGAGCCCCGGTCTGCAGGATCACTGTGCCAAAGCCCTGCAGGTGTGTGGCTTGTCCTTAGGCTGTCACCAACCACTGCCAAAATTTCTGTGCAATTAGCCAGGGTTCCTGGCTCTCCTTTAATCAGTAGCTGACATCTCCTGGCCGCTGAATATCACAATGAGCTAGGCTACAAACAACGAGAAATGGACTCTTGAAATAATTAAGGGCAAAACTTCTCTGCTTAGTAACAAACATAAAATATGTCCTTATTCTATACAGAGGGGCTTTCTATCACAGTAACAAAAATATCGACACTGTCTGGTTTATGCTTTGTTCTAGCTGTGGGAATCTTATTTTGACAAAGAAACATTGTGTCTTTTGTTTATTTTCATCCAACTGATGGAAGACAAAATATACAACAATCTTTTACCCAAGGGCAATTGGTCCCGGGCTCATTTTGGAAAATGTTGAACCTACAGACTTAAAAAAGACTATGCCTCCCAGAATGACAGCCATTAAGTCGTAAACACGACTTAGATGTTATTTTCCTCCAGCAAATAACCATCATTTTCTAGAAATCTAATTCTTTAGGTAATTAAACTTACTTATTTGAGGATTTAAATGTGCTTTACCATTTTAAATACTCTTAGTATCTGTGTAAAATTCAATATTTGGGGCTGGGTGTTGCATTCCGCGGCATACTGTAATTTTACCCGGCTGTGTAACACACGCTGGTGCTCTTGTAATCATAGTGTAAAAAGGTTGGTATGCCCAGGGAAAGGCATGGGCGGGGGGTGATCTGTGCTTCACCAGATTGGGGCTTTTCTTGCCCTGGAGTCCTTCAGCATCTACAGACAAGTGTCAAGGCTTGATTTCTTACAAGAGCGGCCGAGAGAGGGTCTCCCAGCGTGTTTATTGATACAGAATGTTGGAGCTGACAGACGGGCTTTTGCGTATGATCAAGCGACTTTCTGTGCAAATCTTATGGAATGTGGCATTCCAGACTTTAAAGGAAAGGAGAGGTCGTCATGGCAACGGCACATGGGGGCTGGAGATGGGGGGCTCCCCTTGGGAGCTCAAAGGCCGGCAGAATTTTAAGCATTTGCAACTTAAAAAAGAAGAAGAGGAAATCTGTGCAGCTCTGCCAAATATGTCTCCAGAAATGGAACACGGTGAGAGGGCCCTCAGAACGACCCAAATAAACACAGCTCTGGGCCCCCACGGTGGAGCTGGAGAGGCCAAAGCTGGCTGAATGCACTGTAGGGCCTGGTTTTGTGCTGCTGCTGAAGGTTCTTGAAGGAAGAGACCTGGCGAGAGAGGCCAATAACCGACCAACAAGTGTCCTTGGCCTGTCCACCCCTGACCATTCACATTCTGATGTCTCCAGCTGGAGAATTCAATGTGGCTCTAGGTGGACCTAAGGCCTGGCTGTATGTATCTCTCTGTCCCCTCCTGGACTGCACCAACCTTTGGCCATGGCTCCCTACACAGCCACAGGCCCGTTCAATGTTAATGGCTAGAATTGCAAATAACAAACCAAAGAGAATTGAATATAAAAATGACCATAACCAATGCGATTTGTGGTCACAGCATCTACAAGAGAGAGGATAGCAGACGGCAGGGGTCCGTATCAGAAGCCCCCAGCTCAGCTACTTCATTAAGCCAAAGAGATAGCATTCTGAAAGCGGTGGCTGGATGGAAAGGTCACCTATATGTCACCACACAAGCCAGACAGCAGCCTCCCTGCTTCTGTAGGAAGCAGCTCCAGGGACAGACTATGTACAGCTAGTGATCTGAAGGCCACCCGCCAGCCTGGCTCCCGTTAGAGGAGATTTCGCTGGAGAGGGGGCAAGAGTGGAGAATTCTCCAGATGTCCGTCAGCAGGGTTGATGTGGGGGAGGCAGCAGTGGCTGTGTTTGGGTAAATTTGCATATGGACATGTCCCAGACATGACCACCATGGAGGCATGTCACAGGTCTCTACCAGGCAGATTCCAGTTACTTAAACAAAAGCATTCCAGCAGACAGGGTGACCAATGGGGTGAGCCTGCAGAGATGGAGGCCTCTCTAGGATGGCTGTAGGAGTAGCATTTAGAACTTGGAGGGCCTGGCTGGGCTCCTGCCCACGATGCTCACGTGACCCTGGAGCCACTTTGCCTCTCAGGTTCTGTCTTCTTTGCAAAAGGGTTCTGGTGGTAACCTTCTCACCTCTGAGGAGAGGCAGTCAAAGAAAGAGTCTTCTCACCTCTTTGAGGAGAGGTGAGGGCGGGAAAGGGACTGAGAGGAGTTCAGGAAGTGGCCGTCAGTCCTCTTCCTGACAGCAAAAGTTCCATATGTTATCAAGTGCATCCTTGAGAAAATACAGACTGTGTAGTATTCCACTGTGTAAAGATGTACCACAGTACCCAAAATAATGACATCTTGAAATTTACAGGCAAATGGATCGATCTAGAAAAAAAAAATATTGAGTGAGGTAACCCGGACCCAGAAAAACAAATATCATATGTACTCACTCAGGCTTTTAGACATAAAGCAAAGAAAAGCCAGCCTACATTCCACAACCCCAGAGAACCTAGACAACAAATAGGACCCTAAGAGAGACAGCATACATGGTCTAAATAGGAAGGAGAAAATTACAAGATCTCCTGAGTAAAGTGGGAGCATGGGGATCATGGGAGAGCATGGCAGGGGAGAGAGGAGGAAAGGAGGGGAGTGAAGAAAAATGTAGTGCAGTAAAAAAGAAAGAAAGAGAGAGAGAGAGAGAGAGAGAGAGAGAGAAAGAAAGAAAGAAAGAAAGAAAGAAAGAAAGAAAGAAAGAAAGAAAGAAAATGCAGAGAGGACTGGCTAGCAGACCCCTGAGGATTTATACTGTGATAAAACCATACAAAACTCATCATATTGACTATTTTAAATGCCCAGTTCTGGGGCACTAAGTCCATTTACACCATGCAAGCATTACCACGATCCATAGCTCCCCATCTTATAAAACCAAACCCTGTTCCCGTTAAACCCCAAGGCCACAATTCCCTCACTGTATTCCTGCCCCTCCATCCTGTTCTCTGTCTCTGTGAACTGAGGACACTAGGAACCTCATCAGAGTGGAACCACTCCACATGTGTCTTCCTGTGACTGGCTTATTTCACTTAGCTTAGTGACCTTGAAGCTCCACCTGTCAGTCTCATCTTCCTTTTAAAGGCTAAATGGTATTCCATCATGTGTACATACCACATTTTTATTGATTCGTTCCTAAGTGGGAGTGTGTGTGTGTGTGTGTGTGTGTGTGTGTGTGTTTGTGTGTGTTCACCTCTGGCTTATGTGTTTGCATAAGTGGTCAAGGATCAGCTCTGGCCTTTGGGCGTTTACCCAGAAGTGGGATTAGTGGGTCATAATGGTGAGTCTGTGTTTGGTTGTATCCAATTCATTAGTTTGTTTGTTTGTCCCCTTTAATCCCAGCACTCGGGAGGCAGAGGCAGGCAGATCTCTGTGAGTTTGAGACCAGCCTGGTCTACAAGAGCTAGTTCCAGGACAGGCTCCAAAGCTACAGAGAAACCCTGTCTCGAAAAGAAAAAAAAAGAAAAAAAAGTTTAAATATTTATTTATTTATGGGAACGGCCCTGCTGCTGTGGCAGCTCTGCCACTATACACTTCCGCAGGTCTTGTACAAAGATTCCGTTTCTCCGTGTCATTGCCCACTTGCGTAACGTCCAGTTTTTGAAAACCTTCAGTCGTAAAGCTATCTGTCCCAAGGGTGTGAGGTCGTAGGATCCCCTGTGGTTTAGGTCTGTTCCCCTCTGTCACTGGCACCTTCTCAATCTCATTAACAGACCACAGACTGCCTTTTTTGGAGACATATCTATTCAAATCCCGTATCTACATTTAAAAAAAAAAAAAAGTCTCACCATATAGGCTTGGCTGGCCTCAAACTCGCTATGAAGACCAGGTTGGCCTCAAACTAACAGAGCTCTGCTTGGCTCTGCTTCAAGGCGTGTGCCATCACCATGCGGCTCCCTCACGTGCTTTTAATTGGTGTTTGTTCCATGCTGTGTGGGCACATCTTCCCTCATAAGTGAGTGCTCATGCTCATGGTTCCAAACTGTTTTTCTGCCCCTGACTACACCCTTGATCCTGAACAGGGGATGTGGCATGTCTGAACACCTAGATCCTGGCTCAGACCAGGCCCCTGCCCTGCCGGTGGTGAGTAGGCTACCCCTTGTCCACGTACGGCAGTGGGCATGCCTGTCCTGTAAAGTCTGAGTTCCCCAGCAGAAAACCTTCAGGACCTACCTGGGGCACAAAGTAGCTCATGACGTTGGCAAAATTGCTCAGTGGGACCATTCTTCATGCAGCCAGTAAACCAGGGGAAGGAGACCCCAGACTCTCTGGACATGCCAATGGCTGGTATCCATGTGGGTGTCTGAGTGAGGGGTCGCTGACATCATCCTGGGGCCTGGCATGTGGTCTCCACCATCCCTCAGTTCACTTTACCTCACTGACTCCTGAGCTCCTGGAGATGGGCTAACTCCATCTGAGGATGACCGAGAAGACTGAAATCTTAGCGAGACTACGTCACTGTATATCCACACTCGCTGCCAGGCCTGGACCAAGGGTCGTCACTCTTGGGGCCACGTAGTTAACATGCGGCAAATTGTGGTGACCAGGTCCTTATTGTGGTGGTTACAGGACAGTTGACTTTTGTGTACATAAAATAAGAAAGCCTTTTACTGAACACAAATTCTGTCTTAATGAAAAAAGTGTGTGTGTGTGCATGTGTGTGTGTGTGCGTGTGTGTGTGTGTGTGTGTGCGTGTGTGTGTGACTTTCCCTTGTGTTTGAGTTTCGTGTCTTTCCTTATTCAAAGGCATATGTTGATCTCTGCGGTGCTGCTTTGATGATGATGTCATGAAGCAGCCTCTGCAGAAGCGACTCGCTGTGCGGCTACCCCAGGCTGTGGAGGATCCCTTTCTCTCTGAGTGAGTGCCTACCAGAAGCTTGGAACTGAGCTCTCTGGTGCATGCCATGCTGCCAGCTACCACCAAGCCCACCTACCCATCTTCACAGCATGGTTCTCCCTTGGGAATCAAAGCTTTGCCTCTGTATCATGACTCCATTGGTTCTCTTAGCTGGAGGCCTCCGCACTGCGGCGAGTCTGTGCTGTGGCCCAGGGTGTGTGCAGGAGGCTCCAGTGAGGCAGACTGGTGGCAGAGGGCTTTGCTGGTAGCTCTCCCTTCCTCCCAATGCCCATCCTGCCCAGCACTGACTGTATGAAGGGCAGAGAGAAGGCTGGTTCCTAAACACATGTACCACGTCTGCACACAGGGGGGCTTCTTCTTGGCTGCTCATGTGTCTGTGTGCTTTCCCTGTCTTTCCCGGGGATGGTAACCCCTGCTCCGCTGCACTTGTCTGGAAAGTGACTTCCAGCTCAACCTGGGTGGGCATCCCCGGGACGAGGGGCTGTGAAATGCACTCTGGCAGGAGCCGAGAACTTGGGTGGTTCCGAAGGAAGTTTTGTTGAATTAGTGTCGCTGGCACTGAGCAACACATTCTTTCGGCTGTTCCCACATTTGGAACAAACAGTGTAAGTGGGTTGGAAGGGAACCTCGAGGCACTTTTGCCACATGGACTTCCTAAAATGAAATCTCCCTTTGGAGGACCCACGTCTGTGTCTTCCTGCTTCCAAGGCTGAGATGGGCTGGAGAGCTGATGGAGCAACGGGACGTCCCGACTGCCCTGGCAGGTGGACAATTGTGTTCCTTGGCCCCAGCTGAAGAGGACAAACTTCACCAAGTGAAAAGGAGATGTAGCATAAAGATTTAAATATAGATTCTATGTTTGAGCTGCCAGACACCAGTAACTACTGACTAGCTTTTCACTTGAACCAATTCAAAAGACTTCTGATAAGGAAGTGTGTCTAAATCTGGTTCCAGGCAAGCTGTGGAGCTCTCTCTCTGTCCCTCTGTCTTCCTAGTCTCCTCCCTGTCTAGGAAGAGGCCCTTCCTCCTGGAGGACATTGTTTCTGCAAGAGCCAGTTCAGAGCTGCCATCAAAGCAGGCAGCTGTGCAGTGGGGGAGGAGAACAAGTAGGGTGCCAGAGTCTTATTTTTAAATTTTATTTTGTGTACGCATGCATGTATATGTGTGTGCACACATGTGGACCACAGCATACATGTGGAAATCAGAGAACAATTTGTAGGAACTGGTTCTCTCCTTCCACCGTAGGGGTTGGTGGCAAGTGCCTTTACCCATTGAGCCATCTTGTCAACCTTAATACTGAGTTATCAAAGTACCTCTTGCAACTTGGTAATTAAAAAACCAGTAACGGGAGCATAGCTTTAGCCATGCAATCTACCTCTAAAGGATGATCCTGGGAAATGCCCGTGTGAGAGTGCAACCATTGAGCTGGGGTGATGTTAATTACAACTGCTTATAACGATAAGAAACCACCCAGAAGCAATAGAAGCGTGGTGCCTTGGGATGGCTGGGAGTGTGTAGATGAAATGTGTAGGTGTGGATGCTGTGGCTTTCAGTTTAAAAGGCAATCTGTGAGAGGGCTAGTCTGCAGACTGTCAATGTAGCTCAGTGGTAGAGCACTTACCTAGCATGGGTGAGGCCTAGGGTTCAAGCCCCATCACTGCCAGAGGTAATACTGTATATTTGTTTATTTTTAATACATTTTAAATTAAAATACAATTTTATCACATCCCCCCTTTCCTTTCCTCCCTCCATACCTTCCATGCTCCCTCAGATTGATAATAAATGATAAAGATCTCTTGTTCTTTATTATTGTTACACAAAAGATACACAAATATATAATTATGAAGTGTACTCTCTAAGTATGTATAGTGTCTACATGACAATGTAAATGAAACAAATTAAAGTATATTTAATTTTTAAAAGGTAATAAATAATATTTTAAAAGTTCTCAGTTCAAAAATAAACAACACATAGCAAGTACTTGATGGCCTTTCTGTGTCATGAAATGTCAGGACCCCCTACCACCCCCACACACCTCACAGCATCTGCAGCATGCATCTGGTCTCAGTTGGCTACAGGTGAGAAATGCCAGCATAATCAAGTAAGATACTTTGAGCAGGGAGAGATCCATCTACACAGCCTTGGTGACCTCTTCCTGTCACAGTTGCTGTGTTTTATTATCGTGGCTGTGTTGAGCATCTTACCATGACTGGTTTATAAGCCAAACGTATTGCAGGTGTATGTATAGAAAGGGCAGGCATCTAGGTGTGGTCCTGTCTTTGACTTCAGACATCTGCTGTGGTCTTGGGTATAGACAGTCCCACAAAAAAGGGGGCTGAGAAGTAAAGGGTCTGTGGAAGGGATGGTGGACACTAAGATGTGGGCAGTGGATGCCTCTGAAGTACGAGATTGAAGGAATCTTCAAAGACGTGGCTGTATTTACTGTAACACACACACACACACACACACACACACGCTGCTTTTGGGTTAAAAAGAACTGTTTAAAAATTAAAAATAAACCCACTGTGTGATCCACCTCCACTGCTTCAAGGTGTGTGATGGAGGAGCACCAAAACAATGCACAGGGAAAGCTGACGCCTGTGTGTGCATGCTCTCTGCAGTCAGACTATAGTGCCTATCCTCGGATGGAGGGAGAATATGCACCAAATACACACGGTGGGCTTTATTCAGATGGAAAGAATAAAATTATGCCACTTGCTGGAAAATGGATGCAAATGGAGATTGTTCTGTCAGGCGATCTCATGTCATGTGTTCTGTCATTTGTGGGTCCTGGTTACACAGAGCATTGTGTGTATATGTGAGAGATAAGGAGGGAGAGAGAGGGGGAGGAGGGAGAGAGAAGGGGGGAGGTAGGAAGGGAGAGAAGAAGGAGGAGAAGGAGGAGGAGGAGGAGGAGGAGGAAGAGGAGGAGGAGGAGGAGGAGGAGGATTTCTTGTGGAAGGGAAAAATCCAGAGATAAGAAAAAAAGGAGTGGAGAGCTAAAGGGAGAGTGGAAATGTGGTCAGAGTACATGGGGCACTTGAGGAGAACTGTCTTTATGAAGCCCAGCACTGAAAGGTGAGCATAGCCCAGCAAAGGAGCTACTGTCACTCTCAAGACCCTTAGCTCACATCGGTTGCTATGAAGGTGATGCAGTTAGTGCTGTCTCGGTCCACAAGGCAGCCCAGGCAGTGTGCCCTGGTTGTCCGCATGCAAGTCTTTTGCCTCAGGGACTTGGTGTGTTCCTCAGTGTTTTGTTCCTTCCCACACCACTAAAAATGGGACTTGGTTTCTTAATAGCTTTCTGAATGGTTCATAGTGAGTGTGTGGAACACATCTGGCTTTTGTATATTGATTTTTGTCTCTCGCAACGTTCCTGAATCCAGTCATTCATTTGGATGGGTCTGTTTGTTAGACTCGAGGGTTTGTCACGTGAAAGACCAGATCTTCTGCAAGCACATACTTCTTCTCCCTTCCTGATTCGGATGTCGCGTTATTGTTTATTTATTTATGCCCCTGCCTTGGGTTTATAGTGCAGTGCTAAGAGAAGTGGCAAGTGTGGATACCCAGGCTTCCTCCTGGTCTTAGGAGATAGCATCTAGCCTTTTACCATTGGGTATTATACGAGCAAGTGGACATGTAGTTTTAGGGTCGAGACACAGAAGACAGTGAAATCTGGAGTCTGGGAACTAAGCCCCACTATGGTGCTGAGCTTCAGCTGGTCTTCAGTGCAGCCAGGCACACAGACTGTGCACTTAGTGGTGCATAATTATTTTATTCCCTGCTGTCTCGCCCCATCCTACCAGGGTGTGAATTATTCCTCCACCCAGCAAGTCCACACTCTGTGTGTGCTGTGGGCTGTTGTCTCTTAGCAGCTTCCTGGTGATCTGACTGTCCAGGTCTCCCATGGCTTGTGTTCAAGTAACTATTATTTTACTTAATAATGTCCCCAAAGAGCAGCTGTAGCAATGGCTGGAGGTTTTGTTAAATCCTATTGTTATCACTAATTTATTTTATTATCTCCTAATGTGCCACATTTTAAATATTTTGTTATTAGTATTTATGTGTATGGTATGTGCTTGTGGGAGGCGCTATGGAACCTCTGTGAAGGTCAGATGACAACTTTCAGGAGTTGGTTCTGTCCTCCCATTGTGGGTTCCAGGAATTGATCTCAGGTCACCAGGCTCACACAACAAACTCTTTTGACCATTAAGCTATCTTGCCAGCCCACAATCAGATTTTGGACTCAGTTGAAGGAACTTCACCAGCAACTTGTCAAAGTCCCAGGAAAACTGTGGCTCTGTGCCATTTTTGTCTGGGACAACTGTGACTGTGTGCAGATGATAGAGTTTCTAGAAAATCCTGAGGTTGGGAATTTGGTTGCTATTTGAGAACCTCCATCTGACTGTTGCTTTGACTGTACTCTGTAGCTAAGAATTATGGGCTCAGAGATAACCAACCCCTCTATGGATTCAGTGGTGACTGAGATGTTTGGTTACCTTATTCATGCCCGTGGCCCTCTCTGAAGGCCAGGGTATACATGCCCTGAATTGCCACTGAGCCTAGAAAAGTTGTATATGGCAGGACATAGCCTGTTCTGCATGTAACATCTGTGGCCACATCTGCAGATCCTCCAGTGTTACTGGAGTGCTTGAGACTGTCAGTGCTCCTCCCGAGCCTGCATGAAAGCAGACATAAGTTCAGGTGAGCAGTACTGGATTGGAAGGTTGCTGATGCCAAGACTTCAGAGAACAGGGGCTAATAACATCCATTCCTCAATCCCATTCTGGCCTCTCTGCCAGAAGATGGGATGTGACTGAAGACGCAAATAACTCAGTGGAAGCAAAATCTGAAAACCCATCAGCAGGCAACCTGGGAGATAAAGAAATGGGAATACAACTGAGAGATAAAGACACAGAGGACATGGTGGGAAGCCTGGACCTATATCTGACAGGAGCTCCAGAGAGAATGGTGGCTGGTGAGACTGGGGAATAGGACATGTGTACAGAGAACATGCTGGAAATGTCTCCAGACTCTTGGGGGGACACAGACGCTGAGACTTTAAGATCCCTCCGAGTTCCTGAAAGATAAATAGGAGCAGGTGCTTGTGACAGCAGAATGTAGTAAACCACAGAGCATCGAGAGTCAGAAGAACCCCTCGAAAACTATGGGAGGGAAGAAAAGGCAGGAGAAGCTGAGTGAGGGAAGCAGCAGGCCAGCCTTCAGCACGGCCAGTGGAGGAATCAACAAGATACAGCGAGGCAATGTCTGTGGTCACCACACGGGCCCACAGTGATGACAGACAGATGAGCTGGGGAAGGCAGAGGGAATCACCCCAAAAGCAGGGATGAACGTGACTATACAACAAATATCACAGAGTCTTGAGTTCATCAGTGGTCTTCACTGGACTCTGTTGGTTCCTCAGCAAACACCGTGTCTACTTCACACAAGAATCAACAAGAGTTAAAAAGAAAACAGAACAATAGAAGCCAGGCATGATGGCATACACCTGTACTGCTAGCACTTGGGAAGCTGAGACAGGAGGATTACTATGAGTTTTGAGGCCAGCCTGGACTACAGAGAGGAGACTGATACTATGACTGCCTAGGCTGCTTAGCCAGTAGCTCCTATTCTCTTGCCATGGCCAAGGGAACTTAGAAAAGAAAGAGTTTATTTGGGGTGATGGTTGACAGAGATGAGAGTCCATCACAGCAAGAAGGCACCAGCAAATTGCAGGTGTGTCAGTAGGAGCCAGAAACGGACAGTTCCCATCTTCACCTGCAAGAGCTAACCAGAAGTGACACAGGGCTTTATCTCAAACCCCACCACCAGGGGTGAACTTCCTCCAACAATGTCACCCCCTGAAGCCTCTCCAAACAGTGCCACTAATGGGGACTAAGTACTTAATTATGTGAACCCATAGGGGGAACTCTTATTTAAACCAGTATATCATCTCAAAGGGGGAAAAACCCTCTAAGAGTAACGAGAATACAGACTGCAGTATGAGCAAATTAAAGTGTATTTACCCTCACTGATGAGGCTGTAGATAAGACAAGCAAGCTCTAAGCCTCATCTTTTAGAGCTCCATTGTCCTCACTGGGCCTATGTGGGGGGGAGTTTGGGTGCCCTTGTGGGTTCTTTTGGAAGGGATGGGGACACAAGCCAATCGAGTGTTTCTGGAAAGTGATTTTGAAGTGTCAATTAAAGGCGATCACTCAGCAATGCCAAGTCCACTCGTCTTCTTTGGGGAGGGAGGATAAGGAAAGTGGAAACAATTGAGCCTGAAGGCATTCGTCACCACCTCATTTATAAGAAGGAAGTCTGAACACAAGCAAGTGTCCATCACCAGATGCGGGTCTTCAAATAAATACTAGAAAATTAGCGATGAAACCTTATACTGCCCATGTAAACTATTCCCCAAGAGTCTGAAGTAATAGCAGAAAATGTCCCCATCCTGTTAGCTGAAAACGGATAAGGCTCCATTTAAGGAGGCAATGCTCAGGGATATTTGGGGTGATTACTTCTTTTTGCTTATGCTTGTGTGGGATGTGTGCCCGTGGGTGAATGAGAGCCTAAAGAGGAAGCCAAGTGTCCTGCTTTATCACTTTCTGGATTGTTCCCTTGATATAGAGTCACTCAGTCAACCTGAAACTCCCCCCTCTACCCTGCTTTTTGCTAGACTGGTTGACCAGCAGGCTCTAGGGATCCTTCTGTCCCAATCCCCTTCCCCATAGTGCTGGGGCTATAGAACCATGCCCAACTTTTACATGAGTGCAGGGAATTTGAACTCAGGACTTCATGCTTGTGTAGCAAGCCCTCTTATCTAAGGGTCCATCTCCCCAGCTCCTGGGGTGGTTACCTCTGAGTGATGGATTGTGACAGTCTTCCACTGGATAACTGTTTCTGTATTCTTCACATCTCCTAGCGTGGGTATGGTCACCTTATCAAAGTAACAAATGATTGCTTAAGATATTTAAGAGTCCCTGGCAAAAAAAAAAAAAAAAACCCGGGGGACACCCTGCACTTTAAGACTAGCAATCAGTGTCTTGCACAGAAATGGTATCTGAAGGCAGAGGTGTTCCTGGGGAGAGACTATGAGCCAACGACTCTAAGGACAGAATTTGTCCCTGAGCAGATGTCTAGTGAGTGGGTACCAGATGAACATAAGCCTTCTCCCTTAGCTCTGTGCCCTTGGGCCAAGCAGCCTGCCACCTTCTTTCCTTCCCCAGAGGACTCAATCTCAACTCAAAGAATCACGATGGGGCACCGAGGCTGCCAAGAGGAGACCAATTAGCACAAAGTAAATATTTCTCCACCAGAAAGAGCACTTCTCCGAGGGCAGAAAACACAGGGTTTTCTGCATGCTGGGCCAGCTGCAACCAGAGATGAAAGAGAGCAGAGCGTCTCTCCACAACCTCCTGGGCTAGGGCCGGCCGGGCAATTAGACCTCGGCATTTATTTATGGAGCTAATTTTGTGTGTACCGCTCCTATTTCCGTCAGTAGATAAAAAGCAGAGATAGTTGGCTTGGCACCGGCCTCGAATACTCTGAGAGCCCCATACGGGGACAGCTTGAAAGAAGGGTCTTGCAGGGAAAGGTTCTGAATTAGGGTCGTTGAATTCCACTCCACCACAGCTTCAGACTCCCCTTTCCCCACTGCGCCTTCCTCCAGTGGATCTAGGGAGGGGATATTTATGGGATTCCCGCCATTTATGAGACGCACTTCTAAGAGAAAAAACAAGACGTGGGCAGCATGCTCCCCTAGTAAAAGCTAATGGTCATGGCTGTTTACTCTCCTCCCCCCCCCGCCCTGCCCCCACTCCTCGCTCCAGCCTCGCAGCACAATGGGTTAGCATCACCCCTCCTGAGTCCTGCAACCTTGGAGGCAATCAGTCATTAGTAACTGGAGGCCTTCCTGCCCTTCCTACAGTAGGCAGGTGTTCCCTCAGAGGCCCACTCTGAGCTGTCTGGTGCATCCCTGCAGGGAGCCCTGACTGCTAAGTCACAGTCGGGACAACCTAGAGAGAACATGACTGTCTGTCGTGATCTGCTCTCACAGAGCTCTCTCACCCACCGTTATTAACACACGGACAGGGCTGTTTCAAAGTCCACACACCGAACACCAGCAGGGTAGCAGGGATGGTACAATTAGAGGATTCTTCAGATGGTCATATTTTTCCTCTTTAGAAATAATGCTGCCTCTTGAAACCTGAACTTAAATACCAGAGAGAGAAAGAGAGAGAGAGAGAGAGAAAAAAGTCACCTGATGTGTTTTCAGATTTAAAGTGGTTAATTTTAAGACTTTAGAAGTGGGTTTCCTGCTCCAAACATTGGAATGCCAGGGTCCTTTAGAAGTGCTTGGATGGGTTTTAAATGAAAAGGCACTTGGAGTGATTTGCTACAAAGTGATTTGTTAATGTGAAGAGCTGTGAGCCCTTCCAATGGGGATAGGTGTGGGGGAGGGGAAGCGCCCTGTGTGGGCACAGCACCAACCAGTGTACTCTCTGCTGTGTTTCGGGATGTGGAGTCAGATCCTATAATCTGGGAGATAAAACACAGCAATTCTGCAAGTCTCAAAAGCTGCCAGTATAGGCTTCGCTATATAAAAAACTAAAAGGGGCTTCCAACATAGCTTGTTATCTGAGATTAGTCTTAACTTGAGAGAATAGACAGGGATGACAAAAGAAGTTTTATTTGAATTCTCGGAGACACAAATCAATTAGTCCAGGGGATTAGCGAGGTTAGCTTGGTCTTCCCCGGCACAGGAAGGAATCGTTCTTTGTCATTGACTCTACTCCAGCCTACCTTCTGAAACCTCAAGTGTCTAGCTTGCTCTCTGCATTAGCCTGCCCCTGAACAGCCCTAACCATGGTGTGGTGGCTTCTGTTGCAAACAGAACCTTCTCTTTAAAATGTTGGAGCCCTGGAAGAAACATTTGTTCGGCAATCTGGTAAGTTTGGAGTTGTCACCATTGGGAGTAGTCCTGACCAATATCTCTGTTTGCCTGGGGAAGGAGGAGGGGCTGTCTGTCTGGGAGCACCTGCCACCTGGCTTAGGAGGCATGGGTGCCGGTGCTGAGTGGGCGTGGACCTATCTAACCCCTGCCCCTGTGGGATTCCACTGGCACTGCAGAGTTGGCACTGACTCTTTAAGCTCATTCTTCTAAGTGCTCTGCCAGGGTCTGGTGAACTGCTGGGGGGCGGGCAGAGGAGGCTGAGGTCTCCCATAGAACCTGACCTCTTAATCCTACAAGGCTGCATCCCTCTGGAGTGTGGGGATTGTCTTCTGAGCAGAGGTGCAGAAAATGGGCTACCTGCAGCAGAAAAATTTCGTCCTAGGAGATACCAGATTGAACAGCTGTGGACCACACATGTGGGGATGATATTGGGCGGCACACAACACATTCCATCGTACTTCCATAGGCAGCTTAGTCCAGTATACCGATTCCTGATGGAGAACAAGTGTCCCAAGTCAGATAAGGGGTGACGCCTGCTGGGGTGGAAGCCACATAAATCTCACCAAGAAGGCACAGAGCTGACCCCACCCATAAGTTAGGGAGCAGGGAAGAGAGGACCAGTAGTATAGCTGGTCCAAGAGGCAGCTGGTTTATAATGGAACCGGGCCGTTCCCTCAACTCCTAGAGGTAAGGACACTGATGGATGCTCAGGAGTAAGGACACCTCAGCCCTAAGTGCTGCCTGGGGCAGGTGGGCGTCCTGCCTCTTCCCTTCTCCCATCTTCAGACTCCAGCTGTCCAGAGAATGGACAGGGTTTCCCGCCAGCTAATCAGAGCAGGGGACTTCCTGTAATGCTCTGAGCAGGTGGGGACCAGGCAGGGACTTAGAGCAACGGAGTCTGCCTGGCCCACTCCACGCCTGTTCTTCTCTTGTCCCCAGAACAAATAACCAACATTCCTAACTGCAGTCCCCTTCCTCCCTAAACTCTGGGTCTCCTACCTGACAAAGTGGCATGTGGGGGACTTTTGCCAGCAGCTGATGTTAGCGATTCCAGAGAGCAGCTAAACAAGCATCTAGAGAGGTGGTTCTCAACCTATGGGTCGCGACCTCTTCAGTAAACCTCTGTCTCCAAAGACGTTTAATATTATGATCCATAACAGTAGCAAAATTACAGTTATGAAGTAGCAACAAAAATCATTTTATGGCCGGGGGTCACCACATGAGATATTAAAGGGCTGCAGTAGGAGGAAGGTTGAGAATCACTGCAATAAATTTACATCCACGGGGACTTGAAGATTTATTCTTTTTTGAAAATTTCTGTGTATGAGTGTTTGCTTGTACATATGCAAATTCATCACATGTATGCTTGTTGCCCAACAAGATCTGAAAATGGCGTTTATTAAACATGGCTGTGAACCACCATGTAAGTGCTGAGAACTGAACCCAGGTCCTCTGCAAGATCAGCAAGTGCTCTTTTTTTTAAAAAAAATATTTTATTGTTTTTATTAAGCTATAT
>JAQHUG010000148.1:2977649-2992454 GCA_028555095.1 Dicrostonyx torquatus
TTCAGTGTGGTTAGTTTAATGTTGAGGTCTTTGATCCATTTGGACTTGAGTTTGGTGTATGGATATATATATGGATCTATTTGCATTATTCTACATGTTGATATCCAGTTATGCCGGCACCATTTGTTGAATATACTTTTTTTTTTCCATTGCTTCTTTGTCAAAAATCAGGTGTTCATAGGTGTGTGAATTGACATCCAGGTCTTCTATTCAGTGCCATTGGTCCTCCTGTCTGTTTTTATGCCAATACCAGGCTGTTTTCACTACTGTAGCTCTGTAGTAGAGTTTGAAGTCAGGGATTGTGATGCCTCCAGAAGCTCCTTTATTGGACAGAAATGTTTTTTCTTTTTTCTATCCTGTTTTTGTTTTTTCTTTTACTTTTCCATATGAAGTTGAGTATTGTTCTTTTGAAGTTTGTGAAAAATTTTGCTGGGATTTCGCTGTGCATTGCATTGAATCTGTAGATTGCTTTTGGTAAGATTGCCATTTTTACTATGTTTATTTTGCCTACCTAAGAGCGCGGGAGATCTTTCCATTTTCTGGTGTCTTCTTCAATTTCATTCTTCAGTGATTTAAAGTTCTTGTCATACAGGTCTCCACTTGTTTGGTCAGAGTTACTCCAAAATATTTTATGCTATTTGTGGCTACTGTAAGGGTGACATTTCTCTGATTTCTTCCTTAGCCCATTTACCATCTGTGAAGAGGAAGGCTACTAATTTTTTCAAGTTAATCTTGTTTCCTGCTGCAGCAAGCACTCTTACCTCCTGAGCCACCGCCTTTCTAGATTTCCCTACTCTACTCAGTGGTGGTTCTAAAGGGAGGAAAATGAGATTTGTCTACAAGCTTGAGCCCAGTTGTTTGGAATAGTGCCTGGTGTAGAGTGATGTCACAGCCTAGTACACATCTGGCCATGGGGTAGCATTGTGTGTGGAGGAGTGGATGTGATCTACAGTTCTTAGGAGGCCAGCACCCAGTCCCAGCAGAGCAATGGGATTTCCCAGCACATACAAACTGGCTATACACAGGAACCCAGTCACCAGAATTGTAATGGTTTCTGTCTCTTTAAGAGACAAGCCACACCTACTCCCTTCCTGCCTGTAGCCCGCAGACCCTCTCCTCTTCCTGTCCTCTCTCTCAGAGAGGCAGCTGCTGACTCTCCTCTCTCCTCTTTCCCCCCTTCTTTCTCCTCTCTCTCTCTCTCTCTTTTCTTTCTCTCTCTCCTCTTCTCCCCTTCTCCCTTTCCCTCCATAACCCTAATAAATGTTCAACTTTATTCTACCTGGATACCTGTCTGTTTCTTGCCGGCTCGCCATGTGTTTCTCTGCCTGGGGCTCGGGGACCGGCAGCCATCTATGCCTGGGACTGGCCGCTGCCACATGGCTGGGAACCAACCATATGGAAACATGCTGGTGCACCTAGGAGTGGAACCATTGGGGACCCGTCCGCGTGGTCTCGACCCCTACCCTGCAGCAAGCTGCCGGGGACCGCAACAAAAGCACAACAAGGATGACCAGCACTCTTCCCCCAAAGCCTGCTCCATTGTTACATCTTCTGAAGCTCACAATGATTACAGCTTGACAATGCAGACGGCTAGGGTTGTCCAAGATTTGATTTTGTCCTTTTTATAAATTAAATCATGCAGCATAGTTGCTTGCACGTCGCTCCACTGGCTTCACATTGGTAGGTTTGGCACGTGTAAGCACTCTGCTTCATCAGGATGGCCGGGGCTCGTTGTGAGCACTCAGCACAACTTACACGGGGCTGCACACCTGGCAGTTAGGGATCCTGTTAGCGTTCTCACTGTGGCAACAGATGAACTGGCAAGAGCAGCCTGAGGAAGGAAGGCTGCATTTCAGCTCACAGTTCAAGGGGAGCACCCACCATGGCAGCAGGAGCGTGAGGCAGCTGATCACGTGGCACCCAGATTCAGGAAGCAGAGATGAATGCTGGTGCCCATCTCCCTTTCTCCTTTCCGTTCAGTCTGGAACCCCAGCCCCCGAGGAATAGGCCACTCAGATTTTCTCACCTTATTTAGCCCAATCTAGAAGGTCCTCACAGACAGGCCTAGAAGTTTGTCTCCTAGATCCTGTCAAGTTGATGACATTAACTGTACAGGGCTATCAGCTAAGAAAGTCCATATATAATCGAACTTATCTGTTATTTTTTAAAAATGAAAATAAGAGCGAGAGAGAAGGCTCAGAGGTTAAAAGCAATGACTGCTCTTCCACAGGATCCAGGATAGATTCCCAGCACCTACATGGCAGCTCAAACCATCTGTAACTCCAGGTTTAGAGGGTCCAACACCTTCTTCTGGCCTCCATGTGGCACACAGGCATACATGCAGATCAAATAGTCATATGCATAAATAAAAAATAAAAGTTTAAAAAGAAATGAATATAAGTGGCAAATTCTGAATTTCTTTTTCAAGAACTATTAACTAAATGTTCTCATTGAACCAACACCCCCAGAGGGGTGTCCTATTATTACACTAACTGACCGTCTGCATTTAAGTAAACAATCAACTGACTTGGACATAGTTTTGTTGTTAAAGAACTGTGTAATTGCTGTGTGTGTCTGTGTGTGGTTAAAAACAATATACATCTGTGTCTTGCAGCGGCTGTGAACCAAGAGTCTTGACACAGCTCACCCAGGGTCCTATCGGATGAACTGAGCATTTATCTGGAGACTGGATTCTTCCCAGCTCCTTCAAGTTGCTGGTGGGATTTCTTGTAGCTATAGACCCTGAGCTCCTGGAAGCTGCCTACCATAGTCATCTGCAGGCTTCTTCCAGATCAGCAAGTGACCTGTGACCTCTGGGCCTCATTACAGGGCACACCTGAATATCTCCAACCCATCCGCCATCATCTCCCTAACACAGGTCCTGTCAGCTCCCAGAAAGAGAGGGTCTGGCCTCACCATGGCTCCCAGGAAGGGGACTCTGGTGCTCTAAATTGAAGCTCTCTCTAACACATCCGTGGTCAGAGCCTGGGTGGCTACATTTCTTGTCTGGAGTATCAGGCCTTCAAAGTAGCCTGTCCAGGATTTTGGTTCTTTCCACTGACTGCCCTGCCTTACTGGGTCCCACAGGCCTCTCACTCTCTGTTAGAGAATGTCCCTTGATATTTCCTTCAGACAGGCTTGCCGGAGCACATTTCCAGTCCAGAGCATCGTTCCAGGCATATGGCAGTCGGGTTTGTGTCCTTGCATCTACAGAGAAACCCACCTTCTTTTAAGTTGCTCCCTCCTGGATCCACGTACTGCTTTCTGTTACTGATTCCAAGGTGTGTGTGCGTGCGTGCGTGTGTCCGTGCATGTGCATGTGTGTACCAGAGGACAACCTCTGAGCCATCCGGCCTGTTCTTAGAAGCAAGGTCTCTCATTGGCTCGGAACTCACCAACTCAGCTAGCCAGTGAGCTCCAGGGACCCGCATGTCTCCGCCTTCTCAATATGGTCTGACAGAAACAAGGCTCACTCAACTTTTTAGTGTGGGGACTGGAGACTGAACTGGGGTCGTCTTGCTTGCAAGGCAAGCACTTTATGGGAGCCATCTTCTGTGGCCAATTACGACGGCTTTGCATGTGGAGTTTATCCCACTTGGGATTCCCTCTCAGATGTGTATGTTCATGTCTTTGGGCAAATTTGGATAACCGCAGTCATTATTTCTTGGTATACTTTTTCGGGGTCTCCTTTTCTTCCTGAGACTTTGATGAACACAGACCTGCAGTTATAGTTCACAGGTCCTGAGACTGCCTGTTTGTTATTATTTTTTTTTTTTTTAGTTTTTCTCTTAGTCTGTCCAGTGGTCTGGTTGCTTTCTTTGTTTTCTATTTCAGTAGTATGTTTCAAGCGTCAGTTAATCTGGGTTTTATTTTTATTTTGCACAGACTTCTAAGCACTTATTTTTACTGTGTCCTCCTGACCCATATTTCAGAGGCACCCATCCAGTAATGAAGTGATGCCACACGCTCTTAGAGAAAAGTCTCACACTGCAGCTTGGCAGGTCCTGAAACCTCTACATAGACCAGGCTGGTATTGAATTTAGAGACTCACTTACACACTTTTAACATTCTAATATCAGACTGGAAAATACCACCATTTGGAGAGGGTGGGTTCCATCCAAAGAGGAAGGCTCAGGATTGGGAGCCCTTGTGGAACTCGGGATCTGTTGCCTTAGGTATCCTGTGAGGCTTGAGGTCCTACTTCCCTTTCTAGAGCTGATCCTAGTTTTGCAACCCTAAAACCCACTGCCTGTTGTCCTGGGCAAGCTATTTTTTGGGTCTTGGTGTCTCTCCCAAAAGAATGGTGGCTTATGCAGGAAACTCTCCTCAATCATTAACATCTTTTTGTATGAGAATTGTGAGTCTTAAAGATTTAAAAAAAATAAATAAAAGGCCAGGGTAATATCTTTTAAAAATGTGTGTGTGTGAAAGAGAAAGAACATGCGTGCGTGCGTGCGTGCGTGCGTGTGTGTGTGTGTGTGTGTTGTACATAGAGGTCAGAGGTCAGCCTCTGTTGTCATCCTCAGGAATACCACCCACCTCCTTTTTGAGACAGGGTCTCTGGCTGCCCTGCCCCCCACCAGAGCTCGCCAATCAGGCTAGACTGGCCAGACTCCAGTATTAAGGAGGGGGCAGGGTTGAGCTTCCTCTGGTTGAGAACCTGCCCGCCCTGCCCTCTCCTCCAGCTCTAGGCAGTTGGCTGGTTGGTCACAAGGTCATGTTCCACCTTCCACTGGCATCTTTTTTGTCTCTTAAGAGGACAACTGTCATTTGATTTAGGGCCGAGTAGCGCCATCTGGAGATGTTTCATTTAATTATACGAGCAAAGACTTTTCAGTAAGGGCACAGCACAGATTCTACCTGGGCATATCCTTTTGGGGACCGCCATGCAATTCACTGTGGGGCCAAAACACCAGAAAGGGCAGGGCCTGCTCCAAGACTTCCTTGAGAATTAACAGGTAAATTCAGAACCAACTCTCCAGCACTGCCCCGTTTCACTGAGATATTCAGGATCTTTTTTTTTGTTCAGCCCCACCCCAAAGACCTGGCAGGATAATGGCCAGCTTTACTGTGGCACTGCCCAGTGTAGCAGGAAGTTCGGACTCGCCTAATACCGACAAGAAGCACGCCAGTGATGGCCGTGCTGCCGTTTTCAAGCCATCTGGAAGCCACGGCAGGAGTTTCTCAGCTGAGGTCGCCACATCTGGGTGCGGGTGATTCACAGAGAGGCAGCCTCGCTCTGGTTTCCATTTCAACTGATGTTTACAAGGAGTTTAAGCTGTTGCCTCTCGAAGAGGCTTCCTTAACGTACACCCGCCCGCTCACTTCTCACAGAGGCAGTGTCTCCCTGTGAAAGCAGAAAACGCTCTTCCACAACCCTAGCTTCAAAAACCGTCGAAGGGATTAACGAATCCCTATTTGCAAATCAAGGTCAGAGCTGCTAGTTTGCAGGTTTGAGAGGCTGTTATTTTACTTGTTAATTAAAACCATTGCCCTGAAATGTTGCTTCCCTCCCTAATTTAAATAACAAAGAGAAACAGAGATAGAACCACATCTGTCGAATCTTCTCAAATATTTCTGAATTCGGGGCGGAGGGAAAACATGAGCCACCCAGCGCATGACGCACAGACACTGAGAGAAACAGCGGCGTGCAACTGGCGCACAGTCAAGGCAAAGGGAACAAATGCGTTTCTATTTCTGCTCTCAATTAAGGGTCAGCTCTCCAACCTTTTGTTCAGCTCTCTTTCATGACAAAGCTGAGTTTGGGTTATCCTGGTCTACGTCTGTATTTCAATATTCTCTCCTTTCTTCCATCCATTCTCAACTCTAAATTCAAATTGGTAAATGCTGACCATACCATGTGCCTAAAGGCCAAGGAGCGTAGAAAGCAGAGGAGGCAGGAGGGTGATGAGGATAAACTTATCATAGGTTTTAATTATATATGTGTGGTAGGAGGGCCTGTGTGGGGGTGTGTGCATTTGAGTGGCAGTGCCTGGGGTAGCCAGAGGTTTTGAATTCTCTGAGAGTTAGCATTATAGATCATTTGTGAGCCACCCAATATTTAGCCTGGGAATTGAACTCAGGTCCTTTGGAAGAGCTGCGTGTGCTCCAAACCACTGAGCCATCTCTTTTGCCCGACAATCCCATTTTCAAAGGTTCTGAAATGATGCAATTTGTGATTTCCTGTTGTCAGAAAGCACAGCAGAAACCCCCCTCTCACTGTGTGCATCCGTCATTCAGCAGGCTAGACACCAGGACTCTGACTGAATGTCACTGTGTTATCCACACCTGTCTGGACAAAGACAGAAAACTCCACAGAGCTGCGAGGGACCTCATGTAGCCCTCAGCTTCTCAGTTCTGCTGGACACATCTTGAGTTTCCTACATGAGGAGCTGTCCTTCCATCCGACATGGATGCCCAAAGCTCTAGTGGTCCATCACTTTTGTTTGAAAGCTTGAAGAGGAGTTCTCCCCCTAGAGCCACATCTCTGGGATGACTATTGTAGGCTTGGGTTGTGTTTGGGCAGTTCTCTGAGTCCTTCCATATCAGGGGAGCTGGAGTAGAGAGGAACACTGGAGGGTACAAAAGGTCCATGCTGTCTTCAAGAGACTCTGTATTCTATGGGCAGAAAGTTCTGTCAACATGTAAGCCTACTGAGGTAGAATAAGATTGATCCATGTTTGTCCCTGCTCTTCTACTGTCTTCAGGAAAGATGTCTCTGTATTTGGCTCTTTCATCTCCTCAGCAGGTCCCTCTAAGGACCCTGAGTCCTAGCAGCAGAAGTCAATAATTCTTGTGTTGTGTGGTGATGTTTTGATCCACCTTAAGTAGCTCCCAGAATCCCTATGATTGTGTGGTGATATTATGATCCACCTCAAGTAGCTCCCAGAATCCCTCTGTGTTCTGTGGTGATGTTATGATCCACCTCACGTAGCTCCCAGAATCCCTCTGCTGTGAGGCAATGTTATGATCCACCTCATGTAGCTCCCAGAATCCCTCTGTGTTGTGAGGTGGTGTTATTGTCACATGCTGAAGACTAGCAAGCGGCAGGTAGGTAGGGACAGTGGCCTTCTTGCCTCTTTCCCACTGTGCTCATGCTTCCAGCTCCTTGCCCTGTCTCTTGGTCAGGCCCAAGCCACGCTGTGGGCTCCTCTCTCCACAGGCTGGAGTAGCACCATTGAAGCCTTCGTATCTCCTAGCCTAAGTCTATCACACCAAAGCAATCCTGCTCATTAATCTTTAACCTTGAAGCTCAAAAATCCCTGATGAAACACCCATGTCTCCTCAGACTGACCATGCCCTGCCCCCCACCCGCATCTCCCCACATTTAGGACAGTGTCCTCTTCATCCCGGGATTTCTCTCCTGCCCCTTCCAGTATGCACTGCTGAGCTTTCTACAGAGCCACACCTTGTCCCTGTCCCCTGGACTTCCTACCATGTCTTCCCACTCACACCTGATTGTAATCCCTCTGGTTGTGTGGTGATATTATGGGATCCAAGTATACCCATTTCCCAGAGGAGTCTCCTCATACACAGGGTCACATCATTTGGGGCATTTGGATGAACTGAAGGCATCTTACGACATGCCTTATTTTTCACCCCCAACTAGACTGGCAGCTCAGTGAAGTCAGGGTTGTACCCCTCTCTTGGCTCTCCTCAGTCTCTGACAGACTAAACTCTTTTCTCGATGTTCTACTGACAAGGCCCTTAGCAGTAAACTCCCTAAGGGAAGGGCTCCCAGAACACTTATCTCTTTTTCTAACTATCCCAGTAATTGTAAACTATGCTTCTCGAACTTTCTGTATTCTATGGGTTCTTCCAAGGACTAGGTATGGGGCCCAGGCTGGCGGTGTTCTGAGGCTCCACCTCCCATTCCCAAGGCCCCAGACAGAGAAGGAGGTCTGACCCACTCCGTTCTCGGAGCAGGTAAGCATCTCGGGCTGAAGGGCAGCCTGTTTCACGGACCACCTTTGATTCTGGATGTCACCCGCCTCTTGGGTACCCCATCAACCCTCCCTGAAAAATACCAAGCACGTGGAGGTGGCAGAGTATGCTGGGCTGGGTCTTTGTGCATGGACGGACCTGGGAGGCTGGCTTGGCTTCTACCATCCCTCCCGCTCGCTCTTGGAGTTCACAGACTCTTGGAGGTTACAGCGCGTCCTTGGCAGGAGTTCTGAGCCAGCTGCAGGCCAAGTCAGCGGCGTTTCCTCCTCTACGAGCTCTGCTGATGTGTCCTAGGTCCCTGTGGAAATCAAAATCAGCCCCTCCCTCTACAGGCATTTCACAGTGGGGCAGCCTATGAAAGCACACGGAGAGGCTCTCCTGTCCACGCTTCAGCCTGCTGCATCACGGAGCTACCTCGGGCATCGGGTCCGAAGCCCATGCTCTGTGTCTCGGATCAACCAAGGTCAATGTCAGTACTAGAATGAGGTACTGAGCCTCGCCTCTCTAGCTCCAGCCTCCATGGTCTGCCTGGACACCCATGGCTGCCAACTAGATGAAGTCTGTGTACCTAAGGCAAACCAGAGGGGCCGACATCAGCTGAGTGCTAGGCTCCCCCAAGAATCTGATGATGAAGTTGGGATGAAGCCAGACACGTGTACCAGCTGGAGTCAACAGCAGATACCTCTTGGAGCCTAATAAAGGAGGTTTAGACTTCAGGCAGAACTCATGTGAAGTAGGACAAGCGCAATGGAGAAGGAAGCCGTGCTCACATCGTGATGCTGTCTGAGGCCCCAGGCAGGAGCACCAGTGGAGGGAGGATCTGCGCTTAGTGGAGAGGACCCAGATGCCCTGCCGGAATCCAGGCTGTTGACTTGTTATTTTTGTTTGCTTGTAAGATTTAATTTTTTTTTATTTTCCTAATCTTTTAATGACATTTTTTATTTCAGCAGTCATGTTTTATTTTTCAGGGGTCCTCTTTCACTCCCCATTCCTTTTCCATGTTGTCTTGTTCTTATTTCAAGAGTGCGGAGGGTATTGGAAGCGGTACATTGTTTTTAGCATATTCTAACTCCTTGATTATCTCACTTCACGGTCGCATCTTTGCCCTTACTTCTCTGTTCCATCTCCACACAAGAAGCCAATGCTTCAAATCTGGAGTCAAGTCTGAGTCAGCTCAGAGGTTAAGAGAACTCGCTGTCTGACGAGGACTCAGGTTTAATACCCAGCACCTTCAGTGTTGCTCAGGACTATCTGTAACTCCCGTTCCTGGAGATCCAGTGCTTTCTTCTGACTCCGCAGGAACAGCCTATACATGGCCCATATGCATACCTGCAGGCAGAACACTAAAACACAGAAAATAAAAATTAAGTAAGCCCTAAAAATCTCCGTGGTTGGTATTTTTATATTCCATAGGCAAATGTACCTAGTTTAACAAAGAAATACATATATTTGTAGCATGATTAACTGGTTCCCACAATAGTGCTTTTTATCAGCAGGCTGCGTCCTAAGATGTTCCCCCGGTGCCTAGAATTGTATTACCAGATACATAAATGTTCAATAAATGATAATGATTAGAAATTGAGTACAGTGGGATGCTAACTGCAATAACCAATAACAGAAAAATTTTAAAACTTATAAACTGTTATTTTCTGTCTAATATTTTTAGAATTCAGGGAAATGAAATTGGAAAGCAGAAGAACACTACTGTGGGTAAGGAGGGCTTCCTGCGTGTGTTCTAGATCTAGGCTTTCATGGCAAACTGCCTACTAACGGGGACAATGACACTGGCATTTCAGGATAGGGTGCACTGTCCCATCTCCTGCTTCTCAGAGAACACACTCAGCTTGCTCTATCCTGTCAGGTCACAGGGGGCATGAAGCCTTTCATGGGTCTTGGGAAGCAACACCCTCCCTATTCACGCTGAGAACTCAGGGTGATGTGCTCTCGGAGGAAAAACTGTGACCCGGAGAGAAGAGCAGAGGGCTAGAACTCTGCAGAGAGAATGGAGGGCAAAGAGATGTGCAATTCTTAGATACAACGTTTTGTTTTGCTTTTGCAGGTGTGTGTGTGTGTGTGTGTGTGTGTGTTTTATTTTATAATTGCTTTTTAGAGACAGGGTATCACGGTGTAGCCAGGGCTAACTCTGGATTTGCAATCCTCTTGTCTCTGTTTTCCAAGTGTTGGGATCACAGGAGTGAGCCACCAAGCCCAGCCCCTAAGGTCCTCTCACACATGACATGAGATGAGTCAGTCATACACTACAGACATATATTTTTCCTACCTAAAATTGTGATGGAGCCTGGCGGCTTGGAGAACTCAATCCTAGCAGTTCTAGCTGTAACAAGCTCCAGAAATGGGGAAACTGACTGGCTCGCCCTCTCAAACCTTCCCACAAGGCGTCTGAACCAGCTCACCTTCTCCTTAGAGGTGATGGCACCAAGCAGTGACCAGAAGTGGTGGCATGAGAGACAATACTGGACAGGCACCCACCTCAGCTTCCTAATTCTCATCCTTCTACCCACCCATGCCTCCTGCTAGGAGCAGCACTTCCCCCTGAGGAGGCTGCCAGGGTCTGGGCAGGAAGGCAGAGGCTGCAGCTTGTTTCTGATTCTCTCCCAGCTGCCATCCACCTCTCTCACTGTCTCTTCAAAGCAGACTTTGAAAGGAACGCTTTGTGAAACATCATTCTTTGCCCAAAGTGGAAAGAGTGATGTCATCGGACCCCGAGCTGTGATTTCATTCCAGCTCAGTGGGAAGGATAATATAGCTCCCTGGAAACAAAGCCCACTAAACACATACATGTGCACACACCACCACACACACACACACACATACACACAGAGAACATTGGCAAACCCTCCACCATTCAACTCTACGAACACGCTTGCAGCTCTCCCCACATGCTGGCTTCCATGAAGAATGTACATCTGACTTCATTCCAAGTCATGGCAGTTTGACAAGCATCTACATGTGGTGAGTGTCTTGCTCCATTTTGTTGCTGTGTAAACATGCACGCACGCATGTAGCACAAGATCCTCACTTGTTTGACCAGCAGGAACCATGGCAATCTTGATAGATGATGCCTGATGTCTATTGGGCACTGACTGTGGACCAGATTCCCTCGGCGGCACCATTCAAGGAACCATTCGGTGTATTGCTTACTTTTCTCATTGCTATGCCAAAACCGAGAATTGTATTCTAAGGAAAGAAGAGTTTATCTTTGGCTCACATTTTGAGGTGCAGTTCATCATGACAAGGAAGGCAGGGCAGCGGGAGTCTGCAGCTAGACTCCACAGACTGGTCATGTTGTGCACACAGGCAGAAAGCAGAGAGAAATGAATTCCGGGGCATTCAGCTGGCTCTCGTTCTCTTTTTTACATCTGGGGCCCTAGCTCATGGTGTGTTGCCTCCCATAGATACAGTAATTCTTCCCTCTTCAGTTAAAACTTTTCGGAATGACCCTCCTAGACACACTTAGTGGTCCACCTGTGTCCAGGGTGATCTAAATCGCACTAAGCTGTCAATGAAGATTGACTATAACAACCAGCATCCGTAACCATCCTATCAGACTGATACCATTCAGTGACCCTAAGAGGATTGTGACTTGACTTATGCATGGAAATCTCTACAGTGTCATCGAGCCCCGGGGACAGAGTAGGGAATTGGTGCACACATGGCCTGAAAAGACTCTCTCACAGGATTTTCTAACAGAACATTTCAACTCCTCAGTGTGGGAGACAGCCAGAGGACACCAAAGCTAAACGCTGCACCCCCATCTACTCCTACATTTTCCAGACCTCCTGGTCCCTTACAGTGTGCAGCATCTGTGCAGAGGCGAGGACTTCATGCATCTGATGAGTCCCCGTGACAACGTCCCTTCCTGAAGGCCGCGTTCATCCAACTTTACTGTGAGGCAGCCCTAGGCAGTGCCTTTGGCCTGGTTGTTCTCTGATATCATTTTAATTGAATTCTCAGTCTCTCCTGACGTGAATGAAGTGTTTCTTCCCATTCCTTAATTTTTATATCAGACGGAAGCCCACAGGATCAAAACTGGAGCCACTCAAAGTTTCTTTTCAATGAACAAACTGGCCAGAATTCTCTCTGACAAGGACTGCATAGCCTCCTTCACCCCAGGCCCTAAAATAATCCCTATTGTTACCGAAATGGAGCTGAAGGGATGGGCATTAGGAGAACCCACCAAGGAAGACGTCAACAGCACTTAAGTGGCCTGAGCCCAGTTCTCCTCAACCCTCACGGGAACAACACAGCCCCAGGGTGCCGCGTGCTGGGCCAGCCACATCCTTTGGGAGTGTGGGGGTTTGTGGGTGCGAGAATCAGTCTGGATCTTAATAAGGTTCCCCACACATCCATCAGAACTGTTGTCACATTCTGTCACAAACCTCATGTGGGGTCCCTGAGGGGGTTTGGCTTAGCAAGAAAATTAAGCTAAAACGTGATTAAACAAATTCAGGCAGTGCACAGGGCTGCACAGCCGGGCTTAATTTAGGAAAGCAGAGAGTAGCATCATGAGGACACATCCCAAGCCTTTGTGCTGTACCTTGTGCTCACGGGGGAGGGGCGGGGGGGCAGTTGGCCAGACGGCTGCTGTGTAGTGTCCTGCCATAGCTGCACAGACTGGCTACCTGGTGGGGTAGAGAGCTGTGACAGTCTCATCAGTGTTGGCTCTTCCGGGAGGTTTTGGGAAGCACTAGGCCACGTCCATCTATTCCTGGGGTGGAGGCCATAGCTTCTCTTTGAGCTCAGCTCTCTGCCCTCCCCCACCTCGAGACTCTCATTCATATCCAAAGAGTCCCCTTTCCACACAAGGCTGTACGTTCAAAGGCTCTGGGCATCTTAGGGGAAACTTATTCTGCCTGCCCAGGAGCATTGTCTAAGTTGAAGTCCCTGAGAGGGGGAGATTGCAGAACTGAAGTTCCGTCCCCACAGGCCACTCCAGAGTCACTGGGGAAGGGAGGGATGTTAGAGGAAGCCTGGAAAACCCAAGTCATCAAGGTCCCTCCTTGTCCACCATCTCAGTCATTAGGAAAGCTTGCCGGTGTGCCTTGCTGTCACCCTGCTTATAGAACCAAGGCTAGAGTGTGGACTTGGACACTTGTCACAGAAGTGAGATCTGTGAGGCCTGAATGTCCATCTTTGTCATCATTCCCCCACAGGAAGGACCTCGTGAAGGGAGACAGGAGAAATGGAGGGTCACAATATATCAGTTTTGAACAGTTGGAAAGTGTACAGTCTGGCTGCCTACATCCTTCAGACCTTGGTCCTCACTGACCTCTTAAGTCAGGAGTGGGGGAGATGCCAGAGGCAGAGTGAAACAGAGAGCAAGTGGCCACTGTGCATGTATGCTCCATGTGGCAGTGTGGTCCCCAGATGCTCAGGGCTGCAGGACCAGTTCCCTCCAGGAAGAGACAGCTCTGCCAAATAAAAGGAGAGCCAAAGCAGGACTGACTAAGTGTAAATATGTCCATGGCCCCGAAAGATAAAGTGTGCTCAGAAGCCAAGGGTGAAAGGCAATCAGAAACCACAGCCAGCCCGTGCCGTCCCTCCACCTGGAGGGAAAAAGGCACACCTGTGGCTCCAGGGCTCCAAATTAGAGTCACTGTCCAGCCTTGTGTACTTGGGTCCAAATAAACAGGGTTTCAAATAAACAGGGAGATGTGTGTGGACTTTGGGCAGCTGTCCCAGTCTAGGCACACTCTGGAAAATCTCTGTCCCTCTCCTCTGTCCCCATGGCTGGGCCTTTCATACCCAGGTCCCCGGATCAGCCGGCCCCAGGACCACTTCCATGACCAGACAGTGACTGATGAGGATGAGCCACTGTCAAGGAGGTCAGCAGCCATTGCTCCCTGTGAGACACACGAGAGGTGGGTGAGCGTAGGAAAGAGTCCAGAGGCAGATCCTACACCCGGAATCTCCAGCACACGCCAGGCACTGACTCCAGGTATAAGGAAATCCAGCTTATTGTCCAAAAATGTCCCCGAGAGTGAAGAGGGGACTCTATACCCACACCAGAATGTGTGACTCATAGACCCTGAGGGGTGGTGTCTGCGAGAAGAATCCTCAAAATCTTCAAGATGGCAGTTTCTCTCAAGTCCCATGCAGAGCTGATGACACACAGCCATCAGGGGAGCCAAATTACTCATAGTGCCAGGCTTCGGGAGGGGTGCAAAGGAACACGGGTTAGTTCTTTGGCAAAGCAGAAAGAAGAGTGGGAACCATATCAGCCCACAGCTGAACTTGAAGTTGCTAAGTCTAGGTGTTCGGGGTTGGATGGTCATCCCCAAAGGCCCATCCACGTCCCAGTTACTCTATCTGAATAAAAGGCTGTTGCACACACCATGTGACTAAAGAGCCTCAAGTGAGGAAATCGCATGAATTATTTAAGCAGGTACAAAAATGGGATGACCTCTGCCCTGGTAGGAGCTGCAGAGGAGACAAACACAAGAGGAAGGTGTGTGGAGACAGAAGCAGAGACAAGAGGGAGGTGGCTGCGTGTCAAGGCGCCACCAACACCCAACGGCCAGGAGAGGCCAGAGTGGTGTATATGAACTGTGAGGACCCACCCTGACCAGTTAAAAAACATTTAACTGGAGACTTGCTTACCGCTTCAGAAGGTTAGTCCATTATCATCATGGCAGCACGCAGGAGTGGTGAGAGAGAAGAAGCTAAGAGCTCACATCCTCACAGGTGGCAGACAGAGAAAGAGACCCTAGGCCTGGTGTGAGCCTTCTGAAACCTCAAAACCCAACCCCAGGGGCATACCACCAACAAGGCCACACCTCCTCCAGCAAGGCCACACCTCCCCCAACAAGGTCATGCCTCCTCCAACAAGGCCACACCTCC
>JAQHUG010000148.1:2992905-3091110 GCA_028555095.1 Dicrostonyx torquatus
CAACAAGGTCATGCCTCCTCCAATGAGGCCATGCCTCCTAATCCTTTTCAAACAGTTCCACTAACTGGGATCTAGCATATAAACCTGTGAAGGCTTAAATGAGAAAGGCACCTCAGCTCTTAGTTTGTCTTATCCAACTGTCTGTGTGAGGTGATGTCCCAAGTTCTGGGCTCTCTTGTTCTTTCATGTGAACATAAAAGCCCATCACTAAGAACTGAGCTACTCCCACCACCATGCCCAAATAAATCCTTCCTTAAGTTGCTTTTCTCATTGCTCAGACAAAATATAGGACAGAAGTAACTTAAGGGAGGGTTTATTGGGGCTCTTGGTTTCACAGAGCAATGTGCACAAGGCGGGAAGGGCATGAGAGCTGAGGGGCAGCAGGGACATGGAGCGAGTAAAGCCATAGGACATCTAGGCCCCAAGTCAACCTGGGCAGTAGCAGTCTTTAAGGGCAGAAACATGGAGCCCAGTTGTCTACAGTGAGAGCTGCAGGTGGCTCTCAGTAGATCAACTCAGCATCCATACAAACAGCCTGTCAGAAGAAACACATGCTCCCAAGGGGTGTGTTAGCTCTCATTCAGTAAGCATGCAACAAAGTGCCGAGAATCTATAAAAGATGAACCATCAAGAGAGTCATCAGGAGCTGGGCGGTGGGGTTGCATGCCTCTAATCCCAACACTCGGGAGACAAAGGCAGGCAGATCTCTGTGAGTTCAAGGCCAACCTGGTCTACAAGAGCTAGTTCCAGGACAAGCTCCAAAGCTATAGAGAAATCCCGTCTCAAAAACCAGAAAAAGAGAGAGTCATCAGAGGAATCCTAGCCGGAGCTGGCATCATATGTCAGCCAGCAGAAGGGACACAGCACACCACAGCATAACAGAGGGCAGAGGACAAGAGAGATGGAACATATGACAGATGAGGTCTCCCAGAGAAATAAATACTACATGCAGGGCTGGAGATCAGAATGCAAGGGTTGTTTTTTTTTTAATGAGCTAACCTGACAAGTTTATCAGAAGCTGAGCACCTCAGAGATGGGGGTGAGTCGCTCAACTTGAAGTAGAATCAATGTAAATAATGGACGGAGGGGTAAGAGCATGGACACTGTCAAACACTTCCCTGCCTGTCTTTATAGTCTCAAGAGCAGAAGAGGAAGGAGAGAGACAGAGAGAGAGAGAGAGAGAGAGACAGAGAGAGAGAGAGAGAGACACACACACAGAGAGAGAGAGACAGAGAGAGAGAGATTTGTGTGACCATAGCTTATGCTTAATCAAAATTAAAAACAAACAACCAAATAAAGACTGGAGAAGCCTATGATATCCAAGGTAGAATGAATAAATACAAAAGAATACAAACACCACAACTAAAGCAGCCCGGACTGTGGTTTGTCCGGATAAAGACAAACAAGGAAGGCCAATGAGCAGGCTCAAGACTTAGTCCCAGTAGGCTCTTGTCTGTAGGGTGGTCCTGGCTGTGTGCTGGGGACAGCAGGACCCTGGGATAATGCAGGAGACAGAGTCTCTGCCCTTCCCCCTCTCCTCCTCCTATTCCTTGTCTTCCCCCTTCACTTGACTGACCATTTTTCCTACATTTGAGCATAAAGAAAATACCAAGTCCTCCATGCGGAGGGTGCTGTGAGCCAAGCTATTTCCTGTCTCCAGGAGTTGCCACTCTGAAAGGAAAGTGCCTCCTTGACTCCGCCAGCTACCCCGAGAGTCGTAAAGCACAGAAAGCTAGAGAGGCCTGTCTGAGAGGCCACCTCCTCCAACTCCTGGCACCGAGCACCTGCTTCCTCTCCCCATGGAGTTGTTATCTATCTGGAATCTTCCACATATACGAAGGCATACAGTTATGTGTACGTGTCTGTGGGCTCTTGTGCCTGACTTCTTTCATGGCTATAATGAGATCAAACCTTGAAAACCACGTCTTCAATGAATAGCCAAGGAATGTGTAAACTGGTGTGCCGATCAATGGAGCACTCAGGAGAGACACAGAGGCCTCACATGGGGTGAGTGTGGTGATCTGAATGAGAATGGCCCCCGCAGGTTCATAGGCTTGCCTGCTCAGTCCCCAGCTGATGAACTGTTTGGAAGGGTTAGGAGGTGTGGTCTTGTTGGAGTGGGTGTGTCCATTTAGGAGGAGGTGTGTTGCTGGGTGTAGGCTTTGAGGTTTCAAAAGCCCAGACTAGGCCCAGTCTCTGTCTCTCTCTGTGTATGTGTATGTGTATGTGTGTGTGTGTGTCTGTCTGTCTGTCTGTCTCTCTCTCTGCCTTCTTTTTGCCAATGAAGCTCTCAGCTACTGCTCCAGCGCCATGTCTGCCTGTGTGCTACCATGCTTCCCACCATGATGATAATGGAACAACCCTCTGAAATTTTAAGCAAGACCCCAGTGAGATGTTTTCTTTTGTTAAGGGTTGTCTTAGTCATGGTGTCTCTTTACAGCAATAGAACACTAAGACATCGAGTAAATGCAGACACTTTGCTCTCAATGCAAGACGGTGGGTATGAAGCCCTCACCTATGTGGTTGTGGTTATCTGGAGCAGACTTCAGATCAGAGTAGGGCTTGGGGAATTTCCTGAAGCCCCATGATGTTCTCCGTTTGTCAGATCATGAAGTGGGTCGGATTTCTCTCACATGAACCATATCTTTGAAAACTGGTTGATTTTAAGCCAAAGTCTCAGAAACACAGTTCCTCCTTCTGCACTATGGAGGGATTTGTGTCCCTGCTGTCCATCACAAAAGTGGGCCCTCAAGACCACAAGACAACGAGAGGAAAATGAGTCAGCTCTCCCATGGCTGCTTGTTTGGTAGCAGGTATCACCAAACCTTCGTCATCAACTTCCGTTCATTTCCCTCCTCCCTCCATTTTCCATCTTCCTCCGTCTCGTCCTCTTCTTCTCTCTTCTCCTCTTTCCCCTCCTCTTCCCTTCCCTCTATTCTTTTCACCGAATTGACTATTGTGATAGTTTAAATGTAATTGGCCCCTGTAAATCTCAGAGAGAGTGGCATTATTCGGAGGTGTGGCTTTGTTGGAATGGGTATGGTCTTGTTGGAGGAAGTGTGTCACTGTGGGGGCGGGCTTTGAGGCTTCCTATCCTCAGGATACCGCCCAGAGTCTCAGTTGATGTCCTGTTGCAAGCAAGATGTCGGACTCTGAGATACTCCTCCATGTTTGCCTGCACACTGCCATGCTCCCTGCTATGATGATAATGGACTGAACCTCTGAAACTGTAATCAAGCCCCCTCAAGGAAATCTTTTCCTTCTAAGCGTTGCTTTGGTCATGGTGTCTCTTCACAGCAATAGAAACCCTAAGGCATCCATGTTCCCTAAATTTAAGCATAAAGGAAAGATCAAGTTATTTGAAGGGTTCCACACTTGCACAGCTGTTGATTATATACCAAAATACTAGCTGTGGAGTCTCTATAGAAGATCATCCAGTGCTAGTCTTGCATTAAAGCAAAGGAAACAAAACTAGGGCACATGCCTCCTTCCTTACACAGCCAGTCTCTGCAGGACTCATGCCTCTGTTACTCTGGTGTGCCTCCTCTGGAGCACAAAACTGGTAGAGAGTTGGCAGTCCAGCCCACTGACAGCACTGGAGATGGAGACATTGCGCAAGGGAAATCACCTCGTGTGGCCCAGAGAGTTAATGGGGTTCTCATCGTCTAAAGTTGGCATCCACGAGTGTTCCTAGTGTGTGGGGGAGCATCTGTCAAAAGACGGGCAAAACCGGTTTGCATTTATTCTTATATTTTTGGGTGGGTGTGTATGTATATTTGCACACATGTATGTGTTATGAAGTGTGTGTGAGCGTGAGCATGTTTGCACAGGGGAGTGTGGGTATACACATGACATGACACTAGTCAGGGGACAACCTCAGATGTTGGTTCTCCAGTTCCACCTTGTTTGAGGAAGGGTCCCTTTGCCTTGGTGTATGGCATGCTAGCTGGCCTCAGAGCTTCTGGGAGTCCCCTGTCTTCACTTCCTATTTTGCTGTAGGATTCACCCTACAGCGTCTGGCCCTTACAGCAATGCTTTACCCATTAAACCATCTCCTCAGCCCTATTTTGACTTTATTCTCAGAGTTTAGACAGTGCCCCAGGGGTCAGGTATGTGTTGGAGTTTAAGAACTTGAATGTGTGAACAGTTTCTGGAAGAGGAAGCAGGAGGAATCATGGGTGGAGGAGCACAGATTGCTGTAAGGAAGCCTGCGGCAGGTGGGTGCCATCATCCTGTGAGGTGCTTCCAGTGTGAGGAAACCCAGTGCTGTGGATGTGGCTACGGGCCTGAAGTTGGGGTACTCATGGTCTGCTACTAATTCTTCTCCCCCTGAGAGAAATAAGAGAATAGATCAGTAAAACAGAGTCACGGGAATTCCTACAGATTTTCTGAAATAAAGATGTAGTCTAAGAGCAGGGGTGAAGGCCATTGGTGTGTTTCTATCCCCATCATGAGAAAAAAAATGAAGTGAAATAAATAAATAAGATAAGATGCATGCTGGTGATCATTGGATGAAAGCACTTGTTGCCCGGCCCTGTTGACTGATGTTCACGTCCCAGATCCACGTGGAAGACACAAAGAACTGACCTCCGCATGTGCACTGTGGCATACATGCACACACACAAAAGGGTAGATGTGTGAAAATGTAAAAATAATACAATATGTATGCTTTAAGGAGGTTAAATGTCACCACAAGTTCTTTCCAAAACATACACACAAACATATACATGAACACCATACATAGAAGCAGAAAATGCACATACATATGAACATAGATATGTAAGCATACATGCAATACAAGCAAACAGACGTACACACAGACACACAATCACATGTACCTGCAAACACACACATATGCACTTTAACCAAAGACATCCAGTTGTGTCTCTCTCTGTCACTCTGGAGAGGCCTGCAGGGCATGCTTCACTGCTCTGGTGACCTCCATAAAAGAGGAATTCACCACAAGCCTAGAACTGTTCCCCAACAAATGTCTTTGGTGTGTTTTTATGTTTGAGATACAATCAGAGTTTTAACACACAAATTTAATTCCAAGTTCATGGCTTTAAACATGCCAGATAAGTAGTGAGGGCTGCTCCAGTCACATTTCCAACTCGTTTCTGACGACTGTTTTGAAACATGTATAAAGTTTTAATTTAAGGTCTGCTAAAGCTCAAAATTGTCATGGGGAAGAGAGGCCATAATTTGTAATTATAAAATATAGGGGATGATAAATTCAAATGACCTTTTCAGGAACGTTTATGGCCAGGCCACCTTGGAGCAGGACTTTATGAGGTTTGGGCATGCGAGGCCACCAAAGCCCCCTGCACATATTCAGACAGAGTAGAGAGGGTCATACTCTGTTCCCTCAATGCCTTCTGGGGTCCCCAACATAGGTTCCCATTTCTGAATGAAGAGGGTGCCTTCATTCTGACCGAGTGAAACTGCTATCCACATTAGACTGTTCATTTGCAGGGGACACTGAGTCCCCTGGCATTGAGTGGGCTAATCCAAGGTCATGGCAGGCAATGACAGTGACAGAATCAAGTCTCTTGTCACTGCCCTTCTCTGTAGCCAGTGCTGTAGCTGGTCCTTGTTAATTTGTTTCCTTACATGCTGAAACAGCAAGTGAGTTGCATGCCTTCCTGTCCCAACTAGTTTAAACCAAACCACAAAGATACTGTTGCTGCCCTGCGCCTGATCAATGTGACCTCGCTCTAATCCAAGCCAAGCTTCAGCATCCTGTCACACCAGAAGCAATCAGTCCCTCATCCTTCATAGCTCATGCAAATGCACATGTGCATATACCTACAGACACACTCCCCTCCAACATACGCATGTGTGTGGTCACACATATATCCATGCATAAACACGTGGGCACATGCTGTATTCCTCTCCCCGACATTACACACAGGTGTGCATGCTCTTTTATCCCCCTTGCACACGTAAGTGTTCACACCTGCAGCTGTTCCTTGGCTGTCTCCTGCATAGCTTGCTACCTGGCAGCTCCCTCCAAAATCAAATCAATTATGGTCATCACTTCCTCGGGACATCTCTTTGCTTCCCACTGCCACCACCAGGAAATCTAAACTTAGTATGTGTTTCTGTGTGAGCCTCAGGAGGCTTGCCCACCTCTTTCCATAGCTCCCAAACCTACACACGTTGTTCACCAGCACAGTGTCTCTTCCTAAGAGCCTCCTCACCTCCAGGACACCAGCCTGACCTACTGTCTGTGTTTTACAGGAGCAATCACAGCCCTTCACCCTGAAGTCAGGTGAGAACCTTGGAGGTTCAGGGCTCTCCTTTCAGATGTGAGATCGCCACACAGAGGGAAGCAGAGCTGAGACACAGAGGAGAGGCCAGGAATAAAGTCATTGAGTCTTCCGGATCTAGCTAAGCCAGAACAAGCCCGAGAAACCCACATAAATGAGTTAATATATTCTTTCTTCGTTAAGCAGATTTGAATGGGTTGCTCTTCGACTATCTGAAACCAAGGATACCAGGCCCTGAGCTCCTGCCACAGGTACCGTCCCAGTGCAGGGTTTAGGCACCCTTTAGCCAGTGGCATGGCTCAAGATGCGGCCAGTCTTACCCATTGTGGGAACTGAGCAGAGGGGGCAGAGTCAAAAGCACCATGTGACATCACTATACCCAGCCATCATCACCATAGATTTCCTGGAACTGGCCCCCAGAACTCATTACTGGGAAAGCTGGTCTATTTACTAGTCATGACGGATGGGCTGCTTCTGTCTGCCTTCAGTGTTCATATCCATTCTCCCACTAGAGCTCTGCAGCATGGTGCTAGTGCGATCCCACCATGCTGGAGTTCTCACCCATTGAGCGCATTCTTAGAACAGGCTGCTTTCTCAGCAACTATTCAGTGACTTCGAAACACATGCTTGGTAAGAAAGTCTGGCTACATGCTTGTCCCTGCCCTCTTATTCAGCATTCCCAGGGCTGTGAGCCAATGTCCTAACAGCACCAATGGTGAGCTCTGGGACTTGTGTTTGACTGACATTGTGATTCATGAATTTGATTGTATTGCCTATGTTTCTATCCATGGCCACTATACCAAGACCTTTTATCTTGCCCTGCTCTGGTTTGTGGAACCATGTTTAGACTCTTCTTCTTTTAACATTACCAAGTAGGCTGGGACAGATTCCTGTCCTCACCTTCCCCTACAGAAAGGTGCTCCAGTCTGATGTGGTAAAGTTTGGCTCCAGACCTTGACCGATGAATAGTCCATTCCCGCAGACAGCAGAAAGGTCAATAATCTCAGGTATCCCATGGGTCAGCACCAGGATGCCCATCGATAAGAAAATACAGGATGAGCCCCAGTTCCACTAGACTCAGCACCACTACTTATCTCCTCTCAGATAATATCCGTGTCTGTTTTCTTTGTCTCTGGAAACCCTGACTCCCAAAGATGTGAAACAATTACAGTTAAGGCTGCAGAGAAACAATGCTGATCTTGTCACTGGAAACAGCAAGAATACTGACAGTATCTTAATTGTCTTTCTTATCATCCTGATGGAATGCCTAGCAAGAAGCAACTGAAGGGGAAAAGGGCTTCTATTGGCTCATGGGTAGGAAGGCGGAGCAGCTGGAGTGTGTGGGGGGTGACTGATCCCATCAGGAAGCAGAGAGGGATAAATGCTGGTGCTGGGCTCACTTCCTCCTTCTCCTTAGTCTCACCCCAGCCCCTGGAATGCTGCCACCCACATTCAAGGTAGGCTCTCTCTTCAGTTCAACCTCTCTGGAAAAGGCGGGTGTTGTCAGAGGCCAGTGTTTCAGCCGATTCTAAGTTCCACAAGCCAGGGCAGCATCAAATCAAGAAGAAATGGGAGAAGGATGGTAGGGTGGGGATGTTTCTAACCTTGACCGTGGACTAAACCCCTGGAAACAGCAAACACGGTGATGCCGTAAGGTCGCAGCACACACCCACCTGAAGGAGTCTTAAAAACAGAATCTTTCCGACCTACAGTGTACCTTGGACACGAGTTCTAGTCCTTTGAGCTGTGACTTCAGTCTCTGCTGCCACTGTCATGGGGACAGGATTGGCTTTGAAGCTTTCTTTCTGGAAGACATCAAACTCATCCCTAGGAGTCAGTCGTTCACTGGGAAACTTTCTTAAGCCTGGAATCGTAGGGTGAGAAGTAAATGCCTTTTCAGCATCCCAGCCTGCTGATCAGATGCTCACACAGGGAGCGTTTTGAACTACGTAAATCCATCTAGGAAGGGCACCAACAGTGGCACAGGGTATTGTCAACAAGCCAATAGCATATGATTCCCCAAAGAGTTCTAACATCCAGCAAAGAAATGCTAAAGACTCCTGGGGTTTATAGACAGGCCACCAAGCATGACGCAATTCTCAAATGTCCACCCCTGGAATTAGGGCTCCCATAGATAGAGTGTCATGTTCACTGGCCCTGTGTCTGAGACAATGATTCAAAAGAAAGGTACTTGGGTTCTCCTGCTGTGCAAGTCACTGGCAAGCTGCTTCCAAGAACAATGAAAGAGCCAAGAGGGCATCTTCAACCTCTGGATAGATGTCCCAGAGTCTGTTGCACAAATACTGGCTTCTGTCGTCTGCTTGAGCTTTGCCTCACTCAGCTCAAGAGGAGGTGACAACCCACCAGCTCACCAGCACATACACACAAGAGCCCTGCTAAATGCCTGATCTCATCTCTCGTAGCTTTACTGCGGCGAGCCTGCCGAAGCAGACAGGTGGGCTTACTGTACCTGCGAGTCGACAAAAGGTAGCAGCCATAGCGTTTGAACGTATATTACTGCTTTCTCTACAGCTTCTGAGGTGTTGTAAAAAATACTTCCTGAGTATCAAGCACACATTTTATTATCCCAATAAAGCCCAGGAGCCGTCTGATAGTGTCCTAGCATTGAAGGCCATCTCCAGGTGACAGTTCTATACTAACACCCAGCCAGCGGCCATTAAGTTCACTGTGAAAACAGGGCGCCTGGTTCAGAGAAAGCTATAGAAGAAGCTTTCCAAACTTCAGTCATATTTTTATTTAATAAATCGAGATTCGTGAAACAAAGCACACATTTTTACACACATGAAAAGAAGCGTTGACATGATTTTCCACATTCGATAATGAATAAAAATATACCAAGAACTGCATGTGTGCCCATGAACCCTTATTGCGTGATATTTCACACATGTCTGAGTGAGCCTGGGTGGTCTGGGGGTATCCACACACAAACACATTTTGTTCCTGAGTTATTAATACTTTGGTTTTATTAACCTTATTAAAGATTTGGTTTTTAAAAGGGAAAAAAATCGGGCGATATCAATAGCCAGAATATTATTTCCCAATCCGGTTCCTTTTTCATTAGTGTTTCATTTTAACCAACTTGAGAGAAAGAGAAGGCTGAGTGTCACCTTGCCGTCGCCCGGTTCACAACACTGGAGAGACTATGGCATTGTCTATGCCTCATTTTTTTTTTTTCATTTTTAAGTTTCAACTAAAGCAATGACTGAGAGAGAAAGGTGTTCCAAATTCCACCAGCAAGGGTTTTTCTGCGACTCTATACAAATTTGATTTTGTTAAACGTGTTTAAGATAGAAAAGCCTTACCCCACACCGAAGAATAGCTAAGATCTAAGTGAGCTGCTGACGGGGAATCCCGATGAAATGCCTAGCTCCTGGGTCAGTGGTTCTCAAACTGTGGGTCGGGGGCCCTTTGAGGGGTGGCATATCAGATACTTACATTACAATTCGTAACAGTAGCAAAATTATGGTTACAAAGTAGCAACGCATAAGTTTATGATTGGGGTCACCACAACATGAAGGACGTATTAGGAAGGTTGAGAACCACTGTCTTAGGTAAAGGGGAACCCCATCTTTAGTGGCAGCTCTGTGTTCCATGCAATGTCCCCACCCCTCACCTCAGGCTGAACTGAGCCCTGGGCTGCTTGAGACCTGTGAGGAGGCTTCTCAGCTGTGCTGTTTTCCCTTCCACCTCAACTATGACCTCTGCCTCCGTGGAGGAAGGGAGGAGGGGAGACAAGAAGACAGAGTGAGAAAGAGAAACACATGGACACAAAAAGGAGGGAGGGGGCTGGGCTGGACACTGGAAGGCTTCTGTCAGGAAAACACCCTTTGGTTTTAGGGAGTGGACAATACTATCTGATTTATTTAAGCCGGGCTTTCAAGGGAGTCCGGGCTGGGGGTGGCATGGAAGGGGGACTCCCCACCCTGAGTGATACAGGGTGGCAAAATTGACCTAGTTTGTCTGTACCCTTTCACCTGGAAGTCCCCAGAAAAGCTGCCTCAGGCAGGCAGGAACCTGAGGTCTGGGGGCTCTCTTTTGCTCCTAAAATTAGTTGTGAATTTTTAAAAGAAGCAAGCAAGCTACTTTGGGGTATTGAATAAAATGTGGTTTTCCCAGAAGGCAGGATGGAAGGCACTCAGCCTTTGACTGAAACTTTAACTAGCCTCCTGAAGCTTGAGAGCGTTTAGGGAGCTACATGAAGCTTGGTGACAGTCCTCTGCAAGTGGGCCTGCTCTCCACGGAGCATTGTTCCCAGTGGTGCTGGTGGTGGGCGTTGGATGTCCCCAAGAGCAGAGAACCAGAGAAAGGTCTTTGGTGAGAAGGTAAGAGGTGCCATGCACAGCCCTTGCAGCTTCCCAAGACAGTGGTCTCAGCCCGGGGGGGCCCCACCTCATGGCCCGCCCTCCTGCCCCCAGGAGCTGCTGATGCTGAGGAGTCTCTGGCCCCAGGTTCAACTTCAATAAGACCTAGCCAGCCCTTGATCACAGGGCTCCTCTGACAGCCATGCTCAAACCCGGCCTAGTTGAGCCCGGGTCACCTGGGAATAGGTTCAAAGGCAAGGAAGCTGTAAACCACCTCCAGGCCCCAGCTAGAGCGGCCTGGCGAACAAAGAGACCCTAAGCACTTCAAACGCGCTGGTGCTGAGCGTCCAGATGGCAAAGGGCCGGGGTCGGTGATGTCTGTTCACCAAGGCCTGGCCCAATGTTCTGCATCCTTGAGCCCTCCTGCCGAAGCTACCCACCAGTGCCCAGAGCAGAGGACTTCAGGAAGAGTCTGCCTCTCCCTATTCTCCCTGTTCTGGGTTCACCACCCGCCTGCAAAGGAAGCGGAGTGTAGAGGCTGAGGTTCAACCCTAAACCTGGACTCAACACTCAGGGCAGGGCCAGGCAGGCGGGCGTGGCGGGCACCCGGCGCTCCCGCAGAGGCTCGCTGTGGTACCTAGGCTTAAGGCATTTAGAGGAAGGTTCTGAAAAGGTGTCCAAACCGAAGTTTACCCAGAAGGTCGAAATTAAAAAGGGTCCCCCAACTCGCATTCTGGCTCGAGAGGGGCGGTGTCTCTATGGATCCTAGAGGCGAGACTGTGGAGGTGGATATCTCTGCCAACACGCGAGTGTCTGCCCTGCCCGGGGTCGTGGCTCTTTGCCTGCCTGCACAGCTTCACTCACTGCGGGCAGGATCGCGTTGCTGAAGGTGAGGTCTCAGTGCGCGCCCCAAGAGGCTCCTAGCTGCGTCCTTGGTCCACGGAGCACATCTGGGCTTGCACTTGCCTTCTCCACCCCTCGTGGAGATCCTGAACTCTGGCAGGGACCAAATCTGCTCCACGAGGCTCAGACAAAGCCAGGGCTGGTTGAGTCTAGGCTCAGTACAGCTGATTAGCGGCCCGCGGCTTAGGTAGCAGCGCAGACTGCACGCGCGGACCCGGCCTCCGAGATGCCGGCCATAGTCAGGGCCGAAAAAGAGGAGACAAAACTGAAAGTGCCGCCCCCCCACTTGGGGGGGGGGCGGCCGGCGAAGGCCCCAGAAGTTGTCCTGCCCCTGGCCACCGTGGCCAATCAGCGCGCCGCCCTCGTTCCTGACAGCTATTTAGCAACCCAGCCGGGATAGAGTTTCCAAAAAAGTTAGAATAACTTCCTCTCCCGGAGACCTCGGTTTTGCACAAGCCGGCCTCAAAATTAGAGACTTTGCAGGCGACCCAGGAGCCTGTGTTCCGCGGTCGCGGGCTTGGCCAGTGGCGTGCGCTCGGCGCCCCCCAGCCCCACGCGCGCCGGGCGGGCGCCATGGAGGAGGGCTCCAGCTCGCCTGTGTCCCCCGTGGACAGTCTGGGCACCAGCGAGGAAGAGCTGGAGCGGCAGCCCAAACGCTTCGGCCGGAAGCGGCGCTACAGCAAGAAGTCAAGCGAAGATGGCAGCCCGACCCCGGGCAAGCGCGGCAAGAAGGGCAGTCCGAGCGCGCAGTCCTTCGAGGAGTTGCAGAGCCAGCGCATCCTGGCCAACGTGCGCGAGCGTCAGCGCACCCAGTCGCTCAACGAGGCCTTCGCCGCGCTGCGCAAGATCATCCCCACGCTCCCCTCTGACAAGCTCAGCAAGATCCAGACGCTCAAGCTGGCCGCCAGGTACATAGACTTCCTCTACCAGGTTCTGCAGAGCGACGAGATGGACAATAAGATGACCAGCTGCAGCTACGTGGCTCACGAGCGTCTCAGCTACGCCTTCTCCGTGTGGCGCATGGAGGGAGCGTGGTCCATGTCCGCCTCCCACTAGCGCCGCGCCACCCACCTCCGGACCCGCACGCCAGGGTAGGTGCTGCGTGTGATGGGCACCCACTATGCACGGGTTGGTGGGCGGGCGGGCCAGAGCATCCTTCATCGTGGAGATCCCTCAGGCCACCGCACTGGGAAGGGGTGAGTTTCTCTACCCTGCAAGGATTGGCGGGAGATGGGAAAATTCCTCTGCCCCAGAGGCATGTCTGAGGCCTTTTGCCAGGGGCATCAGTTCGGAACCCTCGGGCTAGCGGCTCCCAAGCAGGGTCTTAATACACTTCTTGGACAAATGTTCACACTTCACATTTTTGGTGGTTGGGTGTCTGTGGGTGACCCTGTGGGGAGCCGCTGTCAAAACGTCTTCTACAGGCCAGTAGAGGCCGGGAGATGCTATGCCCTCTGGGTTGTGGCCCACTTGTTGCTTCGCGAGCATTCTGTGGTGCCACAGAGTCCACGCGTGGTGCAGGCAACCAGCTCTTTCTGACTGCAGTTCCTGCCCTCGCCTCGGATGCTGGAGCGTTCGAACCCTACTTAGCCCGCTCATTAAGTACAATGATGCCGGCCAGTGTTGCCGCGGAGTTTACCTGGGAAGGCAGGGAGGTTTCCATCCTGCGCTGGGGCTCCAGGGTCACAACCATGAGAAGAAAATTGTTGGGCGCCAGGAGCGCAGGAGACCCCAAGCACCCAGGCCTGGGTGGATACAGCGGCATGGGGTCGCAGGATGCGGGCAGGCAGGTAGGGTAGAGTTGGGCGTCTACCCTACCAGTCTTGAACTTGGAAAGACACCGAGGGGTCTTGCTCGTGCCACAGCAAGCAACCGCAAGGGATCCAGTTGGGGTAACAGGTCTGAGCATGGGGTGGCGGTGGAGGTGAAGAAGCAGTGAGCGCTAGGCCCTGCCTGGGGAGAAAGGCACTGGACACCGGCGAGCCCTGGAAGGTGTGTTTCTCTCTGGAAGAGCATTTAGGACAGGACGTCCTGCGCCAGCTGCTTAGCAGACTCTAGGCAGCCCCAGAGGCAATGTCTTCCAGGCAAGGCTGAGGGCTCCCCTCTCTGGAGGCCTTGCTGGGATCTTTTCTGGGAGAGAGGTGTAAAAAAATCCTTCCTACTTAATTTCCCTTAGTTTTTTTTCACACATCTTGTAATATTTCTTTTAAATGAAAGTCTCTACTTCACACAGAAGAAATTTATATGAATCATGATCAGCATGGCCACCCATTGTCCTAAACATCTATTTCTATTTTTATCATTTTATACTATCTTGGAAGTTGCTGCTCTGGCTACAAAACGTTGGTCTTGTACAATAGGCTTCCTTCCTCCCTTTCTTTCTTTCTTTCTTTCTTTCTTTCTTCTTTTCTTTCATCCTTTATTCTTATCACTGAAAATTGTTTTGATGAAATAAACCCCCAAAATCATGACCATTTTATAGTTCTTAAGAAGAGCTTTTAGCAGAGTCACTTGTGGGAATCTTCCCCTGTGTTTGTCAAAAGCAGATGGGAACTGTCTCAATCACTTATTTCTCTAAGAAAGCAAGTTTGGGTTGGCCAAGTACACGAAGCTACGGAGGGATAATACATTAATTCTGGTTTTTGTTGCCTAAATTATGAGCGTCCATTAGTTAACTTCCACTCACGCTTCATCCCGCCGTGGTTTACAGCACGTCTGAGGAAGCAGGAGCAGATGAAATACGCCATCTTTTTTATACACACACACCACATTTGTTTAAGGAGAATGTCAACAGTCTTATTGCTAAGATAGCCCTTCAGAAAATTATTGAAAGTGAACACCAGGAGATAGATATTGCCCTGATGCAAGAATTTAGTGGAGACATTGAAAATTTAGTTTAAGATAATTGCTCTCTTCAAAAGCTTTGACCTAATCACACACTGCAATCAAATATGTTTTAAAACCCAAAATGCAGTATCTGTAATAAACAAATGAAAAATGTTAAGAGCTTATTTGGACAAAAAGGCATTAAACTATCAGATAACACATTGAGCTGGAAAGCAAGATACAAGCATGTTTACTTTTATATAATCGAAGACAAGGATTAGTCAGGTAAGCTGGTATCTGAACTCACAGAGGGCTCTTTCCAAATGCGCCCATGTTTGATACACTGTTGCTGGACCTGCCTTCCTCTAATTTATTACCCGTTGTTAAGGAATACCTTTGTGTTCTTGCTGTTAACCCATTCTTCTTAAGGAGCATAAATACAATTATCATTACTTTAATCTCCTGGAAATGTTACTAATTGCAATTAGTTATTTCTTTGTAACATTTCCAAGAAACATTAATTGTCTGCCTGGGGACAGGGTGTCTGTCCCTAGACATTTCGGTGAAGTGTATATACTTTTAATGTTTATTGTGACGTATTTCCACTAACGACACAAAGCCTAAATTGTGCTTGACCATGGAGAGAAACATGGCCCCGTCCATGAAACCCAGCTTATACTAAAGTTTATTCTGTCTTTCCTCGGCTGGGTGTTCAAAATAGGTGCCAGGAGTCTTTCCAGTCAGTGGGACTTGACTAACTGAAAGAAGTCTCAGAAGGGGCCCAGAGTGTTTGTGAGATGCTGTAGACCCCTGAGCAGGGTAGCTGTCACCTGGCCTGGGACGGGGAACCACAGCCATTTCTCATCCATAATTTATTCCGCTTCTTCATCATGATTGAAGGAGGTGTCGTCTCTTATTCTGCCAACTCTGGATGGGTTTTCAACAGGTTTTCATCTTCAACCACTGCACTTTCTTCTCTTCCTTCCTTGTTTCCTTCCTTCCTTCCTTCCTTCCTTTCTTTTCTTCCCGAGCATGTTTTGCTCCTATGGACAACATGTGTGTCCGCCAACACCTTCCAACCAATGTCAGCTTCTCCTGTGCTCCAGAAGCTTGCTTCACGGAGGTGTTTGCTGTATCCGGGGAGCTAGCTAGTCTCAAAAGGAAACTCTTCCTGGAGAGGAGCGGAAATGCAGAGTTGCAGCGGAGCTTTTGTTTGTGGAGTAGACCAGACTAAACCACTGAGTTACCTGAAATACAAGTGAGACTGTCTTAAGGAATTCCCTGCAGTGAGAGCTGCTGGGGGAGCCTCCCATCTGGCTGGCGTGGGGACTGGAAGAGGCTGGAGTGGCGTTCTGAGGTCCTTTGAAAATGTTGTCCTTTAGGGCGATTGTCTAAAAATGCCTCTTTTTCAAACAGGTTGTAAGCCTGGAAGCATTGCGTTTCCACCAGCTTCACTTGCGTCTTTCCCGAGTAGAAGAGGCACAGATGTGGGGCTAATTTTGCCTGGCAAAGACATCATGAGGTCCACTCTTTGTGTGCAGGGCACTATAGCTCATAGCTGAAGCTTAAATCTGAACTTAAAAAACCCTGATATTTTAATAAGCCAAGTTTAAAGGCTGCACTTTATGTCAGGTTTCGGCTTGGTATTAGTCTCCCTGGTGTCTTTAAGAGCCCTGTGAATGGGGCAGGAATGCCGGAGTATGTTTGTTTCTTTTCTTGGGGAAGCAGAAGCGTGCTCCAGAAAGCAGAGTGAGCACAAAGCTCTCCCCCAGCCGTGAGTTCATGAAGGAGGCTATAAAATTCAAAGAGATGGATAAATTACTGTAGCCAAGAAACAGAGAGGTGACTATAGAAGGAACAAGATGGAAGGGACACACACATGGCTGTTTTCAAAAGCCAAGATGAGGCTCAGAAGTCAGACACTGCATCAGAAGATATTGGACATGGTCACCTGAGCCTATATATGTCATAAAACTGCAGGGCACTGAACACACACACACACACACACACACACACACACACACCATGTACATACAGGAACAAAATAACACCTGAATTTCTAGGGGCTATGAAGTTTAGATTTTGAGACGACACCATCCTCAGGAGAAATGAGTAAAAGCACAGGACCTCCTGAAAAATTAAAGTCATCGCAAAGTTAAAACATTTTAAAGTATTTATTGACATGTAATCATTTTCCATGCAATGGATTTCATGAAGACACTTTCTTTAAAGTATATCATATCTTTGGTTATATTCATCCCCTGTACCTTCCCACTTTTCCCAATTCCCCTTCCCAGTTAAAAAAAATATTCTATAAAAATTAATTTCTGCATTTAAACAGCCCAGTTTCATAAGGAATCATTACTATGTTTTATCTCTGAGTAATAAACTAAAAATCTACACAAACATCTACATTTTCCTTCTTTGTGTCATTGTACTTCTGTATAGAACTTGAGGTCTTAATATAGTTTCAGTATATAATTAATTAGAAGTTTCCAAGCAGGGAGTGGCATCCCAGAAACATAAAAGTGAACATCAATTCCAGCTAGAGTTGACTTCCAGACTAGTAGAGAAAGAATTTTGCAAATAGATTTGTGGACAATTTTGTCTAAAAGAGAAATGTGTCTATTTTTAAGGATGCTAAGACTATATTGGCTCATCACTATATTCATCAAAGTTACAAAAATTCTTAAGGATATCAGCTGGGCGGTGGTGGCGTACACTTTTAATCCCAGTAATTGGGAGGCAGGCGGACGGATCTCTGTGAGTTCGAGACCAGCCTGGTCTACAAAGCAAGTTCCAGGACAGGCTCCAAAGCTACAGAGAAACCCTGTTTGTAGAAAAACAAAAAACAAACAAACCAAATGTTTAAGGGTAATTTAGAGCGACTCACCAAGTAATGTAAAGATTGAAGTGGCAGAGTTTGTGTGTGAGAGAAAGAAAAAGGGAGAGGGAGAGAGACAGACAGACGGAGACAGAGACACAGGATGAGATTTCAAATCATGAACTTTGTCTTGAGAACACAGTTTGTGTTTCCCTTCTGCAGCAAGCCTTCCGATGTGGTTTAGCTGTGTTTAACTTGCCTTAATTTAGTGTTTATTTGGATGAGAATGTGATGTTAGGGCTGTAATTTTCATGCTGGTGTAAACTGAGGCACAGTGGAACCCGCCAACCCTAGCCCCCGTCTCGGTGATTACCAATGGTTGTCACATCAAAGGGAACCTTGGATCTGCAGCTGAAGAGGTTAGCTTGTGACTTTACTCCAACATGAAGGAAAGCTTCGGTGCTCCTGGGAAACTGTCAGTTTTTGAGCAGTGTGGACGGTTTTTGTTATTGTTCCCTAACTCTTGTTCTGAATCTTGCCAAGTCCTGTGATTATGAGTGAGACAGATCAGGGCTGAGAACCCCAGGTACTTGGGTCTATGGAGCCGCTCAGGGCTCAGCCCCTTCTCCGAGGCTTCCCTTCATCATGTGACCAAGGGAAGATGGGACAACCCAGTCTCTGCCTCTTTAGAACTGTGACTTCATTTCTGGGATCTCAGGAGAAGCATCTTTGACCTAGTTGAGCCCTTGAATTCTGTGGTTCAGTTTTCTGCCACTTTCATGAAGTATGGGGTGGAACTCTGAGCTTGCTCTCAGGCAGCAGGTTCTAACACCGCCTGTCTAGCTCACATTCTACCCAAAGAGCATGTCCATCAAAAGCACATTTCGGGGAAAGATGTTCTGGAGTTCATCTGTGTTTCCAGCTTATCTGGGGTGTGACTGGGAGGGGCTGGACTTGAAGGAAACCTGACTTTCAGTAACTCTCTTCCCAGCTAAGAAAAAAGGCCGGCCCACACGCTCCCAGTGTACTGTTTCCCGCTGTCCCACAGGCAAACGCCACCCGGCCCTCTTTTCTTTTCTTATGTCTCTTTCTGCATAATTTTATTTTTACTTTACGCATGTGGGTGATTTGCTTACATGTATGTCCGTGTACCACGTGCGTGCCTGCTGCCTTTGGAGGCCAAAAGAGGGCATCAGATCCCCTGGGACTGGAGTTACAGACGGTTGTGAGCCACTATGTGGGTGCTAAGACTCAAACCTGGATCCTCTGGAAGCCAGTACTCTTGACTCCTGAACCATCTCTCTAGCACCCCTGTACCCAGCCTTTCTGTGACCCCTATTCAGAAGATCCCAGAAAGTTTTGCTTGCTTGGACAGCAGGAAGGGGCTACCTTGTAAAATAAACAGACTCCAGAAAAGAAGCAGAGCCTGCATCTGATAAGCTGGTGCTTTGTTGCCCCGTGGGTGCGTTTGTGTGATCCACTCAGAGTTAGCTCCCTGAGCAGAAATGCTTGCAACCAGCATTTTCTTTCCATCCCAGACCTCAGAAGGATGACCCGAGACCTTCTGAGGTCTGTAACTGCACTGATTTAGTTGGGTGTACCGAGTGATCAGTAGTCAACAGCCAGTTGCCTACCCTAGAAGATAAGAGTGTCAATGGTCTCTCTCAGACTTTCACCCCAGGGGTTAAGAGGCGTGCCCCTAGTAATCAGGCCAGGTCACTGGCAGGCTTGGCAAACTCAACACTGACTGGGGCGCTTTCCGGAAACTTGTGCAAACTTTTAATCTCATTCTTAAAGAGATTGCTTCTCTTGATAAATAAAAGTGCTTTTGCTATTTCTGTGAAAAATGCCTAAATGTCTTCAAAGTGGGAGAGGAAGGAGGAGGGGGAGGCATTTTTTTTAAAAATTGAGCATCAGCATGACTCTCTTGATATGCTTGGGGTTAATATGTGAACCTTCACTGGGGATTGCTTTTCCTGAAACCAGTTGGTTTTGAATCACAGGCTGCGTGTACACTGACTTCTAACTATGATAATCCATTAGTGCAGGCCAGCCACCAGGGTTCTCCTTTTCAAGTACATCTGTTTCTGCTGTTACCTGTAGGTAACGGCCTTCTAGCAAAGGAGCTGGCTACTGACTCTTTCTGCCTGGTGAGCAGTCCTTCTTCTGGAAATTCTGTCCTTCCTCCTCTGACCCAGGGCCCTGGTTGACTCTTTAGTTCAGATGTCGACTTTGTAAAAATGATTTACTGAGGTCCAAGTGAGGTTTCCCATCTAAAGGCAGTAGAGGAATGCGCAAAGCCTGGCCTTAGGTTCCCCAGAGTGACAAGGCCACACCGGAATGGCATACATGCCCTCTGGAAGGATCCCATCATTCCAGAGTCCTGGGAGCTCCATGCAGTGTGAACTGCTCTCCCAGACCCCAAGACCCACATGTATGCTTGGAGGCCCCTATCTTTAACTGGCAGCTGCTCTTACTTTCTAGAATTTTCTTTTCTAACTAGTAGAACAAAGTGCCCCCAATCAGATATCTATATCCACATCCAAGAGACTCTTCTCTTCCAAAACGACTTGCTTTACCTAACCCCAAACTGTACAGGGTACCAGAATGTCCCTACTGGAGGGTGTGGCAGATCAGGTAACTCCCTCAAGTAGAGCTGAGAGAGTTATGGGGTTGATCTTTCTTGTGCCACCAAGGGCACGGCTGTGTCATATACGCAAGCTAGACTGGAGAGGTAGCCAGGTGGCATGGACTTTGAGGGGGTGCTTCTCCAGTCGACAAATCGCTGCTGATTTCAGACCTCCCCTCTTGAGCCATCTCTTCAGTATCCTCTAAAGAGCCGGGGTGTCAGAGTCCTCCTGCTTACCCTCTCAGATACTGGTCTTAGGTCGCAGCCTCTCTCTGTGTATCACACTCCAAAGGTGGGCAGTTCTGCCTGGTTTCAGTACGGAACAACTTCCCTTCAGCACAGGCCCCAAGGCACCTTGTACACATTCGTGGGCCGTTTATGATTCGTAATAGGGAAAAGCCCCCTTTCCCAAGAAGAACAAAGTCATGGAGAAAATTGAGGTATAAGCGGGGTTCAGTGAGATGGGTTCAGTAGGGAATCGGGGGTTCTAGGAAGGAAGTGGAAGACTTTAGGATGTGCAGACTTCCCCTGCCCACAGTGTCTCATCCTCTCAGCCCAGAACTCCTTAGAGCAGCCGCTCTCAATCTGTGGGTCATGACCCCTTTGGAGGGAGCAAATGACCCTTTTATGGGGGTTGCATATCAGGTATCCTGCATATCAGATATTTACATTATGATTCATAATGGTGGCAAAATTGCTTTGTGTGAAGCTGTGAAGTAGCAACGAAAATCGTTTTATGGTCGGGGATCACCACAGTATGAGAAACTGTGTTAAAGGTTGAACTGTGTTAGGAAGGTTGAGAGCCACTGAGATTGAGGAGACAGAAGTCTATCAGAACAAGCCTTCCCAGCCTGTCTTTCCAGAACGATAGCAGTACAGTGCCCCAGCAGTCCTGTGGGCCCAGGCTGGCCCAGGATAGACCACTCTACAGGGTCCGGAGCCTTGGCCTACTGTTGGCTCCCAGGCATCACCCCTGCTCTGTGAAGGGAAAACTACAGCCGTTGTCCTGTTTCTGAGACCCCCTACCAGAACCAAAGGCCTTGAGATGCCAGAGAAAGTTGAGGTCCTCAGAACAGGAAATGGGATCCTGGGAAGAAGGCTTGAGTGGCCAGGGGCCCGAAAAGACCCTTTGGAGACAGTGAGAGTAAGCCCCCAGGGCTGTGTAGAAAGAGCTGGCCCGCTACCTAGGGCCTCGGAGGCTTGGGCAGGCAGCAGTCCCTCTCTGAGTGTGAACCCAGCGCCATCAGCCTCCACAGAGCTAAAGAGAGGAAGCGGGAAGTAGTTATTCAGTTTACTGTTCTCTCCCGGATTTAATAACCGTAGGTACAGTTCCATGGTCGCCAATGCTTCAAAAGCCACCGTGCGTTTGAGAGCAGCTTGTAGAGGAGACCCTGCCAAGTGCCGTCGGGACTCAGAGAAAATGGACCCAGATCACCCCGTAGAGCAACCGTCCTCCTGTGCAGCATGACTCGGGCGAGGGCAGAAGGTGCCACGCGGAGGCTTTCCTAAAGTCTCCTGGTCGTGCTGCACAGATCTCAGTATTTACAGTGCGTATTGTTCAATCCCAATTACATAGTTTCACTTTTCTGCCCAGAGAGAGGGAAAGGGCAAGCGAAGACAAAGCAGATCTCCCCGAGTGTCTGTCTCTGGGTACTGCCTGGGCCGCTCCTGCATGGTGCCTGCGGAGTGCAGCCTTCGGGAATGCATGCTTGCGGCTGTGTGTGAGCGGCGTGACTCCGCACAATGGATTTTGCAATTAATTTAGGTCACTGTTTCCAGAATAAATCACATGTGATTCTTTCCCTTCAGAAACTTCTGACGTGGTATTTTTCTAATTTGGGAGCTTTTAATTAGACAGAAACCAAAGTCTATTGCCTTTGTGGGAAGCAGGCTGGTTCCCTGGGGGCCTTCTCAGGCAAAACCGTCTGCCTTATATCTAGAATGAGACGCCTGAAGTCAGGCATGGAGTAAGGGACCCTTTTCTGCTCCTAGGTGTACAGTTTTCTGAGGTGTCTGTGCGTATGTAGGAGGGCTTTCTGGGTCTGAGTTTCCCCATTTGTAAAATGGTGGGAGTTTTTGATAGCCCTCCAACTACCAAAACCTCTTAGTGCCAATCTAATTCAGCAGCTCCATCATGGATACATGACGTGGAGCCTTGAAAACAGGTGTGCCCATGGAAGCCTGCGTATGTGTAGAGATGTCCACCACAGCTGGAAAGCAGAGACAGCACCAGTGTCCATCAGCTCAGGAAGGAATGCATAATAGGAGTTCCACCTAGACACAGGAAGAAGGCCAGGCCGCTAGGGTCAACCTTGAAAAAAAAATGTGAAGCTCAGGAGATGAATTGAAAAAGGCCACATCTTGTACAATTCCATCTATACAAAGTGTGTACAAAGGCAGAAAGCTGATTGGAGGCGGCCAGAGGCTGGTGGCAGGGAAGAGAGGTGACGGCTAACAGGTGTGAGATTTCGGCACAAAAATGCTCTGATGGTGTTTCCACAGCAGGGATGCATTCGATCCTGTAGTTATAGAATATTTAAAAATGTTTCAAATCAAAGATTTTATATTCTGTGTATTTCTCTCTGCCACCCACGCCCAACTCCTACGTCAGAAATGCTGGTAGTGTACTCTTCTTTGCCTCTAACTGAAGTAAGATGTCTGCTCACAGCTCTCACACCCTGACTGACTTCCTGAACTCTGAGGGCTGGGGTAGAGCAGAGCAAGGGCATGGGCACCCGCTGACAAGGGTAGGGAACATTTTGCATGTTGGTAATGGGGTAGCTGAAGATTGCCTCGCCCACCTTAGTGACAGGACAGACCCACGTGGACTAGTCTGTCCACCTAATAAGAAGACCACTTCAGACTGGTGTATAGATAGATACCCCCCAAGCCTTGGTGCCAACAGCAAGGACGTAAGATCTCTACCCATCTTCTGTGTAGATGCTGTCCCCAGAAGGGAGGGACAACAGGAAGGTGACATCATGTCACTCAAGGCAATTAGATTTTCTTTCCTTTGCACCTTTCTTTCTTTTTCTTTCCTTCAAGATTGGTTAATTCTGCAGTGTTCCAAATGTGTCCTTGAGACATTGTCACAGCCACCCAGCCAGTCAAGAGGAACAGCCAGGAGGAATCTGTATTTTTGTAGACAAGGTTCAATTCTTTAAAAAAATTATTGCATTTACTATTTATTTATCTACTTCTAATCCATTCATTCATCCACCCATCCATACATACATCCACCCACCCACCTATCCTTTCATCCATCCATCTATCCATCCATCCATCCATCCATCTATCCATCCACCCAGCCATCCATCCATCCTTCCATCCTTCCTTCCTTCCATCCTTCCATCCATCCTTCCATCCATCTATCATCTATGTACCGTGAGAGTGTGCCACAGCCTATGTGAGGAGTCAGGACAACATGTGGATGTTGCTTCTCTTCTCTCATCATGTGTGCTCTGGGAACTGAACTTAGGTTCTCGGTCTTGATGGACAGTGCATTTACCTGCTGGGTCATCTCACAGGTCTGCAGCCTTGTTTCTTTATGAAAGCCATCACTTTGGTAGTACCACGTGGTGGTACCATGCGCCTTAGTGCTGCGATGTTGGTAGAAACCCAGGCACTGCTGGCCCTGACGTCATCTGGATTTTGAGAATCTGGGTAGAAAGGACCTTCCTGCACATCCCCAGGATGCTGCCAGCAGACAAATCCACCTCGTGTGATACTGCTCCCCCACCCCAAGGGAAAGAGCGATCTGAAAGTGTAGGTGAAACAGAAGGAATGGCCTGAGACCCTGGTTAAATTACGACGTTGGCTTGATGAAAGAACTGGGTCGTTCTACACTATAGACACCGTATGGCCTTGCACCCCTCTGTTCCTGCCCCGAGTGGGCTCCCCTGCATCTGTGGGACTCTGAACTTTGTTTCCCACACACTGCCTACCTGCACAGCCAGCGCACACATTTGTTTTCTTAGGGATGCTGCCCATTTCTCGGTCCACTTTAGCTTTTCAGTCACTCAGCAGAGACTCTGTCACACCCATCCCTGCTCACATGCATCTATGTTCCATCGCTCTCCTCCTGTGACTTCCAGAGATGCCCTACAGGTGACATGAGCCAGGTCAGCTCGCTAGGGCGGGCAATTCCCCCTCCTGCTTTGTCCCAGTTCTTCACTCTCCCCAAGCTGAGGGCTGGTGGGGAAACAGCCACTCAGTCAGCTTTTCCCTCAGCATACCTGTTCCCAGAGAACTGAGAAAAAAGTCAGACTTGCTGGTGAGTCCCCAAGGGGCACATGGATTTTGTCCTACAGCTGCATTCGGTAGGGATAATCACCTGCTGCACCATAGACAGATACAGTTGGGACATTGAAGCTACTGTCTTCCAGGTCCCCACAGTGTCTCTTCAGGATGGATCTCTCTGGCTCCCAGTTTCTCTAGCTGCCCATCCTAAGTGTAGCGGGACAGGTCCCAAAGAGTGACTTCTACCCCATCAAAGCTTAGCCTTCTATAGGCCAGAAACTGTGTCAATCACATCTAAAACACATCTGAGGAACACAACTGTGAGGAAAAGCTGCCAGAAGGACAGAAGGCATTTCCTCAGCATTTCTGTCCAGGAGCATCCCCTGTGGTCCACTTTACAATCGGTCCATTTTCTTAGTAGACATTGGACAAACAATGGTGACTCAGAAAAAATTAGCAAAAATATGCATTCACAATAATTAAAAAAACTAATAAAAGTGCAAAAATTTCAATGATAATACAGGAAAATGTAAATAAAATAGGCAGATGTTACAGTTCATTTGGATGAAAAAAATATGGTCATCCTCAGAATAGAGAAAGGTTGGGAGTGGGCCTTATTTCCCATCGGTCCCTGCCCTGGAAGATAATCATGCAAGTTGCCTTAGAAGAGTTTGGTTTTTAGGTTGGGATTATCTGTTTACAAAGCGCTTTCTGAATTATTCACACTACTGCTTTCGCACACCCCTCTGCAGTGCTGGCGGTGGAAGTCAGGGCCTTGGAGTGTGAGGCAGGTGGTCTGCCCTTGAGCCGCACCCCAGCTGGAGTACCCTTTGAACCAGCAATACTGTTTCTAGGAATCTTGCTAAGTCTGTGGTTCTCAGCCTGTGCATCTCGACCCCCTTTGGGAATCACATGTTTACATTTGGGAGTAATGTTTACATTACGATTTATAATGGTAGCAAAATGGCAGTTACAAAGTAGCAAGGAAATAATTTCATGGAGGGGGTAGTCACAACATTAGGAACTGTCTTAAAGGGTCACAGTGTTAGGAAGGCTCTAACCACTGCTCCAAGTGAGTAATGGCAGGTTTGCCCAGCAAGGAAGAAATCAACACAGTGTTGTCCCCACTGGCGAGTTCTGAGATACCCTGGATCATAGTCTAGCCACACCTCAGGACTCTCCACATCCACTCGAGACTTATGCTTTGAAAGGAAGCCAGTTAGTATGAAGGGACTGTTTACAGGGTGGTGATCGTGTAGTCCCAGACTGGAAATTCTAAGCATGCTCCAGAGAGAGATGCCAGATGGCGGGGGATGGGGGGGGTCACTGGACAGATACCCGGGGGGATAGCTCCCTTTCCTCCTGTTTTTCCTCACAGCTGATTTTCCTGTCTGTGGGGACACAGCTGAAGTCCCTGGTGCCTGCAGATAGTACGAGACTCCGTGCACACCGCTTTCTCCTACCCACAGCACCATAATTCATTCATTCATAAATTTGACACAGCGGGGAAAGTAATAATAATCAATAACAAACAGAGAACAGTCATGTGAACCCCCCTCCCCCATCTTCATTTCTACTATACGAAGTAGAAAACCCCTGGGGCTGCCATACACTGAAGTAGCCTGAAACCATGCGCAGTGACCACCATGCTTTATAATGGCCAGCAGATGCCTTGTATCACTTCTGCTATCTGCGAACACAGACCCAGAGTTGGTCAGTGGTTCTTACAGACCGAGGATGCCTGCTAGCACCTCTTCCTACAGAAGAGGCTGGCCACCCTCTTTTCCCACCTCCACAAAGCAGTGTGAGCACCACACTATCTCACTGCCCCCCGCCCCAGGGGATGGGTTCTCACTAGAACTTGCTCTTAGCATCCTCTCTGCATCTACTGAAGTGGTCCAGGAAGGTGGCTCAGTGATGGAGCGTGGCCCAGAATGCTGCAGGCCTCAGATGTGTTCCCTAGCCCTACGACAAAAATTAGAAAGTGGCCTTTTGAGGGATATTGTCACGTTTTCCTCAATCCACGGGCGATCCCTGTGCAAGTCCTCACACAGAGACTGTGGGGTTAATCTGGGGCATTCCTCTGCCTTAGGTCACCAACGTAGCTCATAGTCCCCCCTTGACCACAGGGGCTGCAGTTTTGACTACGAGGCTGCACCTTGAGCTCCATCTGCCAGGGCCATCTGCCCCTAAGTCCTTGGCCGGTGCTCAGCTGTAGGACAGAGATACCATGACCCCACGTGCTCATCTTCTCACTGGCAGACCGACCTCAGAACTCTGGTTTCTCTCTGTCTGCAGTCTCTACTCTTCTGTGTGCTCTAATCACTGCAGATTGTGGAAGCGGGGGGGGGGGGGGGGGAGGAGACAGGAAACAAGCTCACCTAAATGAACTCACTGACCACTCCCCTGAGCCATGCTGGGAAGAATGCTCTAAAGCCACCTCAGTCCAGGAGCAGGAAGGAAGTCGCTCCCCTGCAGGTGTTTGTGTTACCATTCCATAGGGTAACAAATTAGCCACCCAGCACCCAGGACCCAGCCTGGCATGCTATGTGGCATGCGCTTAGGACCTGGGAGGGCTGGTGACACCATGTGCACTTAGCTTTTGACCTGGGGCTGGGGCTCCCTGTATGTGTCCATTTTCCTTGGGCTTGTTCTCTGCAACCCCTGCATAGAATGAACCACCAGCTCAGCCTCCCCCCGGGGGAGAGGGGGCTGAATCGTCTCCTTTTGGAGTCTTAGTTGTAATCTAATTTTTGTTATTCCTGTTTTCTTTCACACGTTTGACGCATACTTCTGGCAAATTCTAGGGCCACACTTGCCAGATGACCAAATCTTTTTCGGAGTAATGACTGACATTTTTGTGAGTTTCCATCAGCAAGGCGGGAAGTGGCCAGAGGTGAGGAGCAAGCTCTCCCATGCTCAGATCCCCTCTGCTGTGCTCTCCACCATAAATATGCCAAGCGCTCCCAGGCCTGTACCTTGGTCCTTGATTCAAAACCTCGGGTTCCTTTTGTAGAGACCTCAAGGAAGCAAGAAGTTAATGGCTGGGGTCAGTCCCCTGCAGGGGCCTCCTCCATGAATCAGAGCCCTGGGAGCAGGGTGACTCAGAGCAGGAAAGTCTGACTGGTCCCGGGGGTGCAGGGTGGGAGGTGGCTCCCAGCTCTAAGGATGCCCCACCCAGCCGAAGAGCCAGGTCAGCCTGAGGAAGGGAGATCAGGGTGGAAGGTTGGACCTCACTGGAAAAGAAGCTGAGCAGGGCAGAAACAGACCAGTGGGTACTCGGGAGCCTGCTATCCCAGTGAGCAGAGGTCTTATGTGAGGCGCCTTGAGGCACTCTCATAATAAACTGCTATAGACTGCTCTGGGGTTGTCGATGCCTGGGCTACACAGACACATAAGCCACCCCTCCTGCATGTGCCTCCCCAGTCCTTCTACCTCGACCCTGGGAAACACTGACTGCCCAATCCCCTTCCTGAGCATCGAGTACCAGAGTACCATGGTGGTGAAATCTCCTCCTCCTGTCTTCTCCCCCGAACAGCATCCAAAGCATGAGATGCGGGATGGGTTTGGGCCTTTTCCCCAGCAAGATAAAGGCTTCTGGAGTCTCCCAGCATGCAAGGTTCAAAGGTCCTGGCCGCAAGGTGGCCATGAGTCCCTTCTCTTGGATTGCTCCTGAGGACACAGAAATCTTGCTCTGCATCGTCAGAGGGCCAGAGTGGGCACAGTAGCATAGATGGCCAGCACTGTTATTTGAGTTCAAACAGGCCCAGGGAGGCTGGGCTTCCTCATTCCACAGATAGGGAAACTGAGATAGAGGGTACTTCAAGAATATTGTCTAAAAATTTCATTTCCCCTGGTGAATGTGTTCCCGGTTCCAGTGAGATACGTTTTGTAAATGTGAGGCAACTTCTCCCAGCTGTTATGTGTAATCCTTAAGAGCGAGAGCCCTCCTGGGTCACAGCTGGGACCTCGCTGGCATTTCCTATTATCTTGTCAACTGCTTCCAGGTGACCCAAAGTGTTCACTGCCAAGAGGAGATAGAATGTGTGGCTTAACACTGGTGTCACCCCCTGTGTCCATGGCCCGGGAGATCTACCTCCCCCCCCCCCAAGTCTGAAGATTGGGCCTTTACACTCACAAGGGTCAGGGGAGAGTGGAGCACAGAGTAGCTGATGTGTGCTGTCCGGGGGCTTGTCTTCCTGCTATGGCAGGAGAAATCAACTCCTTTCCCTACTAGAAGCCCTTGAAAGCCTTGGCAGCAAATCCCCTTTCCATGTGTAGAATAAATAACAATTTGCATGTCTCCTTGACAGGAGCCACGTCCTGCTGTTGTACCACGTTGCGTTTGTTTCTCGTGGCTGTGACAAATGCCTGGAAAAGCAGCTTCAGGAAGGAAGGGTTTATTTTGGTTCACCAAGAAATGCTGCACTCCATCACGGTGGGGAAGACATGGCGGCTGAAGCAGGAGGTGTCTGGCCTTGTCATATCCATAGTCAGGAAGCAGAGAGATGAACGCAGGTGCCCTGTTCCCTTTCTCCTTCTTATTTAGTCCCCCTGACCATTCTAAGAATACTGCCACCACACTTAGGAGATGTCTTCAACGCTCAGTTAGAACTGTCTGGAAAAAACCCTTGCAAACAGGAAGGTGTATCTCCTAGGTGATTCTAAGTCCAGTCAAACTGACAAGGAAGATGTCAAGTGTGACCATCACACCCCTCCAGTTATGGATTGTTTCTGGCTTCCCTGCCTTGTAGTGTTTAGCAGGGACAGGTGATCTCCTTCCTGACCCTCTCCGGCTGTTCCTCATGATGTCTGCCTGTACACAAGCTGACCTGACTCACACTGTTCCTGGAGTAATAGGAGCTATGTGTCCGACAGGGTATTTGGCATTGCCTGCTAAATGCTGGTTCCTTTACCTTCATGCCCACTGCCTAGCAGTTTGGCTGGCCTGAATGACCTTGCCCCATCTTGCTTCTGCTCTACATTAAGCCTGACTTCTCCACTGTGCCCAGTGCCCATGAGAATAGAGTGTCAGGGATCCAGGTCCTGGTCCCTAAAACATGGCATTCACAACATGGCATTCTCATGGTCTGTGACTTTGATGTCCTGCCACTTACCTAGAACACCCCCTGGCCCTCTCCAGCAACTGCCTCCACCCATGGGGGAGCTCTAGTCATCCTTGTTGGCACTTATTTTAACTGTCTGGGTTTCCTGGAACAAACTCTAGTGATGGTCCATGACATCCAATGTGCCTCTGTCAGAGTCATTTGTGAGTCCACGTCTAGCTGTCTTCCCCAGGCAGTGAGACACAGACAGGAGAACATTGGAAGGGTTAGTGCATGCACAGAGGGTGGCTGAACCCCACACACAGGCTGGAGCATGTGTGCGCGTGTGTGTGCGCGCACACACACACATACACACACACGCACACACACACTCTTGTGAAGCTTCACCACTGGCCAAGAGCTGAGAACTAGAAGCTGACGAGGCAGGGCCCTCAGGGTCAGCAGAGAATGTAAGGTGGGTGGAGGGCTGTGGCCTGGAGAAGGCTAAGGGAGGCTTTGGGCATGGTTCTGGGATCAAACAGAAGGATGGACGAAGGCTGCAGAAGATGGGCCAAAGATGAAGATTAGCAGCAGCAAGCAGTGTCAGAGACCCCATCTGGAGGAGCTCAACAAACTAGCAAGGATGCAATAGAACCAAAGTTCCCAGGAAAATCCAGGCTGTGGAGACAGCAGGCATTGACCAGTCACCTTCCTGTCTGTGTGGTGAGCACTGAAGAGTCGCTGTCCTGCTGATACCAGCCTCTGGAGTCCGGATGTACTGGCCCAGCTGTGGCTTCCTATACCTGGCTCTGGATTCCTTGAAGGAAAGGCCCGGGATCTTATCAAGCACAACACTCTAGAACAGAGTGCAGGGAGGACCTGACATCAGAGGCCCCGCGCTTCCAGCATGCTCTCCTGTGGGTCGCTGTCCTACAGCAGCATACACTGGGCTTTGTCGAATTTCACAGTCCAGGCAGTATCTGAAAAGAAAAGAGGCCCAAACCTGTTTACTAAGTCCAGAAGCAGATCAGGGAGTCTCAGCAGGGCAAGAGGTTCAGCCCACAGCAGTCAGAGGTACAGCCACACCAGCTACCAGTCGCCTTCCAAGCTACCCCCCAGGAAACCCAAACAGCATTTTCTGGGGTTTGAGGGAGACGGGTTGGCATCTGGGCAATGTGGGGTGACTGCCGCAGACTCATTGTAGCCTTTGCTGATGTCACACCCTAGAATGGTCTATGCTAGAGTGAGCTTCAAGAGGCAGAAAGTAAGTCTCAAAGTGGCCAGCTGGTATTGGGCGTCCAGGCCACAAAACAGGAGAGGACCAATCCTTCTGTGACCCATAGGGTGGTGTCGAGGCTTGTGTCACGCTAGTGCTTGGGAATGAATGGGATAAAGAAGGAGAGAGCTTGATGACTTAGCCTGGCCTGGCCCTAAGGGTTCTGGTGGGATTAGCACCCTGAGAGAAGGCTATGTGGACTTAAGGAATGGCAAAATGGCAGGTCGTCAGGAGCACTGCATGGCTAGCAAATGATTTAAGGATTTCCTTGCAAAGGATGAGTCTGGGGAGGACAACCAGAGAGAGAACTCCAGCAGAGCTGCTCTTGGAGCGAGCAGAAGGTCTGCACAGGGCGGGAGGAGCAGTTTACAGAAGGGGTTTCAGGAAATAAAGGACTGGTTCAGGTTGCTGCTGTTGCTGTCTGTGTGCTGCTGGAGAGACAGAAGTTCACACTCTCTGAAAGAGCAATCTGGGCTCTCAGCTAAACTGACAGAGGGCAGGCAATAAAGGCAAAAACAGTCTGCTGCCATGAAGCCTTAAAACCACATGGGAAAAATTGAGAACAGTGAAAACGCCACACATGGAACCGGGGAAAAAACACTCACAAGTCATAGGTCTGACAGAGTTAATACCCAAGGGGCTGGGGAGATCCCCAGCAATCCCCAGCACCCACATAAAAGTCTGAGTGTGGGGAAACACACCTGTAGCCCCAGCACTGTGGAACAAATACAGATCTCACAGCTAAGATGGGGAATTTCAGGTCAGGGGGAGATTGCATCTCAAACAGTAAGATAGAGAATAGAGGAGGACACCTGGCATCATTCTGTGTCCACACATGCATAGGTACACATATGCACACATGTATACACACAACACACATACACATATGTGTACACATAAATACACATATACACATATAAATACACACAAGTACACACACAATTATATATACACACACTTATGTGGGTTAATATCCAGAATATATAAAGAATTCCAAAAATTCAACAATTAAAATCAGACAATCTGAATAAAAAAAAATGAGTCAAAAAATGTGGGTAGGCATTTCCCCAAAGAGGTAAAAAAGAACAGCGAGCCCATGAGATGCTCCACACCATGGCTGACATTCAGAGAAGTACAGATGAAAACCACCAAGAGATTCCACCCCATCCCCAGGAGGAAACTTCTAGCAAAGCAAATAAAAGAATCATTAGCAAGTGTTGGAGAGGTGACCTTGTCATGGAGGAGCCTCTTCAGGTACCCACAGAAGAAGCAGCTTGCCATGGCAGTCACCACAGACAGGCACCTGTTGGCAGGTAGATGGATGGGTGCGAACCAGCATCCAGGGCAAAGTCATCCAGCTATATAGGAACCACCCCAGAGCTTTTAGGCATGAACATCCAGTCTTATGATCCTTCCTTCCTTAGCATTTTCTGCCATTACAAAAGAACAGGATGCAATTAAGTTGGTTGCTTCAATGGTCCAAAAATGTGGAAGTGAGGAGGGATGATGCTCTTGAAACTGGGGTGCCCGCAGCAAGTGTAGAGTGTGCCGTGTGCTGATGGCACAGCTCTGAACTTGTATACGGTAGTGAACCTGTCTCCAGGCTGGCTCTGGGGACAGCAACATCAGCTTCCCTTGAGGGAGCAGAGAGCCACGGCTTTCTAGTCCCCATCCTCTGACACCAGGTTTAAGGGGCATTTCTGACAGTTCATGACATAAAGGTTTCTGTAGACGGAGCTAGCATGGTTACTTGTCTAGCTGACTATCAGAAGTGTTGCGAGCATGTGATGGGACCCATGCCTGTCCCCTGAACATGCCTGTCCTCTTCGTCCACAGGTAGATGCTACTGTTACAGTGCAGCACACAGCCCACCCAGCCCCCAGTCACTGTGGAGACTCAACCTTCTTTCTTGGAAATCGGTAGCTCTGCTTCAGGTTAGAAATCGCTAGAAGAGGCTGGGCAGTGGTGGCGCACGCCTTTAACCCCAGCACTCGGAGGCAGAGGCAGGTGGATCTCTGAGTTCGAGGCCAACCTGGTCTACAAGAGCTAGTTCCAGGACAGGTTCCAAAGCTACAGAGGAACCCTGTCTCTAAAAACAAAACAAACAAACAAAAGTTGCTAGAAGACCTGATATGCATAAGGCATACACCTAAGGACATTGTCCTGACCTACCAAACCCCACACTGGCTTGGCCCCAGCCTTGGCCTACAGTATAGACCATGACCCAGTGAGATCTTATGTGGCAGCCTACAATACTATTTCCCTGGGCTAAAGTTCAGATGGGTGAAAGTAATGGCCTTCACTTGGGCTAGCCTTGCCATTCAAGTTCAAAGTTGACCCTTAACACCTAGAAGTGACCCAGGAACTCTGATTGGAGATGCTGCCGGAGATGTGATGTGACAGGTCAGAAACGCAGTAGCAGTGACCATGGCAGGGGCATCTCCTGTTCTGTTTTAATTATAAAACACAGCATAAAGTTTACTATCCTTACTGTGCTTTAGGTGTCTGGTTCTCTGTCACTGGCTATGTTCATCCTTTTGTTTTTGGTGTGTGGTTCTGTGGCACCAACCACACTCATGCTGGTTTGTTTTTTTTTTAGGTATATAGTTCTGTCACACTGACCACGCTCACTCTGTATTTTAGGTGTGTGGTTCTACTGCACTGACCATGCTCACTCTGTAGTTCAGGTGTGTGATTCCGTGGCACTGGCCACGCTCACTCTGTATTTTAGGTGTGTGGTTCCGTGGCACCGACCACACTCATGCTGGTTGTTTTTAGGTATGTGGTTTTGTGGCCCCAATCATGCTCACTCTGTAGTTTAGGTGTGTGGTTCTGTGGCATGGACCACGTTTGTACTGTTTTTTAGGTGACTGATTCCAATCACAGTATTAAACCATCAGTACCGCCCATCTCCACATCCTCAGCCCCAAGGTTAAAACTCGGTACTCATTAAAGACCAGCTCCCTGTCTCCTGCTTTGGCTCCTAGTACTATTCTACTTTCTGCCTCTGGGGACCTCAGAGGACAGAAATCCTGCGATATTTATCTTCTTGTGACTAGCTTATTTCATTAATATATGCTCCAAGTCCACCAGCTTACAGCGATGACAAGATTTCTTTTTCAAGGCTAAATAATGTTCCATGTTGTACAGCCTCATGTATATCCAGAAGTCTGTTAGTGGACACTTGCCTGCTTTTGACTCTTTAACTTTCGTGAATACTGTGCCTACAAGCGAGGTTTGCAAATATCTCTTCATAGACCCCTCTCTCACATGTCTTCATGCTCACAAAGCTTGCTGTATCACGGGGTGAGTCAGCTGGGTCCCTGTAGCATCAGACCCCCACCCCCTGCCATAGCACGCTTTCCAGACCTGAGTGGACTCTCATAGCTACATTCTGGGTTTTGTGTTCTCTCTGCCACACCAGTCCCCTCCTTGTGGCCAGCTGTCCTCATGTAGGCTCTGTTCCTGACTACAGGGAAGCATAAATGCATTCCATCAGGGAAGATACCAGCTGGAGGACAGAGAACCAGGGCACATCACAGCCTGAGCGGACTCACCATGTTCTTGCCACTAGAAGGCTCCAGAAACAATGCAGATGCTAAGAAACACAGTTGTGGGAGTCTCCTCCTTTAAATTGGTTTGATCTAACTGGGCAAGCCGGGGAGGGAGGCGGGACAGCTGGAGTCTGTCACTCTCCTGGGCCTCAGAAAACTCAGTTTTATTTTTCTTCTCTGTGTTAGGGCATGGTGGTCGGCAGCCAGCTCCTATAGGAGTTTTCATAGCAGGAAAAGGGGGTTTTGCTTTCAGGACTCGGCAGAAAAGGGGGTCACCTCAGGACCCCTCTGACTGCATGACCCATTGGGACGGTGAGTTTCAATAGCAGCTTCCTCGCTGGGTGAAGGTGGACTCAGCCAAGAGATGAAAGAGAGAAAATTTGGAAAACTCCACGATCCTGGCCAACATTCCCAGAGAGGGTTCCTGTGACTTTGTTCTCCATGTAGCTGGAAACTATGGGATCTCACACCATCTCCAAGGGCTGGGCTTCCAGGGGCTGCAAGGGTGCAAATTCCTGGTGACACAGGAGCCCTGCTTTCTCCACCAAGAGACACCGTGAGTCAGGCCATGCAAATTCCCATGATGTCAGTCACTGGCTGAGTTTCTGGGAGTCCTAGGTCCCTGTGCCTTTCTCCCATGTCCCCAAGCAGCAAAGCATCAGCGAACAGATGGAAAGTTACCTCAGATCCCTGGCAAAGCCCTCTGGCCTAGCACAGCCCTGGCTGGGTGAAAGTTTACTCTAGAAGATTCTGATGCAATAAAGGAAAAGAAGACAAAGGAGGTGGCTGGTCACCGGCTTTGTGGACTGTTGGGGCTGGAGGGAAGTGGATGCAGGAAGGGCCCAGGCCCCAGATCGGGGTTCAAGTGTCCAGCCATATATCTGGCTGTGGGGGACAGCTATTCTGTAAAGAGAGAAACCTAGACAATGGCAATCTGTGCCCCTTAGAGACTACGGTCCTTACTGCCAGGAAACCCATTATTAAGAGGCACAAGCCAGGTGTGGGGGTGATCACTTGCATTCCCAGCACTGCAGAGGCAGGGACAGGAGGATCCCTAGGGCTCACAAGTCAAGCAGTCTAGCCTAACCAAGAGATTCAGTGAGATGAGATCCTGTCTCAAAAAATAAGGTAGAGAGCAAATGAAGAAGAAAACTCCGCCCCACCCTCCTCACATACATGCACAACTGCACGAATTTATGTGCACACAGAAACACCCCCCACTCAACTACACAGGAAGGTCCCAACCAGCCTCAGAAGCAACGAGACCTTATCTCAACACTAAATATAGTGGTTAAGAGCACTTGTTGCTCTTGCAGAGGATTGGAGTTCCGTTCCCAGCACCCATGCCAGGCAGTTCACAATCACCTGTAACACCAGAGCCGGGGAACTCAACGCCCTCTTCCGGCCTCTACAGGCAACTGCACCCACATCCACGTATGCATACACATAAACCAAAATAAAATATTTTACATACATACGTAAGATGCATGAAGCCTGAGCAGATGGTGAAGAGAAGTACCATGGATGGTGGAGACGTCAGCTGGACAAACTTGTATCTAGCTAAGTTCTGCTCCCTTTACTCCCATTATTAGGCAGCACTGGGTGTCAGGCGTGTCAGCAGCAGTGGCCGAGACAAAGCCCTCATCTATGAAGTGTCAACATGACAGAAAGCAGATCAGAAGAAAGTAAAGTGTGCGAGCCCACAGAGCATACCGTGGTTCACTCCAAGGTCACTGAGAGACACAGCAGAAGCAAAAGAAATCAGCTTCCCCAGAAGCTTAAATTCTAGGACATTTGCAAGAAAAATGAAATCTTTCTAAAGAATACATCATCAGGAAAAGGAGGTTTCGTTTACGGATGTAAAAGTAGTTTAACATCGATATATTTGCAAAGTTTGTAACATACTTTGGTCAGATGTGCTAAGGAGCATCAATCTTTTTGTGTTCTTTCGATCGCTTTTGTCAATTAGCATGTCTCAGTCACGGTGTTTATTGCTCTGAAAAGACACCATGACCACAGCAACTCTTATAAAGTAAAACATTTAATTGAGGGGTCTCATTTACAGTTTCAGAGGTTCAGTCCATTATCATCATGAGAGTCATGACGGCATGCAGGTAGATGTGGTGCTGGAGGAACAGTTGCGAGTCTTTCAGGCATCAGGAAGTTGACTGACACACTGGGTGATATCCTGAGCATAGGAATCCTCAAAGCCGGCCCCCACAGTGACACACTTCCTCCAACAAAGCCACATCTCCTTATAGTGCCACTCCCTATGAGATTATGGGGGCTGATTACATTCAAACCACCACATGCCACTTCTACAGTCTGAAACGCGCATGGTTGTGGTGGACTCAGTAGGTCCTGAAGCTGTGTGTGGCAACAATGCTTCTGGAACAATCCCTCTGCTATTTGAAACCTCCTAACAGGAGCCTCTTCCTGTCTCAGAGCTGCGAGCAGCTCTGTGTTGAGTCAGCAGGGGTGTCTGGTGAGACTGTTTTTGTCTTTTAAAGTAATTCCACAGGGCATGGCAAGGGAGAAAGAGAATCGACAAAGCACACTTCCTTCAAAAATGCCACAGTGGCTTCTAAGACCTTGCATGCTAATTTGAAAAATAATAAGATAAAGTAATTCCACAGAAAAGAAAAACAGACAGGATGGCTGAAGAGTATAAGAAAAATAAATAATTGTAGATGATAAATTGTCTGTCAGGAGCCCTGCTCCCCACCCTATTACCACGATGAGTGTTGTTCAGAATCAGTAGGACCCAGGAGCAAGCTATGAAGGAGCTCAGCTCTCCCAAGGATGGAGTTCAGCATCCTCTCTCACACACACATCAACAATCGCCTTCTGCTCCCTATTGTGACCAAAAGATGCTGGCCACAGAAACTAAGAGCAGAACCAGCTAGAGAGATGTCTCAGCCAGTAAAGAGTTTGCCTTGCAAGCATGAAACCTTGAGTTCAGATCCTCAGAACTCACAAAAACAAAAACATAAACAAAAACATAAATGAGCAGCATGGTGGGTGGGGGTGTGCCTGTAATCCCAGTGCTGGGGACAGGAGCAGGTAGAGATCTCTAGGGATTGCCAGCCTTGCCTGCTCCTTGAACCCAAGTCCAGTAAGAGACCCTCTCTCAAAAGAAGGGTAGGTGATGTCTGAGGAAAGACCTCTGAGGTTATCCTCTGGCTTGTATGCATGCACACACATGTGCAAGAACACAAAACAATACATCCGAAAACAGATTAGATATATGCCTACTGAGAAATGTGACAGATGTCTCTACACAGAGAAGTCTCAGCTGGGGAGCACAAGAGCACATGGCTTTGAACGAGCGATTCTGCTTATGATGGGGGGGGTGTGGAAACATGTGGCTAAGCGTGTCATTTCCTTACCTGATCATATATGTAGCAATTTCAAAGCTGCAAGGCTCTGCTCTCAGGTAGCTGTGACAGTTGGGACAACAGAAGTATCAAGATTTATGCAGAAAAGCAAGGAGGGATCTTCAGCTGCTGGTGCTGTTTCAGGGGTACTGTCTAAAACATCTGGGGCATGCTGGGGAGCACACAGAAAAGGAATGGTGTGGGTGGGGCGCCCTCAAGAGCAAGCCAGCACTTATCACATTCATGGGTAAGACGAAGGGGACGATGCAAGCCCCTGGGTAGGAAGGGCTGAGTTATTCTCAGAATCATGAGCTCGTGCTCAATAGACTGAGTGGTGAAGGCAGAAAGGGAAGGTAGAACACCAGGGCCTGTCGTTGAGGCTGGTCCTCGACAGCCTATGTGTTGGGTGTCCTGCCCGGAGACATTTCCTAGTTCTTGCCTCAGTTCTTTGTCATGAATGGGCCACCATGTGCTCCGTCAGAGTTCACCTTCCCTACAGCCCTCCAGTGTCAGTTCTGCAGCAGCCAACAAGGGCACCCTCAGAGCATCCTGAAAAGCAGAAACAGGCAGCCCCCACCCCACGGATCCAGAGGGTCCGGAGCTTATTAAGGCCCCAGTACTCCATGGATCTGCTCAGTGTACGGCGTTCTGGTGACTGTCAGAGCCCAGCTCGGAGGGATCTGGGTCCACTTCTGCCCTTGGCTTTTACATAACAAACAGCAGCCAGGGCCCAATCTTTTTCCCAGGTGCTCTCCACCCCGCTCTGGAGTCTGCACCTTCAGGAGATGCCACACAAGGAACATGCTCCTTCAAGAACAATAGTGGCTATGTGGAGTTAAGTCTCAAACAGACTCCGGTAGCTGCCTGTGACCGCTGGGACAAATTTAGTGGAGACAGAAGGATGTGGGCCTCATAGTGGGGGAGAGGGGTCTGTGCACCTTCCTTTATGGCAGACCACCTTCTGGAGCTGACTGCCTTTGAATGTTTAAGTGTGAATGTTGCAGACAGTGGTAAGGGTGGGTGTGATAAATGTAGGAGCATGTGACCTCACTCTAGGGGCTGAAACACCCAGTGCATAAAAGGTGAGGTCATGATGCCACAAGAGACGCTCATATGACCAAGCTGCCCTGTGTGTTTTGCCCAGGAGAAAGATTCCCCAGACACAGAAAGGCCAGAGTTGACCCACCCTGAGGCAACACAGCCTGCCTGGCTCCTTCCTCTCACTGGGAGCTGATCTTGCCTTATCTGACTTGAGCATCTTAAGGGCTTTTGATTAGCCCTATCTTGGTGAAATAGGCTATTGAAACGGGTTCCCCCACTAGTGAGGAACTATCTTAGCCCATTCCCTTATAACTGAGCATGCTCAACCCTCAGACTCCTCTTTCTCTATAAGGCAACCCTCACCCAGGCATGCTCTCCCTGCCAGACCTGCTGCTCCAGGGCCTTAGGCATGCCTTCCTTCCTCTGCCCCGTGGTCCTTGCTCTTCACTCATATGCTCTGCTGAAAAGCATCCCTGTGAAAACCAGAGGCCCGGTTGGTTGTGTACAGGAGGCTTTGCTGTTGGTTCTGTGTGCATGTACAGCTTTGGGGAGCTGTTCCATCAGACAATGCTCACAGGAGGCCCTCCGAATATGCAGAAGGGAGGATGTTGCATGGGTGCAGATGGGATGTGGGAGGGCTTGCTACGGAGAATGGACAGAGATGGTTTATGAAGGACCAGCTAACAGCAGAGTCTGTGATGAACGGAAGTGGGTTCTCTAGGGAGGGTGCATGCTATGTATGTAGAGAGAGGGCCTCAGCTACAACCTAGGTCACTGACATATTAGACCATTACTCATAATTAGCATCATATGTGTGAGTGTGGGGCGCTGGCCAGGCTCACCCGGGGTTCATCTCTCAGCAGCCCCAGCTGGGGGAACCTGTCTATCACCTGTACCCATCGCTGCCCCAACCACCTGCCCACTCCCTCCTTTGCTCATGTGTTCAATCATGACCTCAACCTGCCTGGGCTGGGGAGTAGTGTCCCAGAGAGAAGAGGCTTCTTGGGGGGCTCTGAAGGGGTTAAGTTCCAGGAACATTGCTGTCTCAAGAGAAGAGCAGTTAGGAAAGTGGGGTATCTGCCCTGACTCAGACTAGGCAAGTTGTCTTACCGAGGGATCTTCTATTTCATCCCATCTCAGCTCAGTTTGACCCTCGGTCTCAGTGATCTCCATCCATTCACCTGTACAGGTCTCATGAGCATCCTGTACCTACATTCCTGGAGGAACATTGTGCCCTTCTGATGGAGTGCAGGGATTTCCCAGCTTCAGGGAGGAGAAGGGTCCTCCCTCTGAGGGCATGGGTTTCCCAGCCAGGCCAGCCTTTACCGCCCCTCTTCTCCTCCCACCCACATTCTCCTGCACCCCTTGTTGAAGAGTTATACAGAAAGCAAGGATGTGGGGACTTCTCAGGTTCTGAGACCTGTCCCACTGCAAGGCCTGGCCTTAGGCGAACTCAGGTATGTGGTGTGGTTGAGGGCATGGAGCCCCCGTCCTTCTGCAGCTCAGGGACCCACCTGCACCACCTTGCATTCTCAGAACCTCTGAGGCCATCAAGCAGATGAAGGCTGGAAAACACATCATCATGGATTTCTGCTTTCATGCTGTGGCCTCAACAGAAACAAAACCCCGGTGTCCCTCACTGTGCCAGGATGCCCTGCCTTACAGAACAGACAGTCCTTGGGAAGCATGTAGGAACTGAAGCCTGTTGCTCTCATCCCAGCCTCCCTATGGCTCCCACTGGTCTTGTGGCTGAGTGTCGCCTCTTTCCGTGCCCTGCCTCGCAACCAGGAGCTAATGGCCTGTAAAAACACTCAGAACCACACTCCTGCAGGAGCAGAGTGCTACAACCTACAGCTTGCTTTTTGCTTTGTGATGAGGGGGCTGTGGGGGTCTGTTTGGAATACTGGGAGGTAAGAACTCGATTTTGAAAGTCCTCCAAGGACAAAGATTTTTCGAAAACAAAATATAACCATGGTTTCTGAGTTGCTCTGCCAGAAAGCTGGGGCACCCAGGATCGGATTTCCTAAGCCAGGTGTGTCCCTCCAGGATGAGCTGCTCAGGCAAAGACACCAGCCAGCCAGTGAATGCCAGGGTTTCACAGGAAGCAAGCAACTTCCAACATTGGTCCTTCTAGTTAGGAATGAGAGGGATATAGACTTTCCTGCCATGCCCTTTCTCCTTTGCTCTGCTTCTCTGCTGATCCTGAAAACTTGAGCAAGGGTTTGCAGTTCCTGAGTCTCCACTCTCTAGGAGATCTTTGCTTATTATGCTACTTTGTGGGGCTGATTATGTAAACCAGGGTCTCATGTGGGCTAGGCAAGTGCCCTCCTGCTGAGCTGTGCCTCAGCCTCCACTGTCCACTGTGTTCCCTGGAGCAGTGTTGGAAGCACCTAGGAGACAATCTGGGGTTCACTGACTCCTGCTTTATTGTCTGGACTGTGTGGCAGCTCTGACCCCTTTCCTCCTGTGGAAATACCCTGTGAATACTGTGTACTCCTCTGTAGGAGTACAGGTCTGCATGCATCGGGGAATCATACAGGATCTGCACATATAGGGGAATTTGTGCACACTAGAAGGTCTGCACACATGTATCTATATACACACGAAGGCAATGTGAGTAGACCTAGGAAGCAATGCACAATAAACTATGTACAGATGTGGATCTGTGCACACAGTAGGAGCTGTGCACAATGGAGATCCATGTACACAGTAAGAGCTGTGTATAATGGGGATCCATTCATACATTCGGATCTGTACAAAGACAAGGATCTGTGTAATGGGAGCTGTGCACACATGGGAATCTGTGGATGGGGGAATCATGCACATATGAAAATCGATGCACATGGTGAGAGTCATGAACACATGAGGATCTATACACACTAGGATGTGTGCACACAGTAGGAGCTGTGCACACAGAGCTCTGTGCCCACAGTGGGAGTTTTGCACACACAGAGTCCTTTGCACACAAAGATCCATGCATGAAGGGCATCGATATACAGGGTGGGTGCTTTGCACTTGGTGGGAGCAGCAGAGCCCCAGGGTCACATACCAGCTCTTTTTTCCATTTGACTCACTTCTAAAATTCTCTGCTGATTTAAAATCCACTCCTGCTTGCTTCTGCAGCTGCAGGTCCCTGAGGAGCCAGGCTGGCTTACTTGACATTAAACAGGAAAAATCAGGCGAGAAAAGACAGAGTGGGAAGAGCGAGAGGATAGAGGATGCAGAGCTATATGCTCTGCGAGGCAGAGATTGCCCAGTGGCTTTCAGCACTCCTCGTCCCTAATTCCAGCAGAGGCAGAAGGTGTGGGATATTGAAGACATAGCAGGGAAAACATTTAGCACTTGAAACAAAGAATTTTCTAGAGGCCTGGCTGGGGAGGAGTTTGAAGCCCACTGAGGGAGCTGGATAAGATGTATTCCTGGCTACATGGGCATTTGAGAGGGTCCTGGGGAAGGACAGGGATGCTCCGCCTTTCAAGGCAGTAGAGGGGCTTGTTTCTGCCTTCCCAGCTGTGAGATGCGCATAACTGTGGCTTTTGCATCTTCAGGACTCCAGTGACTGACAGCTGATAAGGCTGCCAGTTCTGGTTTTGGTCTGTCTCACCCAGCATTAATGGCCTTCAGCCCCTCCCTCCACCACCCTGTTTATCTGACACCCTCTCAGCCACTTCCCTCCTTTCAGGAGTCTTAGGGTGAAGTTGGGCTAGGCTCCCTAGAAGGAAGGTACTGTGGATATCCATAGTGCTTGGGGGAAGATGTGGGGCCTTACCTTCATCATCCAACGACCCATGCCTCCTCATCACTGCGTTGGGATCCTGCTACTCAGGGCCACCTTCAAGTCTCCTTGCCTCCTGCTGCTGAAGTGAGATCCTGTGCCCCATCTCAGATGGAGGGGTGGGAGGTCCCACCCAGCCTAGGGACTACCCAGACTTTACCTGTCATCCATACTGACCTTCAAAGCTGACTTCTGAAACTGCCCTCCCTAGCCACGCTAAGGATGCAAAGGGTTAAGTTCAAAACAAGATTCTAGGCCTGGAATGACTCATGAGCAGACTTAAAGGTTGTGGTTCCATTGCACAGGCCCCAGGGCAAACAAAGCTGGGGGCAGGGAATGGGCAGTTCCTTCTGTCTGTCTGGGTGTTCGATATGTGGCTTAGATAATAGAAATGTCCCCTGATAAGAAGGGTCCCTTCCCCCAGTGCTAAATGAACTGGGTTCTCAGCAGACTGCTCAGTCCTCCCTGAGGAGGAGCCCTGTGTGTGAACTGTGGATGTTTTTTCCCCACACCCATCACTTAGCAGGTCCATCTAGCTTCCTAGGAGACAGTAGCAGTGAAGGCCAAGAGAAGATAGGAGCTTATCTGCCATTCATTAACAACATAGATGGGCTTGGAGGCACAACTTCCCTGGGAACCACATGTCCTTACTCTTTGCTCCTGGAAGTCTGAAGATCCTGCCCAAATCATGCAGATGGGCAGAGGTTAAGCCATCCTAGCCAGGCCGTGCCCTCTCTTTCCAGGTCTCTCTGGCTTGGTCTTCAGAGCAGTGCCCACTTCCTGCCTCGCATTGCTGGTTCTATGTCCTGGGCCATGGCAGGGCTCTACAGAGTCAGGAGTCCAGCTCCTGTAGCTAGTGGCCACTTCCAGGGATTTAGTTGGTACCTCCCCCCTGATCATTGCTAGCTGACTTGGCCTGTTTCATGTGGTGAATGGAGGAGAATGGAGATACGGCCTCAGTCATGGCTGGAGATGAGTACCTATGACCACTCACTTCTCACCTCCCGGTGCTTTGAGCATCTCCTGCTTGCACAACATGTAGGTAACCAGGTCTACTATGCCTCCCTGCTGTCTTTGGGATTTGGTACCAATTCAGATTCTGTCAATGTCGTGAAGAATGGTGCTGTGGACTCACTGCCAGGGTCCCTGGGAATCCAGCAAGCCATGCCATGAACTGCACCGAGGGCTCTGGGGAGGTGGACGGGAGCACCGTGGTGAGCCCTGGGGTTGTGTCATAGAGAGGGCTGATCTGTGACTCTTAAAACCATACTTGGGTTTCAGCCTAAAAGTCATATCATTGGGCGTTTCTTCATGAAGACAAACCTGTAGTGAGCTTTATCCTAACCCATCAGAATGGTCCCCACATTTTAATGCTTGTCCAGACCGTCTGGTGATTGTGTTCCAGACTGAGAATGGAGTGGCACTATGGACCAACGACTGCAGTACCTGTGGCTGAGCTCTTCCCAGGGCTAACTGTGTCTCCAGCCACACAATTCTGCCACCCTAAACTCCAGGTAGACCATTTAGGGAGACAGTGTTTTCTTTCCAGATCCTTCAAATAATTAAAGTGCCATCCGTGGCTCTCTGCTCTCGGTCCAAGACTTGTAGGGGAATTCTAATTCTCAGATGCTGTAGACATGCAAGTGATGAGAACCTACAGCTGCGCTTCTCTCTCTCCCCTTCGTGAACTTATCTTATCCCGCATCCCAGGATGCTTCTGGGATGTCTTCTGGTTGACAGGGGTGGGAGGTGTCTGTGAGACTCCATCCTAACGTGATGAATATTTGGTCAGTGGTGCAGTGTCGATGAGTTGGGGCATGGGGAGGTTGGCCAGGAAGGGGGAGTAGGGATGCGAGGGGAGGAGAGGTGAGCACTTGTGCTCTGATGTCAGTAAGAATAGTCACACAGAAATCCCCAGCACTGTTTCTGCAGCTTCTCCCCGGTCCTAGGTTTCTATTGCTGTGGAGAGACACCTTTACTGGCAGCTCTTATAAAGGAAAACATTTACTTGGGGCTTGCTTATGGTTTCAAAGGTTTGGTTCATTATCATTTTGGGAAGCAAGGTATCATGCAGACAGACATGGTGCTGGAGAGGAGCGGAGAGTTCTATATCTTGATCTGTAGATAGCAGGAAGTGAACTGCATCCTATCCTGGCCATAGTTTGAGCATATTAGACTTCAAAATCCACCCCCACAGTGACACACCTCCTCCAACAAGGCCACACCTCCTAATAGGACCACTTTCTATAGGTCAAACATTCAAACACATGAGTCTATGGGGGCCATACCTACTCAAGCCACCAAAACTCCACTACCACAACAGTGACCAAGGGTGGCAGAGAGAAAGCTGGCTTCTGCTGTTATTGCCTCAGAACGCTTGGAATGGAGTGATTATGTCAGGGGATCTCTGAACATGATTGAATATTCCATAGCTGTCTAGTCTAAGGAGGAGGTGTCAGGGACATGAGAAATTCAGCACAAGGCTAATCCAGTCAAGCTACTTGTAATTTTCTTGCATGGGCAAAAGAGACCTGCTCATCAAAGCCTGGGACTATGAACAATGACCAGAGCTTTCCAACCAGAGCAAGCTTCCTGAAGCCACACAGTGACACCAACGTAATCTTGGATGGACACAGGTGAGCCATCCCCTGAGGATGGAGAGAACAGAGAGGGAGGGCCTCTCAGCCCAGCTGTAACTGCTGTCTGCTCTTCCACTCTTCCCCAGCATCTTGAAGAAGCAGGGGTGAGGCCTGAAGAGTCCCACGCCATCACAACCCATACATGGCACTGTTAGCGGCCAAAGAACCCATGACTAGAGAGGTCACAGACCCTCGGGGAGAATCATCTTCTGTGATTCTGCTAAGTAGACATCGTATTAAACCCACTTTTAATGACTTACCGCTCTGCCCGTAGATTAGCGCATCTCTGAACACTCATCAGAGAAGCTTCCTGCTGTTGGAGGTGGTGATGAACACGGAGACTCAAAACTGGCCGAAGTGCAGAGAATGGGAGAGGATGCGGATCTGAGCTCTAAACGAGACACCTGAGTCACACCCCATCCTCTCAAGGCTCACGGATCATTGCGGAAGAGGGTGGTGGTGGTGGCAGAAAGATTGCGAGAGCCAGGGGCGGTAGAGGGTGACAAGGAAACTGTGTCCCCAGATCCGCAGGGCAGTTGCATTTGTTTACAGCAGTTGAGACAGGACACAACCTGCACAGGTGGAAGCCAAGCCAAACTCCCAGCGGAGAGGTGCGGGGCACATAAAGGAAGTCACGCCCCTTGCTGAGGACGTGTGGGCGGTTGGTAGGGTTGGTAGGGTCGGGTTTTGTTTTTGTTTTTGCAGGATATGGCCTGTGGCAGTTTGACCATGCTCAGGGATAACCACAAATCCAAGACTATGTGGGCAACACGAATTAGACTCAACGAGTTTTTTTGTTTGTTTGTTTGTTTTTTGTTTTTTGTTTTTTTTTTTTAAAGACAATGCTGGATGGGTAGGGAAAGAGGGTGCATGTAGGAGGAGCTTGGGGAAGCTGTGAATATGATCAAAATTTGTATAAAATTTGCAAAGAGCTTATTTAAAACTGAGGAAAAAAGACAGAGAAAAAATTAACAAAACATAAATGTCGCTGTGCCGGTTTTCTGAGACTTTCTCGCCTGCATTATCACATAATTTTCACGAACGTTTTAATGATGAGATTTTTTTTCAGGGTTCAGTAAGTGTCCTTCTGCCACACCTCTCTTAACACCTGGACTCACCCAGACATGATTTGGCCATATGAGCTTGCAGACATCAAATCCCGGCACGAGGCAGAGGTTTCTCTAAGTCAGTGGTTCTCAACCTTCCTCATGCATGTGACCCTCAGTTCCTCATATCGCAGTGACCCCCAACCATAAAATTACTTCACTGCTGCTTCATAAGTATAATTTTGCTACTGTTATAAATCATAATGTAAAGATCTGATATGCAGGCTATGTGTTATGTCACTCCGAAAGGGCTTGCAACCCACAGGTTGAGAACCACTGCTTAAGTTTGACAGTGCCTCAAATTCTGTCTATAAATTATTTTCTGTTTGACACAGACCTGCATTTGAAACTTAGCACTTGTAGATTCCACGGAACACTCACAAGCTGAGTTTCTTCCGACTTCTCGGATCCCCTTGATGTTGGGTGGGGCCCTGTGACTGGTTCCAACCAATAAGCCTTGGGAGGAAGTGGTGCTGGTATATCCTGGTTAAGGCGCGGAAGAGCTGGCATTCCTGACTTGGGACATATGGGTGAAGCCCATATGATACTGAAGTGCAGCCGGAGCCCCACCCTGACTGTGTAGAGAGAGCCAAGCCAGCCAACCCCAATCAGCCGGAATCGAAAGAATGCCGCACTAAACCTTGCGATTCACGGGCTTGTTTGTTGTTAAGGCACTCTGACAGAACCACACCATTGTGAGGGAAAGCAATCCCAGAATGCATTGCTGTCTCCCATGTCCTCCAGGAAAATCTTGCCAGTACATGCGCTTTGTGAGACACTTGCTTTGTGAGATGTGGGTCCTCCAGAAGAGATGGATAAAATGAGCCTTTTAAGATCCACGCCCCAAGCGCTCAGCTGTGGAAGGCACTTCTTTCTCCAGTTTTCACAAATAATCAGATCGTGCCAGGGTTTGGCCAGGACTTCATGTGAGCACAACATGGCTCGGAGAGATCAGATTTCCTTAAAGTCACAAGATGAGAAGGCAGAAAAGCTCTAGCCGTCTTGCGCTTTCCATAAGTATTATTTCAAGTTTTTATCTGTGGTACAGATTTATTACCTTATTTTCAGAGTCCTGCCTCGGGTGAGGGTTTTGTTGATTTTTCCCCCCTCTTGGTTTACTTTCATCCGTTTTTATTTGATTGCAGGGCAGTGTTTTGTTTAAAGTGAATTCAACCTGAATCCTTCAAAGGCACACAGGACATCTGCATCACATCTACTGACTGACCAAGCTTGATTAAAGAGAACCTGGGAGGGAAGGTGAATTTTTGGATCAAGGCCTTAGAGTAGATGGCTGAACTTGCTTATAAAATCGACATTAAAACCATTTTGCATATTCATGGGATCCGTCTTGGCAAAAGAGTTGGCTATAGATTGTTAGTATGGAGTTCAGCTCTTAATTGAAAAGCTTTTAATGGGCAGTTAGGACAGGATTGGTTCTGACGTAGGGCAGCCCTGGTTTTCTCATGAAGCTTGTAGCAAACATTTGGATATCACAGGTAGTGCCTCAGCTCTGTTGGTTCCAAGATTTTGTTTGGTATTTCAGGCTCTGAGCTTTGCTATCATTCTGATAAAAGTCACCTCAGGCTTCCAAACTTAAGAATATTGTCCCTCTCAATAGGAAAAAAAAAATGTGAGGACATGTTTGTGGATCTAAGAGTCCCATAAATGACTTCCCAGGCCAAGTCCATCAGCGACAAAGAAACTGGAGGGGCTCTTAGACATTCAGTGGCCACTTACACTCTTCAAAAACACTGCTGTCCTTGGACATGTCCACACACCCCACCTTCCTAGTGTCAGCAGACCTGTGGATATCCCTCCTAGAGGGACAGCAGACCTGTGGATATCCCTCCCAGAGGGACAGAAAGGGCTGTGGAAGCCAGCCAAGAAGAGGCACTGGGTCTGACTGACTGATTCAGGTTCCAGTATTCACAATGACTTCCTAGTGCTGAACTAGTCAGGACCACGAGAGTTTAAAGTTCTTGCCCCAACCCATGAGCTCAGTAAATAATGATTAGAGCAAACAAGGCATAAGTTACACTTTTTAGAGAAGAAATGTGTCAGTGTGTGTGTGTGTGTGTATTATGCATGTATATGTAGGCCTATATTATTATACATGTGTGAGTGTATATATGTGAGTGTGTGTTTGCATGTGTGTGCATGTATATGTATGTATAAGTATGCATGTGTGTACATATGCCTTTACACATGGTGTTTCATATATATGAGTTCATACATGTAATACACACACACATATATAAATATATATATGTACATATGCATATGTGAATGTTGCCTATAAACAAATTCTACCAATCTAGGATTGGAAACATTTGAAAGTGATTTTGTTTGTCCACATAGCATTAACATCTACATACACTATTATATATTATATATATTATATATTATCTATTATAGTAGGGGCTCTGTGCTATCAAGAAATGATGTAAAATCTATTGACATTTTTTGGTCAAAGCATAGAAACCTCTTTTATTGAAGTCTACAGGAAGATGTGTGGGCACTTTGCAAATACTGTTCCGTTTCTCGTGACAGAATCATAAGTGCTGATATTCTCTGGGGGTCCTGGGACACATAGGGATGATTCTATATGTCACTTCTGTGTGCTACCAAGGCACGAAAGTCCTATGGTCTGTTCTTTGACAACCTTTCCTCCTCGGTCATTTCTTTCTCTGCCAAGAACAGAATGCTATGCTTGTTTTGTATAGTCAATGTTTACTATTGTAGTAATGGGTGCAGAGGGCTGTGTCCCGGCTGAGGAGCGGGATGTGTTCCCCGGCTCCTGGCTCCTGGCTGCAGGCCTGCTTTTGGCCCTGGCTAGCTTATACCTGGAATAATTACACACAAATTGGATTCATTTAAATACTGCCTGGCCCATTAGTTTTAATCTCTCATACATATTAGTTTAACCCATTATCTAGTAATCTGTGTATCACCACGTGGTCGTTGCTTACCGGGAAGATTCTAACCAAAGTCCATCTCAGGCTGGAGAAACATGGCATCTGCCACACTTCCCTTCTCCCCAGCCTTCTGTTCTGTCTACTTCGCCTATCTAAGGGCTGCCCTATCAAAAGGCCAAGGAAGTTTCTTTATTCAACCAATGAAAACAACAGAAATACAGAAGGACCCTCCTACACCAACTATTAAGTGATGGCTTCCAGGGAAAATTCTGCTTTACACTCAGACATTTGTGATCTCTGGTATGACGTCACTTTGGAGGAACAGGCACCTAGAATCCCAGAGAAGACAGCATTTGTGACCTGGGGCAGCACTCCTCCTTCATGGGCTGGTGGCCTCTTTTGTTAGCAACTGCTCCGGGATTTATGGGTCCTACAGAGCTCCTAACCTGCAGTGACATCAGTCATGTGCTAGGTGTCTTCTCAGCTTCCTGGAAGGTTGCACTGCCCATTTTACCGATGAGACAAGGATTGCAGAGGGAGACACCCCAACCTGTCCCTGAGGTATCTGGCATGTAAGAGTGGGGAGCTCCCTACACGGAAGTGGGCCCGACTCAGCCTGTGCCTCTATGGAGGCCCCAGGGAGGGTGGTCCCACCCTTATGCGTGCCATCAGGTAAGACATCCAGAGGAAACACTGACGGAGATGCTGTAGGAAGGAAGTTGAACCTTTTTGCAGGTGGACATCCTGGGCAAAAGCCGATGTGATCTGCCCATGGGCCAGGGAGGCAGGACCACCAAGGATGTCATTTGCTGGGTCTGTAGGGTACCTGTCACTCTTGGAATCATGTCTACAGTTCTTTGAAGAGTGAGTGCCCTGGAATCCATACCCGCAGATCCAGGTGGGTATTCCAGGAACTGACACTAAGGATATAGGGTGTATTGCTTGCTCTTACTAAGTACATGGTTCCCATGGTTCTGACCTTGACTCCCAGAGTTCTAGAAACCAGGATCGTCCTGCATCCCATAGCCATAATTGGTTCCCACCGAGGCTCTCTTCTCTAGAAATAGGACTAGAGATGCATACATATGTGCTATCATCCATTCTTGTCACTTTCTACTTATGAGAAGATTCACTGTTTAGGAAAATACAGAGTCATTGTTTCCCTATTCAAAAAAAAAAAAACTTGGAAAGCAAAATAAATGCATAAAACTCATTTCAGTAGCTCAGCACTTATGAACATGGGATTTTAATTCAGGAATATTAATTAATACTTGACAATTATGAACATTTGTCTGGATGTCTCTACTTCATGCAAGTGGTGTGAGGTGACATTTGCCCAGGGAGACAATCACAGAACCTTTCCCCAGCTCTCCTGGCTCTGTCTCTGAGCACTGAGTGAGGTTTGCTGGATGCCTGCTTCTGCCTCCCTGTTTTTTGCCCCTCCATTTGGTGAATGGGACTGTGCACTGACTTGCAGAACCTCGGGGATGGGGGCTCATGTTAAAATGTGGACCCCAAACACCTCCTTGGTGAGAGTGTCACATGTCTTCAGCCAAATAAAGCATGGGGCTTGACACAGAAAGAGGACCAAGTTGTCAGCCACCAGGGTTCGGATACATTCTCTGTTGCACCCATTCAGACTGTTCCTAAGTCATCTTCCCCTCTTTGTTTCTCCCTCCCCCTCTTACAGTCCAGCCTTTTGTCATTCTTTGTCTTACTGCGGGCCCAGTCCTCTGGACAGAAGGGGCTACTACCTGCCTACTTGAATGCCTCTTGCAGTAGGTTCCCTCTTTACCTCCTACAAGAATGCTCCTTCCCAGACCCTTTTCTCAGCTTGCTCTGTGAGTTCTATCATAGGCAGAAAGCATAAAGCTGCAGAATTGGACCCTTGGAGGCCCAGGTTCAAATCCTAGTACAGCAAGTTACCCAGATTTCACATGGATGGTTGTATTTCTCTCTCTTCTGAGGGCTTCCTTTGGAAGCTGAGCTACTCTTGGGTCTGTGTGAGCTAATCAGTGGGGCCTCTGTGACTCCCCATTGGCCAAGTTAAGTTTGTATTTCCAATCTTCTGGGCCATTGAGGGATCTCTCATCACTGGGGCACATGTCTTCTGGCCAGACTTAACTCTACAACGCATATCAAATACATCCGTGCCTGCAATACTCACCTCCATCTCCATGGTGTTATATAGGGTCCCATGTCTCTCTGGTCCCTCACCAAAGTGATACCGACTCACCCCAGATCCTCACCCTCGCCTGCTTGGCTGGACCTCATTTTTCTGTCCAGACCCTTTTTGCCCCGTCTCTAGGTAGTGCTGCGGTTTGTCAAGACCTTGCTATGCTCCACTGGAACTGTGTGTTTGGAATGCACATTGACTGTGCTCCATACCACAGCACTGTAGTCCTGAGTGGACTTACATGCCTGCTTTGTTAAGACGCTCATGGCATGTTTGCTGTAATTTGCTGTACTGTCTGTCCCCCAAGTGCGCAGCGAGCTGGTTCAACACGGTCCCAGCTGTGGTCATCTCTGCATGCATACAGCCTTCCTTCAGATTCTGTTGAGCTGGTGCTGCCGCAGGGGCAAGCAGGTGTTCCTTGGCTCCCCCTGAATGCATTTGCTCAGTTAATGCCCCAGAGTTTGTGCTTATGTGTCAGGCGCCTCGCTTGTGAAATAGTGTTTCTGGCCAAGACTTGTGTTCTGGCTGCCCATCTTAGCCCACCTGTGTCCTGTGTTCTCTCTGTCTCTGAGATGACAATGTTTGACTAGATGGTCCCTGAAGGAGTCTCTGTCCCCACTAGACTGGGATGGGGCAGTTTTTCATCCTCCTTTCTCTCCCCTGGGTTTTATGTGGGAGCTGATTCTGTGACATCTGAGGAAGTCATAAGTCACTGGTGAAGTTGTTCCTGGATGTGGAAGCCACGGGGCTTGGAAAGGGGTCAACTCCTCTCTGGTGATATGACTCACGGGGGTTCTGGAGCTGAGGAATGCCCCCCTTTGCAGCCTCTCAATGGCCTATGAGGAAGAAAAGTCAGGTGTCACCAAGCAGGAGGCTGCCAGTAAAACAGGGAGATGTGGCAGCTCCCACCAGATGGACAAAGGGATGGGGTGAGCTCCCAGGATATGGGGTCATCAGTTGGTGGTGACTAGAGAATGGTTGTTCAGCGACACTGGGAGAGACGCCAACTTCTCTGGTTGTTTTTGGACCATGTGGTCGGGCTATTCCAAAAAGTCAGCCTGGAGTCCCTGGAGGAGGGAGTCAAGTCCAATGAGAAAGTGAGTGTGAAGGAAAGCAGGAATGAGAGAAATGGTGGGGGTCCTGTTTGTCACACATGGCAAGCCCAGGCCTTATGCATGCATGGGTCATTGTACTAGAGAGAGAGAAGAGGCAGGGAAGACCTGTCTGGTCATCTATGTCCACCTTCACCCTAATCCTTCCTGCAAATGACTCTCCTGTGTGGGCTCAAGAGTGCCAGGATATTGCCACTCAAAGATCTTCAAAATACACAGAGCCTTCACCATCACAGGTGCACTGGGATCACCCTTCCCAAGGCCACCCCATCTGAAGCAGAATCAGAACAGCAGGTCCCAACGTGGCTCATGTATTTCTGAGCCCCACCCTGAACCTGGGAGGGTTTTGGAGACCGCCATCCTCCCGGGACTCTGGGAGCTTCATGCAGGTAGGAGGAGATGGAATATCACCCATGAGTTAACGACGCATGATGGTGGAGAAGTGTGACATCCTAGAAAGTTAAAAGACCCCCTTCCGCTATCAATGCAGCTCCCCATCTCTGCTCTGGCCACCTTTGCTGAGCGCTGTGGCTAGTGTCACAGTCTCCTCATTATCTGATGAGATACACAGTTGAGCTCTGGCCCATTTCTCTAGAAGCCACGTCCAGAAGCCCACAAAGGAGACCACACAGCTGCCGCTTCAGGTAGGCGAGGACTACAATAGCCCTTTGAAGGGTAGGAACCTCCTGTGAGGGGCCCGGGCACAGCCACCCAGAGGAAACTATAAAAACAAATGAATCCCAGAAGGCCCATTGCTTTGCAATTTTCATTTGCCTTAGAGAAAGAACAGCCTGTCTCTGTCCCCGCTCCGTGGCCCCATGGACATCCTTCATCCTGTAGAAGTGCCCCCCACCCCCGCCTTCAAACTCCTCCCTTGGTTTCTTTCAGAAACTCACTCAGACTGATGGCGGGCCAGGTTTTCAAGGCCAATCATGGGGCTCTATGCTCTACCCATATGACCTTCCCGCCACCCAAGTACCCAGAGAGCGAGTGGGCAGGCGTATTGTCTGGGAGGAAATGAGGCCCAACTGTTACACACCGCACATTTATCTCCAAACTCCACTGGTCACTCCCACCCAGCACCTGGCACCCAGTTCCTAGTTCCCAGCATCCAGCAAGGGAGCTGGCTCATTCCTCCTAACTTGCCAGAGCCCCAAGGATCCAGGTTAATCAAGCTTGTGGCTCTTGAGAGGTAGCCTTTGTCCACAGTTATGTGTTGTCTCTGACCCACCGGGCCTTGCTCTCAGCTGAGTTGGCTGTGAGGATCTGGAATGGAAGAAGATTCTACTGTTAGAAGCAAAACACGCTGCTTCCTCCCTGGCTGTGCACAGGCATTTGTCAAAAGGACAGCTTTCTGGAGGAGGCAGCGACAGGGGTGAGTGTGTGTGGAGCTTAGGGCTGGCAGCAAGCCTGAGGCTGCCCAGAGCTGGTTCCCCCTCACAGGCCCAGCATTCTCCTTGAAGCTCTTTCCCAGTGGGAAATGGAGCCTTTCAGCTAAGTGAGGTGACTCAGGGCTTATCTCCAGCATCTCCGTGCATGCCATTTTCAGATGAATGATCCTCAGGGTGGCCAGCAGTGTTCACCGCATGGCCCATGTGAGGCTGTCCTGAGAAACCCATGGCCCATATTTCTGGGATCCTTGAAACCGGCTGGCACAGTCTCAGGTTGGGGGCCACAGTGGGGCCAGGACCAGACAAGGAACAAAAAAATGCCCATGTCCTTGCTTCTGCAACTACTCTAACCTTTCCTGTGATGTGGGCTGTCTCAGTCTAACCTGTGTGACATGGGCTGTCTCAGTCTCCGTTTACCTCTGAACAGGGCTGAGCTGCTACTGGATGTGAACACCAAACTACGCATGCTCAGAAGCAGCCTAGAAGAGCTGGACATTTTGATCTCTGCGGGTGGGGTCTGGGATCCCAAATGATAGCTGACAGGCTCCTGGGTCGAGCAGCAGAATTCAGCCTCACTATGGGTCTGGTGTGCCAGTCTGAGCCCTGCAGCTGCCTGATGCGGGAGGGGCTCCTCTTACCCAGGGCTCCTTCCACCTCTCTGTCAAGGTGGGAAAAGTGCTCTGGCGGCCAGCTTTGAGAAGGCACACGTGCCAGTACAGACTGATGGTGTTGGGGTCTTAGAGGTCCCTTCAGGTGGTGGGGAATGAGCTGGCTTGAGGGCGGAGTCAGCAGTGTCTCTCAGCCTAATAACGTCAGTCTGGTCTTCACCAGATGTCCTTCTATAGAAGGTGATGGCTCAGTATTCTGCAGCTCCTTTGTCTCCCTACAGAATGGAGGATGAAACCAGCAGATAGGACTTGTGTTCCCTTCCCCCACCCCCACCCCAAGCGTGAAGCTGCCACTGGCCTAGTAAAGCCTGTCTTTCCACCATTGCTCATGCCTCTCCCTGAGCTGTTCTCAGTCCACCCTGGTCCAGGCTTGCCATTCTCCTGCAGTAGGAAGCCGCTGACCACCGGGCATGGTGGGAGGCCCTGTTCTAAGCTCTGCGAGCTGCTAGGTCCTCTCCAGTCTCTTCACTGTGCCCCCCCTCAACAGCAACTAAGTGTAAATCAGGTGCTATTGGCAAGTGTCTTGGTTACTGTTCTTTTGCTGTGATGAAACACTATGGCCTTAGCAGAAGGTGTTTATCTAGGAACGTGTTTACAGTTTCAAAGTCCATGGTGATCTTGGTGGGAAGCAGACTGGCATGGCATTGGAGCAGTAGCTGAGAGTTTTGCATCCTGATCCCCCAAGCAGTAGGCAGAGAAGGAGATGCGGAAGGGGAAGGGAGGAAATGGGAGAGAATGGAGGTGGAGGGAGAGAGAGAGACACTGGACCTGACATGGGTTTTTGAAACCTCAAAGCCCCAGTGACACCTTCTCCCAGGAGACCACACCTCCCAATCCAAATAGTTCCACCAATAGGGGGAGCACTAAGGGTCAACTACAGGAGCCATTCTCTTTCAAACAGCTACATCTGGTGCAGGCTCCCAGATAGAGAAGGAAAGAGCCTCCTCCCTTCCAGACTGTCACCATCATGGTAACATGGCCAGCTTGAGCACTGGCAGGAACTGTCCCCACGACCCTCAGAGCTCCCACACAGTGAAGCCGATCACTACTCCTGCTTAGTGCTTTTGCCCAGAGAGGGTGAACTACACTCCCAAGGCCTCCCCACTCTTGAGCAGATGCTGGGGTTCAGGCCAGGCTCTAGCTGTAGACCTGTCACCCTGGCCTGGATGTAGGATTTTTCACTATCCCTCCTTCCCCAGGTTCCCTGTAACTTGCTATCTGTTCTGAATTCATGAATTTAACATTTTTGGTCATTTGGAATTGATTCTTAAAAATATTGCCAAGGCCAACACTTGTAATCCCAGCATTTTAAAGGCTGAGGTAGGAGGATTGAGAGTTCAAGGCCAGCCCGGTATTTATGTCCTGAGACCCTACCTTCAACATTAACCAAAGCAACAAAAGCCCAACTTGGTTTGCTGATGCCTTAGGGTTTTTAATTCAGATGCATGGTTGAGCATTCCATCCTTTGGGTCTTGTACCATTGCGCTGATGTCCAACTAGGTTTGGCGTTTTGTGGCAGGGGGGCTGTAATTGAGTGAGTACACAGCATAGATGAGAAATCTCCATGCTATCAACCTAAAATGGCTATAAAAATTAGACTCTAAGGCTGGGCGATGGTGCCACATGTTTTTAATCCCAGCACTTGGGAGGCAGAGGCAGAGGCAGAGGCAGAGGCAGGTGGATCTCTGTGAGTTCAAGGCCAGCCTGGTCTACAAGAGCTAGTTCCAGGACAGGCTCCAAAGTCACAGAGAAACCCTGTCTCGAAAAACAAAACAAAAACAAAAAGAATTAGACTCTAAAATAAATAGGCATGAGTTCAAAAAAAAAAAAAAAACAGGAAATGTACCCTCCTGCTTACATTCTAAAATAGTTGAAGTCACAAAGGTAAACTACTGTTCTTTGGCTTCTATTAAATCCACTGTGAGCCAAGTTTAGTTGTTCACATGGATCCACACAGACCTTTGGTAAATGGGCATTTTAGTTGGCAGTCTTAGGTCCATTCTGGGTTCCTGAGGTTCTCCCCCCTCCCCCGCTGGGTTTGGTCAATAAGGCCTTGCAGCAATTAAAAGACTGACCTTCTGGGAGTGGTGGCTCACACTTGTAATCCCAGCACTTGGGATGCAGGAAGCTTGCAAATTTCAGGGCAACCTGGGCAGTGCTATAGTGGAAGTGGGGGCATCTCACAGAGGGACCACCCAGCCTGAGCACCTGCTCGTGGCATTTTCTGTTGCAACCTTGCATAGATGCACCCAAAGGTATCCCAACCTAAGAGGCAGCTGCAGAGCCTGTCAGTCTCCCAGCCAGCCCATAAGTGGGGGTACTTGTACTGTCTCTTGTCACACTTGTGGAGGTTAGGGTTAGGGTTAGGGTTAGGGCCCTAACCCTAACCCTAACCCTGATCACCCAAGCAAGTTCTCGTCAGTCCCATAGCTGTGACATCCAGTCTCCCTGGTGCCTACTTTGCCCATTAAGACTGAACTTCAAGAATTGTCTGGTAGAGGACACAAATGGGAAGCCATTGTGAGTCTGACTGGTCTTGTTCCTTTTTGGGTCTGAATTCCTATAGGTTTTTCTTCATCTCAGAATCCAGAAATTTTGTTGTGGCATGGTCCCCTTTTCCGCCCAGATCCAAATCCCCCTTTAATCTGAAGACTTTGCTATTTGTTGACTGAGTGGATGTTCCTCATCTCGCTCCTTAATGGCTGACACCCATCTCCAGGACAGGGGGCTCCCCAGAAGTGTCTGACCTCAGGACTTGCTCCTCGATGTCTACTTTCCCATTCATTGCCTCCTGGATTAAAACCACTTCTTGTCTTCAAAGGGAAAAAAAGACCCTTGGAAGCTCCAGAAAGCTTAGGGGTGAAGTGTTTCTCTGTGTAACAGTCCCAGCTGTCCTGGAACTCGCTCTGTATCTGCCTCTATTTAAAGTGCTGGGATTAAAGGCATGCGCCACCACTGCCTGGCTCTCGAGACTCTTTTTGGATAGTTTTGAATCTGTTCTTTCTCTTTCAGAGCAGACCGCCTCCTTCCCTGGGGCCACTCCGTGGGTGCTCCTCATGTACGTTTCTGCACACCCCATGTGCATGACGTGTCTTCTCTGATCGTTTAGGGACTCCTGATGATGCTATTTGTCCCTCTCTCCAGCCACCCCATTGGTGGTTGGTGTGGGCAGCTCAGAAGTTGTGTCCAGACTCACCCAGAATAGAAAGGGCCCCAACTGGAAGACAGGGCTCTCTAGAAGCCCAAGTGCTCCCCAAGTGGGGTGAGCAATGGGGCCCATGTGCACTGCTGCTCCTACCCAGTTCCTATCCAGCTGACTGCTACCCAGCCTGCCACTTGGCTTTAGGGATAGCAGGACAGCAGGAGCAGACTGGCAGGGGCTGACCCATTCGAACAAACTGAAAGGCCTTAAGGTCCAGTGGAGCAAAGTTTATCCTTTTCTCATTCTAGGGGCAAAGGGGTCAATTAATACCTTAACCCGGAACTTCTTCCTGCTGTGGGTGATGGCCACACCTGTGTTTCTATGGTCACTTCCTCTTCTACCTCTTGGGGCACCACATGAGAAACCCAGATGTGTTGTGTGCTTATGTGTGTGTGTGTGCATGCATGTGTGTTTTTATGTATGTATTTATGTATGTATGTGAACATGTATGTGTGTATGAGTGTATGTATGAATGTGTGCTAATGTTTGTGTGTACATGTGTGTTCATGTGTGTATACATGTGTGTATACGAGCATAGAAGCATGCATGTGTGCGTGTATACATGTGATACGTGTGTGCATGTGTATTTATGTATGTGCACATGTGTGTGCAGGCATACATGTGTGCGTGTGTATACATTATGTGTATGCATGCATGTGTATAGGTGTATGCACATATATGTGTGTCTCTGAGTACATGAGTATGCATGTGTATGTGCATGTGTGTATGCATATATGTATATATGGGTGTGCAGACATGTCTGTGTTTATGCATGTGTGTGTGCATTCATGTGTGTGCATTCATGTGTGTCTGTGTGTGTGCATATGCATGCATGCGTGTGTATGTATGAGTGTCTGTATGAATTGCGTTTGCATGTGCATACTGTGTGCTCTTTCTGACAGTCCAGCTAAGTCTCCTCTGCAGCAGCATCTGGCCTGCACTTTCCTTGAGACAGTTTTCAGTGTCTAGTTTATATATGTGTTTCTTCTGCTGTCAGACACTCTGATTCATCTCAGGCTTTTCAGCCACCAGCACCATTCTTTGCACATGCCAGACACTCAGGCCATGCTGGGGGGTGGATGAGTGTGCGCATGGATGGAAGGGAAGGAAGAAAGAGTGGAGGGGTGGAGAGGCAGACATGGAGTAGACGAACACTTCACAGCCAGGGTGGCATGGCTTCCTTTGGCCAGCACGAGGCCCTTATGATTTCATAGTACCCAGTGGTCTGATTCAGGGGCCACCGCTCTCAGTCCAGCTGTAGCAACTCTGCAACCTGCTTAGGGCCAAGCAGAGTCGGAGGGAGCCACAGGAGGCCCATGCATGGGGCTCGGGTAGCCCTGCAGTGGCGAGGCCATCTTGAGCCCAGATGTTTTACATTTGCCCATGTCTACAGACATGTGGGGGTCAAGGTGACATCAAGGGGTTAGGCTGGGAGGCTCTCAGTCAAGAAGACTAATGAACCTGCCACTTGCTTCTGCCTGAGCCCCAGGCCCCTCCGGCAGATGAAGCCAACCCCAGAACGTACCCTACTGGGACAGCCCCTGCCATTCTGTGTGTTTCATGGACTATCCTGTGCTTCCCCTGGTGGGCTGGCTCAGCTCAGATATCAAAAGCTGTTGTAATTATTTCCTCCCACTGAGGAAGGCTTCCATTTAGCTTTCTCCCCCCACCCCTATTAATTATCTAATTATAACCACATTCCCCAATAGAGCAGCCTTTGACTCTCTGCCCAGGACCACTTTAAAAGGCTTAAATATTTGGAGTACTCTGAACTTGAAAAAAGGGAGAGAGGAAGGAAGAGGGAGCGAGCAAGCATGTGTGTGTGTGTGTGTGTGTGTGTGTGTGTGTGTGTGTGTGTGTGCGCGCCTAATTTTAGGGAAAAGTTTAGACTTTCCAGATTGTTGTCCTGATTCCAGGGGAAAGAATTTGGGAGCTTTCACAAGCCCCTCACAGAGTTTGGGTCTTGGGAATAGTATGGCTGAATGTATGAGACCCTTGCACACCAGCCAGCGCAGGTGTGGCAGTGTGGTGTGCAAACAAGGCAGATGCAGCCCCTACTGTTGCCACAGCAGACCTGGCTGCTCCCACCCTTAGTGACTTCATCACCTACCCCGATGACACTTTCAGGATGCTGTTGATGCTTGACAGCAGCTTGTGCCAGCTCATATTTCCTCCTCCCCTGTGGACCACGTGTAATGCGACCTTGAGCTACATGGTTACCCCCTCTCACTCTGACCCTCAGTTCAGTGTCTAAGCAACTCACTGCACATCTTCAGGGAGCTCAAGGTGGGCACAGATGAGTGGTGAAGACCTGTCGTCAGACCCACCGGACCCCTCAAAGACTGGGACATCCCTCCAGCACAGGTGCCCCTTCTCCAGAGAGCTGTCCCTTTGTCCTGTCACCTGTCTTCACACCCTCCCTCCAGGCAGTGTGGTTCCAGACTAGCCTTCAGTAAGAGAGGATCGTATGTATGTCCATATGTGTATACATGTACGTATGTGTAAATGTGTTGCCTCACAGGTCATGGGTGTGTGGCCCGTGCTCTGTCGGCCAGCATGACGTCTGACTTGCAGCCCATATCGAATGCTGCAGGAAATGGCAGCAGTAGAGGCTGTGCTAAGTGACACCCAAAAGGTTCCACACCACATCCTAGTCAGAACAGAGTTGGTAAGCAGGAGTTCGCGGCAGGCCTCATTGGCTCCGTTTTCACTGACTCACAGGCCTTAAAATCAGTTGTATGACCTTGTAGTGATAGGAAAGTTTTATTTCAGTGACAGCAGAGGGAGCAAGAAACACAACACAATATACACTACACACCTCACTGTACATGTCTGCCACACATACCCACTCTACACACACTAAGCAACATCATGCATACATTATACACACACTGCACATATACTATGTGCACACATCACATACAACACACCATACACATATAGCATATACCACACACTGCATACATATATCACATCTTATGCACTCACATACATATACCACACATATACTGTATACACACATATCACACACACACTGTACACACACCACCAATACACTATACACACATCACATACCACACACATACACACACACTGTATATATACATCACACACTATACACATACCACACATACGCTATATATACACAACACAGATACACTATACATACACATCGCACACCACCACACCACACGCACACAACACATCACATACCACACATATGCTATATACCACACATACACTATACACACACATCACAGATACACTATACAGACACATCACAAACCACCACACCACACACACACTATAAAATCACACGCTACACATATGCCATACACACACATCAGACACCACACAAACAGTATCACACACATTACATACACATGCACACACACACGCACACACAATTTCTCTACTCAACCTGTACATGCGTGTTATGTCCCACATCATGCACAAAAGTGTGTAAATGAACTCCGGGCCTATCCAGATGTTAAAGCTATGATGCTATTAAGTGTCAGCTTATACTTTGGGGGAAAAGGGTTAAGATGCCCATAGAAGTTTTCTGCACATTAATGCAACTTCTTAGGACTCTATCATCATCATTATTTCATTTATACATATATATTATTTCATATGTCTAAAATGATATTTATATATCATTATATAAAGCTTAAGTATAGATTCCCAAGAATCTGCAAAGAGAAATCCATCTGCCTTGATGATCCTCCCCAGCAGCTGTCTGTTTTCTAGATCCTCACCCCATCTGTCTCAGCTCTGGGCAGCCCATCACCTACAGTGGCCTCCCAGCAGCCTCACCCACTGTCTCTCTCAAGAGCCAGCATGTGGCCCTGAGAAGAATATGGTGCTCTACTTCTGTGGGACAATAGTCTTTTATCCTGTCACTTGTATTATTTTTAATAAACCCTAATTGGCCAGTAGCCAGGCAGGAAGTATAGGCAGGGTGATCAGGCAGGAAGTAGAGGTGGGGCAATGAGAACAGGAGAATTCTGGGAAGAAGAAAGATGTAGTCTGCAGTGGTCACCCAGTCAGAGAGGAAGCAAGATGAGAATGCCTTGCCGATGAAAGGTACCAAGCCACGTGGCTAACACAGATAAGAATAATGGGCCAATATAAGATGTAAGAAAGAGTTAATAAGAAGCCCGAGCTAATAGGGTAATCAGTTTATGATGAATGTAGACCTCTGTGTGTTTCTTTGGGACTGTATGACTGTGGGACTGGGTGGGACAGAAACCTCAGTTAACTCTGTACTGTGTGGACCTTCCAGGGCCTGGGAACTCTGAGGTCTGGCCCTGCATTTGCTCAGCTTCTGCAGGGTGGGGAAACTGAGAGTAGTACAAATGATACAGGGCCAGCTCTCCATACCTACAGCCCCCAGTTCCCTCAGAGAAAGGTCGTACTTCCCCAAATGTCAGATGCTGCAAAATCTCACCCCCTCTCCTTCTCTTTCAGACCTGCCTGCACATCTCAGGCAAAAGTGGAACTGGATGCATCCGTGGCTCTGACTTCTGGCATCTGGTCAACCTCGTGGCTCCTCATGCCCCCAGTGCCCCAGCTGAGTGGTCAGAGGGGACAGCAATGGCATGGGACAGCCACCCAAGTTCACATCCTTCTCAGAGATACCCATGGGATGAGCACCAGCCTACCTGCCAGTGACTTTTGTGCCCTCATCTCCTCACCATTGGAGTCTCCTCCTGGGTTTTGGTTTGGGGGGGATCTTTTTGGAAAGCTCTAGATTCAGGAGTGCATTTGTAAGGATATGTTGTATTTCCCTCTAAGTGCCTTTTTTTAAATGTATATTTTTAAATAAAACAGAAGTGCATTCTTGTAGAACCTGTTTAAACTGGACCAAGGCTCTCAAAACAAGAACCCAAGACCCTCCCCACCCCAGACCTCCCGTGACTGTTTCGAGGAAGCCTGGAATTCTTACTCGCACACTCCTGCTCTTTATTTCTCGGTGGCCTGCTCAGCTAGCCATTTTATATTCCCTGTTCAGTGTATATGTTGCTTATTTGTTTATTTATTGAGATATTTTACCAGCTAAGTGACTGCCACGCGCTGTGTATAATGCTCCACACCCAGGAACAATAAAGAGGCCCGCACAGCCCTGCCGTTGCCCCTCTGTTCTCATCTCTACGCCCGAAAGCTGAGTGTCACAGAAATGAAATACCTAAAGGGGATGAGCAAGGATGAGAGACATGCATTTGATTCTCCACACATTACTAGTTGTAGAACTTTCTAGAAGTCAGCAAGTGCTAATGTATGTTAACGCCAGTGGCAGCAGACCTAGGCCTACAAACCAAAGTGTGTTGATTTCTGTCCCTGTGACAACAGAATGAACGAACAAGCAAACAAACAAAAATGGGGAGACAACTTGAAAGACAAAATATTCATTTTGGCTAATGGTTTCAGAAGCTTTAGTGTGTGAGTGACTGGCCCCATTGCTTTTGTGTCTGTGGCAAGGCTGTAAACCATGGTGGGGAGAATGTGGTGGAAATTGCTCATCCCACAGTGGCCGGTGGTCGGGAAGAAGAGAGAGAGGGCTGGAGGGCCTGGCCAAGTTCAAGGCCAGGAAACAGCAAAGACTCCAAATTGTCACTTCAGAGCAAAATTTTATTCATGTCCTAGGGCACACGGCTTACAGTTTCTCTTTCCAGGGACAGTAGGAGGCTGCTGGGATACACATCCTTTGTCTGACCACAGCCCAAGGGTGACTGCTCTGTACCGCCAGAGGTGGCTGGAGAAGTACCCACTGAGAGTTTGTCTGTAAGACCGTGAAGATGACGGAGCTGGCGGTGATCCACTCCTGTGGGCTGTGGGTCGGAGATCTCTGTATGATGTTCAGGTTTTGTCAAGGGTGAATATCCTACAGGAAAGAGGTCAGTCACAAGGGGTTTCAAATCCTGACACCATCTAGTGTGTGCTAAGTCCAGTGACATTTCCAGATGGTGACTACAGAGCAAAAGACACCAAAGGAGACACAGAGGAGAGGCCGGTACAGTGGCCACAGGGCAGACAGCATTGAGCAGAGGCCAGAGGGATGAGGCCAGAAGGCAGCATGGCCCAAGCAATAAGCAAGTCACATGTCACATGTGGGATGACCCTTGGGGTTGTGGAGCGCCATCTATGAGATATAGGGTGCAGGGGATAGAGGTCCTTAGGGGAAGAACAGAAATGAAGGGTCGTGAGGACAGGCTGGCCGTGTGAAGCCAGCAGAGACATGGGGTGACTGCAAGGACTGACAGTTGATAGAACTGGGGGACCTGGCACATGGCAAGAGGCATCCATCTCAAAATGGAATCTCTGTAAGGCTGGGCACAGGCTGCCCACATTGGCTGCTGAGTGGAATAAAGGAGGGTCTTGCAGGAAGCTTCATGAGATTCAGCCTCTGCTCCTAAGGTGCCTTGAAGCAAAAGCAATACAGGCCCACTACCTGGGACAAATGGGCAAGTATGTGTGAGCCTGTGGGGGTGTACATGTTTGTGTGTATGTGTGTGTACGTATATAGCTGTACATGTGTGTGGGTGTACATATGTGTGGGTGTATTGTGTGAGTGCACTGTGTATGTGTACATGTGTGTACACATGTTTGTGCATGTATGCATGTATGTGTTTATTGTGTACATGTGTTTGTGTATATATGGACGCACATGTTTATATGTGTGCGTGCATGTGTATACACATGTGTATATATTTGTGTACGCACATGTGTGTATGTGTGTGTACATTTGTGTGTGTACACCTGTTTATTTGTGTGTGTACATGTGTGCGTACACATGTTTGTACACATGTTTGTGTACGCACACATGTGCCTATGTGTCTGTGTGTATGTTCATTCATGTGGAAGCTAGGAGTGTGGCAGTTGGTGTCTTCTATCACTTTCCACATCATTTACTTACTTATTTACTTTTAATGGCATTTATTTATATTGCATACATGTGAGCACGTGTGTACAATGGCACTCACGTGCAGGTCTGCAGGAGTCAGCTCTTTTCTTCCATCAAGTGGTGCTAAACTCAGGCCATCAGGCATGAAGACAAATGCCTTTCCCACCAAGCCATCTCACTGACCTTGTTTCTTGAGGCCCTCGTCAATTCAGCTAAGCTGGCTGATACAAAGATCTGCCTGGCTCTGCCTCCCCAGGGCTTGGGTGCTGGAGTCAGACTTAGGCCACCACACCTGAGCTTTTTATGTAAGTGCCGAGGACTCAAACAGGTCTTCATGCTGGCAGTCACTTTCCTGACTGAGCAATCTGGCGTCAGGATTCTTGAAGAGCACAACTCTGGTGGAAGGGATGAGGAGGAGTTGGAGAGAGCCTTGGGGCCCTTGCTGGGAACGGCTCCATTTCTTTGGCATGGGGTGGCAGAGCCCCCTCTGAATAGCTGCTGGGAGCAGTGCAGGCAATCACCAGTGACCTAGGGAGAAGCATGACACCCAGAGGTTTTCAGTGCCAAGTCAGATTCCTCCTGAATTCATGGTCCTACACTCCTCTGAGCTGGATTTCTGCTTACAACACAGAACGATTTAACAAATGAGCGTCCGACGCTTCCACCAAGAACAGAAGTTAGAAGACTGCTAAGAATGGCAAGGCTGACACAAGGAAGAGCCCAGAAAGCTTTCTTGACACATCGAGGGCTTGAGAGGCCGCAGCCAAATGGGAACCTTGACAGTGGCTCTGAGCAGCCAGGTGTGATATTCTTAGAACCCAGATGATTGAGACCCTGGGGCCATGAATACTCTCCAGGCTCTGGGAAGGCCTCCATGCTACCCCACAAAGAATGAGCAGAAGTGGTTTTGTGACTTGATAAGATCCACAGCACAGGGAAACAGCAACCAGTATCTGTGAAGAAAGGATGGTGAAAACCAAAAACCACCCTGGGAGCTGTTTTGAAAGTGAACGGGCAAGGAGGAGCAGAGCTTGAGGTGAACCTCTGGATGTCTGCTGCCAGTGCTTGGGGCCACACAGATGTCTAGAGGTGAGAAGAAATCCTGATAAGGTCAGCATCTGCCTCTGAGTGACATGGCCCCTGTGGACTCCATGCAACCCAACTTGCCAGGTGGACAAGTGGGAAGGACTATAGTTTCATCCTGACATGCTGAAAATAAGGCTAGGGATTCCTGTGCTATGCTCTGTCTGTAGAGCATCCAGACAGGATGCTCTGGACAGGGCATGCGCAGGAGAGCTGCTGTGCTGGTACAAGTTGCTTATCTTTCCTTGTTCAATAAATGGAAGCGCCCCCCGCCCCACCCCTTCCTACCAACGTTGGGGAAAAGATTCATACAGCCCAGGGTGGCTGTGCTCGGTGTTTCGCTTTATAGACTTTCCACAAAAACACTCCTTCCCTTCTTGGCCTTACATCTTGAAAACGTACTGCTCCCTTAGTTTTGTTCGGATTTTAAAGCACTGTTTTGATGCCAAGATTAACAAATGTGACTCTTTATCATATTGGAACTGACCCAGCAATTCACAGATTAAACAAAAGCAGACAAGGCTAAGGAGTTGGAAGGGACTGCGAATTTCTATTAGTTGGATGGTCCCACTGACCTCCAGACCCGGTTCCTCCCACTGTCCATTTTGAGGAATTCTAAAGGTGAGGGGGGATTCGAAGACCTCTCTCTGTTCTCATGTCTTCCTCCTTGTGTACAGTCACCACACAGCCATCTCTGTCCCTCCCACTCTGTTGATTGGAGGGAGGTAATCTCTGGACAACCACTTAGCTGCCAAGAGCCCAGGCATGGGTGGCCTCTATCAAAAGGATGAGCTGGGCCAAGCGGGGTCCTCTAGGGGTTTGGGGAACAGAGGCTGCTCTTGTTGGCTGCGAGAACCAAAGCCAAAAGGATATGATTCCAGAGTCAGCAGCAGGGGTGGGGGAGGTGGTGGCATGGGAACCCTAAGCAAACTGGGAGATATAAAAACAGAATTCATGAGGAAGTAGAGGAAGCAGGCTGGCAGAGGAGCAATGCAGGGAGGAGAGATGAACTCATCCCCCAGGAGCAGGTGAGGAGAGTCTACTGGCCCTTGCCTCTACTTAACAGGGCATTCTACAGTACAATGGATGGTCTTTGTCCATGTTCTGCAGCTGTAACAAAATACCTTTAATGAGGTCATTTATAAAGAAGAAAAGTTCATTTGGCTCATGATTTTGGAGGCTGAGAAGTCCAAGTCCGCGGCACTGGTGCCTATTCAACTTGTGGGGTGGGCAGGCAGAGGTGGTACACGGTGAGACAGAGCAAACGTGCTAGGTAGCTCTCTCCTTTTGCCTTTTCAGAAAGCCAGCAATGCCTCCACAGAGGCACACCCTCATCCAGTCCTGTTTACCCCAAGACTTTACATTAATGTATGACTTTGGGGATTAAGTTTTTAACACAGGAAACTTTCTTGCCACCTCACGCCACACCTGTCACCCTCTTAAGCCACCTCTTGCTTCAATTGCTACCAAGGAACAGACTGGGTGTAAGTGTGTCCTGACCAGCAGGTTTGCTCGTTTGCTCATTCTCCACCCAGGGCTTCCTAGCCATTTGACACTCATCCATTCTAGAGTGCTAGTGCAAGGGGGTTCACACAACTGGAACAATTCTAACAAACCTGCTCCTCCAGGTCCCAGAGTGGGACAACCTGAGGCCATCTGCTTGCTGGCTACTGAGGGTCCTTGGCACAACTGCGCCCCCACTGCCCACAGTGACATCCACATCAGTGGGTATCTCGGACCAGGTCTTCTGTCTTTTCTTTATTTTTAAAATCCCACTCTAATCTCACGTTTCCTGGGTATTTTATAAAATAAATTACACTGAATAAAATTCTCAGCTCTGTCCCGAGGGAGAAGCAAAGCAAAGGATCCAAATATCCTACTCCTAGGAACTTGGGGGACAAAGTCATCAGAACCAATTTCTGTTCAAAACAAAGCTGCAAGAAAATTTAAATCCTAAAATATAAAGGAAAGTGAATCCAGAGCAGCAACAAGGTTTGCAAAGCACCAGTGCCTCAAGGACAGCAGACTGTGCAGACTTGAGAGTCTGTGGGAAGCAGAGACCTCCCAAGAGACTCTCTCCACTTCTCTGAAACCTTTTTGTCACCAAACCAGCCACCACATTTCCCACTCTACACCCAAAGTACTTTAACAATCTTGGTGCTGAGCAGACCACAGAGGAAAATTCACCTGTGAGAAACTGTAAGCACTAAGAACATGATTTATATTTAACCCAAATGGTGGTTGGAACTAAACAAAAATGGAATTATAAAAAACTTCAAGCATGCTGTGGGAAATACAATATAACAAACAATGCACAAAGGGAAAATGCATAATACATCCTAACACAGCAATAATCACACTAAATGTAAATGGTCTAGAGATACTAAAAGAAAGGAATTTCCAGCTTTGATTTAAAACACAAAACAAAGCAGGACCCAAAACCACTCAGCTACCCTAAATATGAGTATACATCACAATGGAGTTGCAACATAGAGCTGATGGAGCTGGCAAGCTAGCTCAGTAGGTAAAGGCACTTCCTGCACAAGCCTGACCATCTGAGTCCAACCCCCAGGACCCACATAATGAGAGAGAGAAAACCAACTTCACAAAGTTGTTCTCTGACATCTATACATTGTATATGCATATGATGTATATGTAACTGGGTACTCCACAGTCCCTTAGTTAATTGTGGGTTTCTGTATTTATTGTCATCTGCTGTTTAAAAAAAAATTTCTCTGGTAAGGGGTGGAGGCACACTATATGTGGGGGCAGTTTATTATTATTCCATTTAGTATAATAATGGTATTAGGTTCTTTTCTATGATCTAGGACCTAGCAAGCCATCTGGATTTTGACCCAATTAATATACCAGACAGTGCTCCATCTTATTGAGGGGCCTTTAAATCCAATAGAAAAATCTTGAACCAGCCTTGCACTCCTGCAGTATCTTATTTGATCAGTGAAATGGGGACAGAGGACAGCTATATAACATCCCTCTCTCCCCAAGACTCAGGGATCACAAAAGAAGAGGGAACAAAGAGACTGTAAGAGCCCGAGATAGTGACATCTGCAGTAGAGGAAGATTTGTTGCCTACAACTGGACTGTTGCACTCATGAATTTGCAGCAGCTGTGGCTGCATGCACAAGACGTGTGCATGATTAGATCAGGTGCAATCCAGCATGGGCGAGCAAGTGCTCATGACGTTCTACCTTTTGATGAGGAAGTATTGGCAACTGGTGGCCGTTAGGGAGGAAATACACCCATGCACATACTTCCAGCACTAAATAGGTTCAGTGGATTTTTTTTTAAAAAAAAAAAATCACATGAAGTTGTGCAGGGGGAAAAACAGTAAGAAGATGGGGAGTAGTTGGAGGGGAGGGAACAGGGATTGAATTTGATAAAAACACATTTTTTATATATATACTGTCAAATGATAAAAGAAATGAGAAGAGAAGATTTTAAACAATCAGTACAGTGCATTCATGTTGCAAGAATAAAGATGAAATGCCAGGTGACCTATCGACAGACGTGCAAAGCACTTGGCAGGGTTCAGCACCCACTGGTGGTGAGAGGCAAAGTTCTCAGAAGAATGGATATAGAAGAGATTTAATTAGGTAAAAGCATCTACCAAGTCCCCATATCCAGATTACATTTACTGCGGAAGATGAAATGTGTGTGTGAGAGAGAGATAGTGTCAGGCTGACTGCAAATTAACACGCTGGTGGAAGGTTCAGCCACAGCTATATGTCAAGAAAAGGATAAAAATGGAAACACACTGGAAAGGGAGAAATGAGACTGCCACCTGCAGATGACATGTCCCTCAACACCCAAATCCATTCACTGAGTTCAGAAGGTTTCCAGATGTATGACCAACAGACAAATTTTATTGCATTTGTGTGTATTAGCAATGAACACAGGGTCACTGAGCTGACTGATGAGTGTTTTGTCAACCTGACACAATTGGGAAGAATTGACAGAGAAAATTCCTCCTCCAGATCGGGCTGTGGGCCAGCCTGTGAGAGGCATTTTCTGGATTAATGATTGATATGGGAGGGCCCAGCCCATTGAGGCAGTGCCACCCCAGGGCAAGTAGTCCTGAATTGCATATGAAAGCAAACTGAGCAAGCCCTGGGGAGCAAGCAAAAACAAGCAGCATTCCTCCACAACTTCTGGTTCAGATTGCATTCCCGCCTGGACTTCCTTCCATGATGAACTGTGATGTGGAGCTATAACCTGAAATAAACTCTTTCCTCCCCAGATTGCTTTTGGTTACTGTATTTATCACTGTGACGGACATCCTAAGACGGTGAGCTTAACAATGCAATGCTTTTGCAACTCTTCAGGAAGAGGAAGCTCGGAGATGTCACTAGTGCAAAGGACTTGCACACTGAAAGCTACTCCAGCTAATGAAAGCAGTCAGGGGAGGGGCCTACCATGGTCGTGGGTGCAAATGCTCAGCACAACATGGGAGTCAATGTCTCCCAAACTGATACACAGATTTGGTGAAATCCAAGCTAAATCCCAGCACTAGCTGATGTAGGAATAGCCAAGAATATCCAGAAATTCTTACAGAAATGTAATGAAAGCTGAGAGTTTGCAAAAGGAGAACAAACAGGAGAGGTTAGCATCCTAATTTTTTAAAATTCACTCGGTATATATCTAAAGAACTCAAGACTGTGGCACTGCCTGAATGACCACACAAGAGCCCAGAATAGACCCACGTAAAATACACCCAGCGGATTCCATATGGTGTGGGTCATCTTAGGGATGAGAATGGCCTCTGAGTGGGTGGCAGTGGAGCAGATGCACAGCCACAGGCAGAGCATGGACCGTAGTCGGAAACCTCCATCCTCTCAGGATGGACCACAGACGTAAACGCAAAACCACAGAGCACAAAGTTTTAGGTGGGGGAGAATCTTGGGATCTAGAGTTGGACAAAGAGTTCATGGATTTGACACAAAACACACAAACTACAAAAGAAAAAAGATGATCTGAACTTCATGGAAACTGAAAGGGTTTGCTAAGTGAGCAATTCCCTAAAAATAAAAAACTGGGGCTGGAGAGGGGGCTCAGTGGTTGAGATTGCATGCTACTCTTCCAGAGGACCCAAGTTTGCTTTCCAATGCTCATGTCAGGTGACTTACAACCTCCTGTAACTCTGCACACACACCCAAAAGCAAAAATAAGAGAAATAATTTTCTGAAAGAAAATGAAAAATCAAATTACAGGTGACTCTGACTCCTGCCTCTTTAATTCCTGCCTTGAGTTCCTACCTTGACTTCCTTTGATGATGGACTGTGATATGGAAATATAAGACAAAATAAATTCTATAAGACAAAATAATAAATTTTTATTGAGACTCAACAGAAAAGGGACAAAAACTGTGAAAGACACTTCAAAGGAGAGATTCTATGATAACAAAGCATCATTAGCCACCAGCTATGTGGAAATGAAAATGCAATGTCTCTTTACTGCCATCAGAATGACTGTAAAGTTCTATCCTGTCCCTTTAAGAGACAAGCCCCGCCCATTCCCCCCTTCCACCTAGGCAAGGGGATCTTCTTTCTGCTTCTATCCTATGCTCTCTTTCTGCCCCTTCTCTTTTCAGAAGAGGTGGTTGCTGCCTCTTCTCTTCCTCCCACCCTCCTCCCCTCCTCTCTCTCTCCCTTCCTCCCTCTCTCTCCCTTTCCCCCTTCCCTTCCATAACCCACTAAATAAACTATACCCACTTTCTCTGCATGGCATCTACCCATCTTGCTGACCTGCCAAGGTCTCTCACCCACTAGCCACCTCCCACCTGCCTGGAACCTACAGAAGCATTCAGTGGAGGGACCTGGCTGTCCCTCGGAGAACTGTGCTATTTTATCTAAACCATTGCAATAACTGCATACAGTGGCACCCTGATCTCTGGAGGGGATGCCTGGGGCATAGGTCACATCACACCACCCATGTGACCATTAAAAGATACAATTCCTTGAAAGCAGTTTGGAAGGTTTTGAATTCTAAATACTTCACTGCCCAGTGACCCAACAGCTTTGGTCCTGGGCTTGTATCCTAGAGAAACCTGCTCACAGATGTCTTCATTAAAGACAAATTATGACACCAACTGAGCCATAGTCACAGCACCAAATATGCCTCCACCATGGAGTGAAGCCACCATGCACAGCTGGGATAAGTGTCCAGAAAACTACAATGTGTGGAAGAGTGAATTCCAAAAGATTGCATCTGGACAGAGCGATTTTTATAGCAGACCTGGGGAACAGAGTAGCCATTGCAGGGATAAGGGAGGAAGGGAGGGAAGCCCTTCCTAAAGGATACTGTCAGAGGTCTGGGGACAAGAGACCCAGGAACCAGAGCTATTGAGGAAGGATGGTAGACTGTTTTGCTTTGGCTGCAGACGATCAGTTTTCTGGTCTCATTTTCTGTCGTTCCTTATTACAAGAAGTTCCAGTGTTGAAAACAGGGTAGAAGTCACATGGGACCTCCGAGTATTATTTCTAACAACTGACTGTGAATCTATAATCGTTTGATTAAATGTTTTAATTAAAACCAGCAATGCTGCATGAAAATACAACTCATGAAGAGGTACTCTCAGCTGTGAGGAAGTGCCCCTGCATTGCCATGATGTAGACATGAACTCAGTGAAGGGGATAGCTCAGTGGTTAAGAACACTGGCAGGTCTTGCGGAAGACCCAGGTTTAGTCCCCAGCATCTATATGGTGGCTCACAACTGCCTGCCACTCCAGTTCTGGGGGATACGGTGCCCTCTTCTGGCTTCTGCCAGCACTGCATGCACATGGTGCATATACACAAACACAGACAAAGACCCATACCCATAAACTAAAACCAGATAAAGGAGAACAACCGCCATGGGGAAGCTGGGGCCGAAAGGTCACTTCAGTGTTGGGCGAGCAATGACTCTGGCCTGGGTTTATGACTCCTCTCTGTGTGATCAGTGAAAGCCCCCACAACATAAACAGCCTCTCAAACCTTCCGGCCTCTCTTCTTCCACAGTTCCTGTTCTTGCTAACAATGCTTTCCCCTCATTTCCCTTTGTGAGACCCAAGAGGATAAGAGGACATAGTCTGAGCTTGCTCTTCTGCTGTCAACTCCCATTCCGTGAGGACCTGGCTACCATGTGTGTGTTCCCTGCTGGGTCTCTGGTCTCCAGCATGCTGCTTAGCAGGTTGGAGCAACTCTGTTACTGGCTGAGTGGCAAGAGCTGTGTGACCCGGTGCTCTGCATTGTTCATCCCAGACAGCTCTGACAGCTCCAGCAAGGTTCTCGGCACTTGTGCTTTGCCCAGCTGTCCAGACTCAGACCCTAGGACCCGTTCCTGGCCTGAAGAAGATTTATTCCCTTTGGCTGACTAGCAAGCTGGTTCTTATCTGTATGCAGAAAGTTTGCAGCAATGGAGGCTGGAGACAGCCAGCCCTGTAAGAGCACAGTACTCCATCACCCACTCAGAAGGCTGTTCTGGTGTGCAATAACACACTGTACCTGCGGCACTCAGCTCTCTGTCTGCCCTGGACCAAGTTCTACTAGGGATAAGGTCTATCCTTGCTGCTCAGCCCTTGGCTCCTAAAGGCGTCCCAGGCTGTGGTTCCTTTGTGGTCCCTCAGGTCAGATCCATAGCCAGAGTAGTCACATGGCAGGAAAGTCTCCAAGCTACTTCTCACTTGGAGAGAAAATACACATTTGAATTTTCTCTCCTTCTTGGCACGCTATGCTTCTATGCTGGATAAGAGTGGTGCGTGCCTTGTCAACCTTCCCCGGCATGTGACTGAGGCAGTGACCTCTGGTCTCCTTCTCTACCACCCAAGCTTTCAAGAAAAGGTTTAGTCAGCCAAAATGGCCCTGTATGGCTGGGGCCAGATGGATGCTGTGACTTCCAACCTGGGTGGTGGCACTGTCCTTTCATGGGCTAACTCTGGAGTGACTAGAGCACATTTCAGTGGTAGCTACCTGCCTTGCATATATGGGGTCCTGGGTTTAAACCCCAGAAGTTCTGTCAGTTTCTAGCAGACAGAAGCCATGCCAGACGTCCCTGTCAGCTCTTCTAGGAAACACACAATTGGAACTTGTGGTGCACACACACACACACACACACACACACACACACAGAGAGAGAGAGAGACAGAGACAGAGACAGAGACAGAAACAGAGAGAAAGAGAAAGAGAAAGAGAAAGAGAGAGAGAGAGAGAGAGGAGGTGGGAGAGTGAGAAACAGAGAGGGAGAGGGGAATGGAGAGGGAGAGAGAGAGAGAGCGAGGGAGAGAGATTGAGAGACTAGTAGGAACTCTGACCATTATCTTGCTGACCTCCCGCCAGAGCCGCCTTGATCGGAGGCCATTCCCACTGCGTGAGGACCTGAAATGCTTTCTTAGGGCTGGGAGGGTTCTTTCCAGCATGAGTCACTGTCCGCCTCTCTTCCTTAATTAGTGCTCGGGGAGTTGCTGTAACTCTGGTGAAGTCCACAGAAATTAATCAAAGAATCTCTCAGACCTGAAATATAGTGAGAGCTGCCACCCGGCCAAATCTGCTGCCCCGGGCCCTGGATGGCCCAGCAGTCCTCCAAAAGCCATTTTCAGTCTCCCACAGGCTCAACACTCCCTGCCCTGGCACTTCCTTCTGCAGTGTTTGTTTCTGGAAGGTTTTCCACTTGTTTTTTCCGACTATGGCAATTTCTCAATCCACTACATACCACAATTCTCAATAAAAAATGGTTCTCATGGAACCCTGGTCCCGAGGGCTTGGCCAAGTACGGCTTCTTGGATGTGGTCCCTGTGTGTCTGCACTTTCTGGGATGCAAAGCACGGGAGGGCCATCCACACTCCGATAACCCCCACCTCTGCTAGCCTCCAGAGGATCAGCCGGCCCTACAGGTGCCAGAACCAGGGACTGGTCTGGGAGATTGGTCCCAGTTAGCTCCATTGTACCAAGAGGCTGACTGTGTGGTAGGGCCACATCCAGAACATTCAATATAACAGATCCAGCCTAAGAAGCTGCCCCATCACCTTTAGCCTCCCAGGAGGCCACTCTTCATCTAAAGTGCTCAGCCTGACAGGCTACCCATAACCCACAGTACCTAGCCCAGAAGGCCCCATGCCACACACAGCTCAGACACTAGCCTGATCACCCATAGTGCCCAGTCTAAGCTGTCTGTCTAGAAGTTCTTCTCCCACTAGACTGAAGCCCTTCAGGTCAGTGCCACTCTGTCCGTCCTGGCACCCTCGGCCCCAGTAGATCACAGACCTGGGGGGATCAGAGAGCAAGCACAAAGGCACACGGACTGCCTTATCCTGCAGAAACACTGGCACAGCCATGATGTAATCTCTCTGTTAAGCAAACTCCAGTGGAGTAAAGGGGAGGGGTCTGAAATACTTACAAGAAGAAAGGTGCTCCCACGGTGTCACAGGGGACAGCCAGGAATGCAGTCCAGCCAAAACGGCCTGCCCCCACACAGCGTCTCTAAGATAAGCCCATGTGGACTTAGGATCCCCATGAGCCTACACTGTCTTCATGGCTTGGCTCTTAGAGTGTTGAGGTTTCCAGAAGTTTTAGAAGGGCTTTGTGTACTGCAGGACTGGCTATCGGCAGGTACCACCCACAGGGCTTGCCAAACTGGCTCATTGCGGGAAATGACGGGCATTAGTGATTGTATTCAACAAGGAGCCTAGACAGAAATGACTGACACCAACCTATTGGCTCACCTTAGGCAAACAGGTGAGCTGCTTGCTTGCGTGCTTAGTTTACTACAGGGACTTTTGCCGCAGAATAAACAAACCCTATTTGGGGAAGGGAGACCGGCTCCTAACATCGGGGTCATTCATGTCATAAATGTGGCTGTGAGGGAGGTGTTTATTTCCTAGAAGAGCTCTGGTGACAGTCACAGGGCAGACTGAGTTTCCAGGGCAAGTGGCAGAAAGGGGACACCCCCAGCTGAGCCCCTGATCTTAGCCTTGCAGGCATCCACGGGTGGGAAACCTAGATGCATGGAACTCACAGCCACATTCACCATGCCTTCTGTGCTGCTTCCTCCACCCTGAACTTGTTGCTATTTTCCCCAGGTGAATGCTTGCATCTGTAGTCCTTTTCTGACTTTTTTTTTTATTTCATGTGTGTCCGGTGCATGAGTGCATATGCATGTCAGGGGATGCATGTGCCAGAGGAAGCCAGAGGAGAATGTCAAATGTCCCACTCTACCACTCTCTATTCCCTAGAACAGTATCTCTCACTGAACCCAGAACCCCAGGATTTTCAGCTAGGCTGGCAGCCAGCAAGCCTCAATGATCCACCTTGCCCTCTATCCCAGCATTTCAGTTGTTATGTGCTGGTAAAGTCACTTTTTTGACAAGGTCAGGTCACAATGGTGGCCACCACATGGTGTGAGTGTCCTCATCTTGGCTCAAACTCTGAGCTTATCTTTAGCAGAGAGCACACTTTCCACCCAGATGTGGGCAGTGTCTGGGCGTAGCTTGGTTGTCCCCGGTGGGTGATGCTGATCTGCCTGCAACACTCGGGACACAAGTCTCACATCTGCAAGTGCACTGTCCTGGCTGCACAAATTGTTCTTTTGTCCCCAGTCCTCTGCTCCTCCCAGGGCACTGGCCTAGGCCGAGAGTGGAGTGGTGTCCTTGATCTAACCCCAGCAATCACGGGAGATGAGCAGAAATGGACAGACAAAGGGCAGGGAGAAGAGAAACTGTGTTCTGTCTCGGCCCCAGTCCTTGCTTAGAGTTTCTATTGCTGTGGAAAGACACCATGGCCAAGGCATCTCTTAGAAAGTGTTGAATTGGGGGCTTGCTTATAGTTTGAGGGCTATGCCATTATCATCATGGAGGGGAGATGGTGGCATGCAGCAGGCATGGTGCTGGAGCAGTAGCTGAGAGTTCTACATCCGGATCCACCCGCAGCAAGCAGAGAGACACCTCAAAGCCCACCCCCAGTGACACACTTTCTCCAACAAGGCCACCCATTCCAGTCCTTCTCAAAGAGTTCACCAAAACTGGGGATGAAGTGTGCAAATATATGGACCTATGGGGGCCATTCTCATTCACATCCCCATACCCCCCCACACACACATCTCATAAAGTCTAAGTCAAAACATCGTTGGGGTGGAATCAGCAGAGGCTTGGGGAAAATGAACTAGGAAGACAGCAGCTCTCAAACTGTTAGTAAATGAGCACACATCAAAACGTCAACAGAAAGGAAAACCGAGGCCAGGGCTGCGCACAGCCACTCTGACCGCAGTACGGAGGACATGCGTCAGTCAAGAACTCCCTGACAAAATGCCCTCTCGTTCCACATGAAAGACACATTCCTGGGTAACTGACAGATCAAGGAGCAGACGAAGCCTGTGGTAAAACATGTTTTAGGTTGGAAGATTTAAAAATTACACACCAAGATGAAGTTTCGGTCGCAGCCGTGAGCAGAGGGATTTCCGGGGTTTCAAATGCCTTCTTTAGCAAAACAAAGAATAAAAAAAGAAAATGATCCAACAACGTCTGTCATCTATGACCTTAAGAAGGTCTGAGGAACCAGATGAAAAATCTAACTGGAGTAGGGTAAGTGTTTAAAGACGAAGGAAGTTCAGCCAGCCACTACAGCCAAAAGCTCATCCAAACAAAATAAATTAGGGTATTTGGGACTAATCTTGAATAGGGTTTCTGAACCGCAGCCCTGCTGACACTTGGACCAGATCACATCTGGGGTGAGGGGTACTTGCTCCCTGCATTGCACGCTGATCAGCAGCACTTCTGGATCCATCCACTGGGGACAGCCAAGCTATATCCTGCTGTGGAATAATCCTTCTGTACACTGTGAAAATGTGTTGCTCTCAATGTCAATAAAAAGCTGATTGGCCGATGACTAGGCAGGATTTCCAGGGCAGAGAGAATGCTGGGAGGAAGAAGGGTGGAGTCTGGGGAGTCCTGAGCCAGACTTGGAAGAAGCAACATGGGAAGTTCCTAGATGAGGTAAACGAGCCTCGGGCAGGACATAGATGAATAGAAATGGGTTGATTTACATTATAAGAGCTTGCTGGAGACAAGCCTAAGCTATTGACTGAGGATTTGTAATTAATATTCAGTCTGTGTGTTTACTGAGGAGCTGACAGTCACCAGGAAAACTCTGCCTACAATACCCAGTCACTGTCCACAGCCCTGGGCAGAAAATGTGTTCTCTGCTGAAGATAAGTTCAGAGTTTGAGCAAAGATGAGGACACCCATACCATATGCTGGGTCACCAGAGTGATGTGATCTTGTCAAAGAAACGGCTTTACAAGTGTATGTTTTTTGTTTGTTCATTGGTTTGCTTTAGAGCCATGGCTTTTATCTAGGCTGGTCTGGAATTTGCAATCCTCCCGCCTCAGTATTCCGACTCTTTGGACTAGAGATGCATGCCACCTCGTTTTGCTCATGTTTACACATCCGGTGGTCAGAAAGCTTGAGAAAGACTTTGGGGCTGAGGAGTTGGCTCAGAGGGTAAGAATTCTTGCTGAGCAAGCCTGACGACCTCAGTTCTGATCCTCTCACACACCTGGAAAGCAAAGTGCGGTCGTGCGCCCACACAGTGTTATTGGCATGGGGGCAAAGACTAAAGGGTCACTGGGGCTTGCTGGTTACCAGTGTGGCTGAAAAATCCATAACTCCAGGTTCAGAGAGAGAGAGAGAGAGAGAGAGAGAGAGAGAGAGAGAGAGAGAGAGAAGGCGCTATCTCTACTAATCACTTGACCTGGGAAGGGGCTACTCCCTCTCAAAACACTGGTGATTCCTACCATTGTCTGAAGAGCCTGCAGTGGCCTTTGCCTTGCATGACAGCACCCCTCCCAGACCAGCTCCCCAGTCCTGGTCACCAAGCAATAGGAGTCAAATCCCAAAGCTGTCTGTTGAGAATGACACAGAAGCAGCTGCCTCTGGGTCATCCATGGTCCTATGATAAAGTCACCAATTCACCAAGCTCGACTTGATGGAATTGTAGCTTTGGTCTGTTGTTGGTTCCTTACCTGAGAAGCCTATGTGTTTGTCCAGATCCCTCTAGGAAAAGCCGTACACTATTGGTACCTGAATATGGACAGATGAAGCCAAAGACTGGGTTGGGGTGGTGGTCGGGCCCTGCAATGGGTGATCTACAGCTGAAACTGATTCATGAGAGGGGAGAGTATTCTTTGTCCCACTGGGGCTACCTTCCTCCATGTGGTATGGGATGGTGTACCACCTTGCTGCACCATGCTCCCTGAGATGAAGTTGCATGCAACCAAGGCTGAACTATCTGGAAGAGACTCCCAAGGGAGCCTCTTCTGTGTCATATAGAGGGGAGTATGTCTTTGATGAATGGGGTCTACTTTGTGAGAATGTGGGTATGCACAATATTTCTGATAGATACAAGAACATACCAAAGCCCCCCAAAGTGGTACCTATTGGACTAGATCATAATTAGGCGATGGTGTCTATGGTGTGTGGCCTTTCGTGTGGGTGATAAGATATGCAACAGACCTCCCTTCCAGAGAGACCTGCCTGTTGTGAGAAGTTACAATAGGAAATGGACATGAAGTGGCTAGCCTCCAGTGAGCACCTTACTTGACAGGGAGAGAGAAACATGAGGTGGGAGGGTGGGAAGGAAGTGCTGTACTGTTTCCTGCCCTGACGGGATGCAAGGGAAAGAGCGTCCATGTTAGAGCTTTTCCTGGGAAGAAGACATATTAAAGACACAGGAGGAAGGGAAAATCCCTGACTCAGCATGCAGAGTTGGGGTGTTGGACCCAGAGTTGGGGTGTTAAGACAGCCAGGGAGCACTGGGCCCTGAACCCTTGGATTTGGGACTTAGCTTGATCCAAGAACAAAAGTGTCAGGACCACAGGAGACCATTGTGTTACTCTTGGTTCAGGGACAGCAGAGGGAGGAGATCACAGGGCCTTTGGCCAGAGCTGAGTGCCTGGAGTTGTGACTTCTAAGGAGCACAAAGCTCTGTCAGCTCTGGGAGGAGAAGCCATTGTGTATACCAGTTCTCTCTGGTTTCCCAGTCACTGTAGGTCCCCTAGCACAGCGAGGGCAGGTGGTTCCTACTGAGCCTGACTGGGCTTTCATTCTTTCTCCTCCTGGAATGGGCTATGCTCACGACTGTACCACCAACACATGTCACCAGCTCCTTCACTCAAGGACAGGGGCTCCTCAATCCAATGCTAACTGTAGGGGACAGTCACACAGAGAGGCACTAGGTAAAGCCATCCCATCTGAGGAGTGTGCTCCTCTTTCCCAGAGCACAGCCATCTGCTGAAGCCGCGTGAATGCATCAGTGTGGGGCAGCAGTGTTTCTGGGAGCTCAGGGTCATTGTCCTCTGTGATCAGGGGAAGAAAGAGCCTTCCTTACACAGTGCAAGGGAACACAGAATCCAAAATACAGAAAGTGTGCAGTGGCCTTACACATAGAGAAAGATGCTCTCGGGTGGGTCTTGGGATACAGGCCTGAGGAGAAGCCAAAGGTCTAATGTCACAGATAGAACCAGGCGTTGAGCCACAGATGGACACCAGAGAATGTTTGCAATGAAAGCCATGATTTGACTGGTCCATATGATACCAGCAGTCAGGGGAAGGGCACAGCTATGCTACAGAAGGCTTCAGACTGAGGTCTTAGAGAGGCTGGTTCCTCTGGCCTGGCTCTGTTGCTTTCTGCCAGAGTCTTTGGGGCACCAGTTCCCAGCCTTTGGGTGTTGAAAGGATAAGGACACTTGAAACTTACAGAGGCAGCTGTTGGGAGGAGCGTATTCCACACGTCATGATGGTTCTCCACAAGGAGCTCATGCTGACCTAATTGGAGAGGACTCCATTGCCAGGCAGAAGCCATCAGAATCTTGGCTACAAATGCCACAGGACCTGACACTTTCCTTTCCCACCAAAGCCCTTTCAACTTTTTAATCTTCAATGCAAAACCAGAAAGGGCTGCATGTTGACCACCCCAGCCTCACCCTTGGGTATGTCTGGACGGATAGAATTACTAATTGTTCTGCAAAAGCTCCTCTTGCCCTACGCTCTCATTGACGCAGCTTCAGGTAATTCCCAGGCAGAGCCCTTGTACTGGGTCAGGGCTCTGCAGCGGAACAGAATCAATAGGATGAGTGCATGCTAAAGGGGGCTTTAGTAATGGCTTATACAGTGTGGTCAGAGAAGCCCACCACTGGCCTTCTCACACCACAGGAGCTAAATGCCTGGTTGTCTCTTGGTGCATGAGGCTGAGCACCTCGGCAGTTCCAATCTGGCTCCAACGGCGAGGAGGATTCCTGGAGAGCAGACGATGTTCACTCCGCACTGAAGACTGAAGATGTTTGGCTGAGTATCAGCCAGCCAAGGAACCAGTGGCGGCGGCTTCAGAGTAGATGAGCTCGCCAGCAAGAGTAAAGACTGAGTGAGCAAAGAAGCCAAAACCTTCCTCTTCCAAGTCCCCTTATCTGTTACCTAAAAACTCTGCCAACGCTTAGGCTGGGTCTTCCCACATCAGCAAGGGGTATCAAGACAGACACCCCACACACACGGTCAGGGCCACAGGCCAACTTAATCTAGAGGGTTCTTTGCTGAGACTCTTCCCAGGTCGTTCTAAGTTGTGTCAAAGTGACAAAGCAGCCACCACAGCCTTCTTCCTCCACCAAAGACTTGTGTAAAAGCTTACCTGCTGAAGGGCGGTGGTAAGGAAGCATCGCAAGTCTTTGCTTCCCATAATTAAATCATTATACATCTATAAATGCTGGAAACTTGGCTTGTAGAATAAAAACTTACTGTAACTAATGCGAGAGCCTCGAATCTGAGCCGAGCTTCTTCAGGCGGCGTTTGCTGGCCTTGCGTGGCAGGAGACATGCGCAGTGCGAAGTATGGAGGTTGTGCTCAGAACCAAGGCCGCGGAGAAGTTCTGCAGTACGCTGTGGGTCAGTGCCACCTTTATTACGCACATTTGACTTTGAATTGCTTTTAGGTCACTGTGCCTTGAGGAAACCATATGTTGTTGCTGATTTTTTCCATGATCCCCACATTCTGTATGTGATTCTAGTTTAGGAAGGTTAGGGTTACTGGTTAGGGTAAGGCCACAGTTTAAGTTTTGTCGTTATATCCCGGAAACTGCAGACTCTGCAATGTTTCTACCCATGGTTTGTTTTTTTTTAAATAGAAAATTAAAATGTATGAAGTGCAGAGTTGTTCCAAATTGGAGAACTCCGGGAACAAAGTGTGTCTGTGAGTCCTGGGAAGAGAACAGTGGCCAGCCTAGACCCTCATCTGTGGCTCTGGCCCTGGGTAGATGTGCTGAGCTACCGGGCAGAATGGACCCCAGAGGAATTGTCAGAATCTCCAAGGTCATGCTTCCTACTCACATCTCTCTTGAAGTGCTTCCCTGTTTACAGATGTAAGTTAGATGGCATCAGTTCCTCCCTAGAAGCCCCGCCTTGCTTCCCAGGCCCTGCTCATATACCAGAGCACAGAGGGCAACCCCGTGTACCTGCACCTGGCCTGGGTCTCAGCGCTCACGTGCCGTTTGAAGCATGACGGTGATGGGAGCAGCAGGGGCACCAAGGAGGACAGGTGAGACAAGGGGATCCCCGAGGTGTGTCAGCTGGCTGAGAGGAGTCAGCGCAGAGCAAGGGAACCTCCTTTCCTGAACTCTGGAGGCTCGGTTCTCCAGTTCTCGACAGCTGGCTTTGGGTATCCTGAGTCCTGTAGGTGACTTTTGACCTGCACTTTGTCTTAAAGTGCTCGGGGTCCAGCGAAACAGAGCATCCTGCCAACTAAAGCAACTGAGCCAAGGAGTTGTGATGATTGCCTCCCGTCCTTCTCCCCAACCCATGGGATCTAAATTCAAGCAGGGAGCAATTTACTAATTCATTTGTATTTCAGTTGGGATCCCCTGTTGATACAGGGTGAGCCTCTGCACATCCCTACCCCCACCCTGACCCTCCTTCATGTCACATTGAAGTGTCAAAATTCTTTTGTTTTGTGTTTGGTTGGTTGTTTTTATATCCCAACCACAGTTCCTCTCCCTCCTCTTGTCCCAGTACCCCCCCACACACACACAGACATACACTCCCTATGTCTACTACTCTTCTTCTGTTTCTCTTCAGAGATGGGTGGGGCTCCTGGCTATCAGTCAGCCATGGTATATCAAGTTGCAGTGAGGCTAGACACCTCCTCTTCCATAAAGGTTGGATGAGACAATCCTATAGGAGAGATGGGTCCCAAAGCAGGCAACAGAGTCAGAGACAGTCCCTGTTCCCATTGTTAGGAGTCCCACAAGAAGACCAAGCTACACAACTGTAGCATAAGTTAGAGGGCTTAAGTCAGTCCCATGCAAGCTTCCTGGTTGTTGGTTCAGTCTCTGTGAGCCCCTATGAGCAAAGGTTAACTGGTTCTGTGGGTTTTCTTATGGTGTCCTTGACTTCACTGGCTCCTATAATCCTTCTTCCCCATCTTCTGCAGGATTCCCCAAGCTCTGCCTAATGTTTGTACCAATATTCTTTTTTTCTATTTTTTAAAAAATTTTTAAATTACATTTTTTTAAAAAAATTTCTTTGGGGGTGGGGGAGGCGCACACACCGAGACACAGGTGCAGAGGTCAGAAGGTAACTTCCAGGCATTGATTTTCTTCTTTGTACCAATATTCTTATTCCTGATGCTTTTGGCATTGTCATTTCCACTCTTGGCTCTTTCTGCCTATTATAAAGACTTCCTCCTCCTCCTCCTCCTCCTCCTCCTCCTTCTTCTCGCTCCTCCTCCTCCTCTTCCTTCTTTCTCTTTCCTCCTTTTCTTCCTTCTTCTACTTAATCAGTATCATGAAGTATGCTTTTTCTCCCGTGAACTCCTTCAGTTTATCTGCAAGATGATCCTTCCTGGAGGGCTTGGATATTTACTTTGTCTGGCAGTCTGTTTTGCAAGTGTTTTGTTCGTTGTTCTTAGAATTCTCTCTGTGGTGTTACAGTTTTCTTTTCTGTGCTTTTTTGTCGATTTTGAGGATTCATGTTTAAAATACAGTGAAGCCTTGTCTGCTCTCTTTGTGTGTTTTGGATCATTCAGATTTACATCCTGTTAATAAACAAAATAATTTAACCTTAACCATATCTTGCTACCCAATTTTTAAAATGGTTTCTTTTATATTTTTGTTGTTTAAAGTTGGTTTGGAAAAATGTGTGTGTGTGTGTGTGTGTTTAAACGAAGCACCCCTTCCACTAAAAATTAAAAATTGTCAGCTTATCATTTTCCCACGATTTCTATATAATTTGATCTGCCTTCCATTCTACATTTTGTATGCCTGGGTTTCTCTTTGCTAAAATAAGGCAAGGGGATCAGGGAGATGGCTCTTGATTGGTGATATTCTTGCCATGCAAACACGAAGACCTCCATCTGAACCCCCCAAACTCACACAAAATACCCCAGCATGGAGGTGCCCGCTTGGTTACCCACGACTGGAGAATGGCAGGGATGCTGGAGAGGCAGCCAGCCAGTCATCCTACACAGTGAGCCCCAGTGGGAAACCCTGGATTAAAAAGCAAAATGGACAGCACCCAAGGAACCTGAGACTGAGACGGACCTGTGGCCTCCATGTGTATTTGCATGTGCATATATGTGCACGCCACACAAAGCTAACTGAAACAAGGAGAGCTAGTTCTCCACTGGTTTTAACAGATCTCATCTGGCAGACAGTTTCTGAATCTCCTCCATAATGTGTATTTCTCCCTGGAACTCCTGAACGTTTTGTTGTTTTTTTATACTCATGATTTTTGTTTTCAAGTAAGTGCTCAGCGTCCGTATTTCAGGTCTTCTTTCCCTGGTGGGAGTGGTGTTTAAGTTGCTGAATTTCCTATTTAACTTGAAGTTTTGCCCTCAAGTTTACAGGGGATGTGCTCGAGCGGTTTATACATCTCCATCCCTATGCGAGCCTGGAACACAATGCTCCCAGCCTCACTGGGGACAAGTCTGTACCCCCTTATCTGAACGAAGGGTTGCCATTCCATGTCGGTAGTCAGCATTTTTAGGTCTGTCTACCTGATGGATCTCCAAAACTAGAGGGAAATTGCTATCACATTGAACCTGAAACTGTCCACATAGTGACCAGCACATTCACCCTGATAATAACCACTGTCTGGTGCCATTGGCGACAGATTACAATGTGTGACATCTGGCTTAACCTTCAGAGCAGTCCTCAGAAGTTAGCACTCCTTCAGTCCCATTTTACAGGAGAGAAAAGCTCGGGGATTACTAGCCTTTAGTTAGTGGAGACGTTGAGCTTATGACCCAGGCGCGAGCATCAGTTCTAGCCCCGACCTGTTCTGACTCCTGCGGGGTGAGTGGGGCCCTTGAAGGACATAAACTTACTGGGGAGAGAGGACAGTTCTGGGTCTTTTCCCATGCGGACTGGAAGGACATAAGCTGTTCATCCTTCCAAGTGCTTGAGGGAAGAGGAGGAAGGGAAGGAGACATTGGGCTCCAGGAACTAGAAGGCAGTGAGCAAGCCCCTCCCACACCGCTGGAGTTGTCTTAACTAGTGCATGGTTCTTTATCACAGCAGGCCCAGGATACTGTGTGGTCCACCCCAGTTGCACCCCTAACCTCCAACCCAGCTCCTTCCTCCAACGTGCCTACCAAAGTCCCCGTCTCCCCAGAAGTCCAAGTGCAAATGCTCCTGCAGGTTATCTGTCCCAATCTCATCCCCCACTGTGACCTTTCTTCCCCCACCAGGATGCAGCCCACAGCTGCCCCTGCTCCCTCTTCCTGCTGCTCACGCTCCTGCCCTGCAACACACCTGGGGCTCACTGAGACTTGCCATTTGTTCCCAGAACATAAACTCCCTCGGGACTGGGATCTGGTCTGCTTCATTGTCCTTGAGGATTGCCCCAAGTGCCCGGAATGAAGCTGGCTCACGGTGCACGCACAGTAAATATTTAGTGAATGAATGGGTGAGGAGGTCACAGGCAGAGCTGCCTGTTGGGAGAAGGCACAAAGGAGGAGGGGAGAAGCAAGGGAGCCTAGTGGTCAGGGCTGGACATGCGGTTCAGTGGGGAGGGAGAAAGCCTCTGGCCTCTAACCCTAGGCTTGAGTATCCCCCTCTCCCAGTTGCCTCCCACTCAAAGAAAAGGAAGGCCTCCCCATGAGGAGTCTGTAACCATAGACTCTGGTCCAGGGCTCCTGGCACTCAGAAGAAAACCCCCATTCAAAATACCCACTTGGTTTTTGTATGGACTAGTGTCAACTATTAAGTGTAAGAGCAGATGAGAAGACACGTGATGTTTTCTCAGTAAATACTGAGCGAGCCAGAGTGGCCTCTATGCCCGCTGACCTGCAAGTGTGACGGCCCCGAGGGCTCTTTACACAGAAATAATGCACTGTAAGTGTGTGCTGCTGTTGGGGACCTGGCTCTTGGAGGCCGTTCTTCTGTCCCATTAATTACCGCTGCGGAGGAAGTGAGGTCAGGCCTCCCACCAAGGCAATTGGGCTCCCAGGGCCACTCTGCGGTTCCTCGGGAAAGCGTCTTTTCTCATCCACACAGCATCACCATCTCAAGGCAATAAATCGTGCTTAAGCAAAGACAAAGGGGAGAGAGAGGAACTCCATTTAGGGGGGTGTCTTTGAGGCTCTACACAGACAAAGGGCCACCATGCCCAGGACCAGGATCTGCCCACCTCAGGCCTCCAGGACCAGGGTTCTGGCCAGGAGCAGGATTGCTGGGATCAGGGTAAGGGGGTATAATGACCTCAATGTAAAATGAGGGGACAGAGACTCCTGGGAAGCAGGTCACACACACACACACACACTAGTGAGTGGCTGGCTGGGTGGTGGCCCCACCTACCTCTGGAGTTCATAGGGTGTCTTCCTGCAGGCTACAACCCCACTAGTGCTGGCCATATAAATGAGTAGCTTCTGCACTGTCCCCCAGGGTCTCGGGGATCCTACCAGCAAAGCCACCTTTTTAGGGACTATAAACTCCCGGCATCAGCTAGTGTGGAGCCCTGGGTCAGGAGGGACTGGCATGGGCCCTTGGTGACAGGCAGTTTAAAGGTCTCCCTCCCTGTTTAATGGCAGCTCTGACCCAGCTCCAGAGGCCACCCAAGACACATCCCGTTGTCAGCTGGTGTCTGTGTTTCTAGAGCTTCAGGGAAGAGCCAGCAAAGACTCTGGTCTCAAGGTTCATACCTCTTGGTTTTATATATGGGCTCCTCTCTGTGAGAGGCAGGTATGAATGCTCCATGTTGGTCACAGGTGTGAGCGCTCTGTGTTGGTCACAGGTGTGAGTATTTCATGTTGGTCACAGGTGTGAGCATTTCATGTTGGCCATAGGTGTGAGTGTTCCATGTTGGTCACAGGTGTGAGCAGCACTCCGTGTTAGTCACAGGTCTGAGCACTCCATGTTGGTCTCAGGTATGAGCACTCCGTGTTGGTCACAGGTGTGACCTGCCACAGAGCCTGTGCATGTGTGTGGTCCCAGCCTGGGGTGGGTTGTTTCTTCTCTGTGACTGAGGTCTTTCAGGTCAGTGTTTGTTGGTGGCCTCTGGCTCCTGCTTGCCTCGAGTGTCACATGCCCACAGCATCCCCTCACCCTCTTTGTTCCCTCCGCTGCTGTTTTCCCTGCCCTGCCTATCGCCAGACCTTGTCTCCTGCTGGCTGTTCTCAGCATTCTGTGCCCTCTATCCAGCTTAGCATCTTTTTGGTCCATGTCCCACCCCCGCTAAGGTAAATGACAGCTGATGACGCTGTCCTTTTGATCCAGAGACCATTTCGTACTTACCAGCTTTCCAGAAGCTCACTGTGCCCCTCCTCACACTCACACAGATGTGAGGTTCAGAGGTGTTTGCTTAAACCCCTGACCTACATTCTTCATTACGCAGCCATACAACCTGGAAATGGCTGGGCAGCGGCATTGCCAACACAAACAGGGCTGCACTGGGCTGTGCCGTCTGTGGCTCTGCATTCCTCTCACCCGCTCTGCCTGCCTGGCCCACACACCCATCAGCCAGGAGGGGGTCACCTCCGCTGTGATGCCTTCCTGAGGATTGCAGGCTGACTCCTTTTCAGTGGGGTCTCTAGGATCCAGCTCTGCCCTAAACACAAGTGTACCAAGGATACCCTGGAAGTAACCGCTGGGCGGAAGCCTCATGCTTCTCCTCCACCCTGCAAAGGCAAGCTGGAGCCATAACTATGGGGTGTGGTCTTGGTTTAGTGTGTGGAGGGATTTCCAAACACCTGATCTGGAGATGGATCTGACCTTCGGCCACCTCACTGACACTTCAACGAGCCAAGGCTCAAAGGTTAATAACCTGCATAATGTAATGACTTAGGGCTACACATTCCGTAAAGGCTTGTGCAAGATGGACATGAGGAGACAGCAAGGAGCCTACATCGTGTGGCTCCAGGGCCTGCAGGTCTCAGGGAGTCCCTGACCACCGACAGGCCTGAGCAGGGCAGGGGAAATGAAGAAAAGGCAACTACAAGAACACACAGACAGTCTGGAACCAGACGGACTGGGTTCTCTGATGGAGATGTGCGGTACCCGAGAAGCTGGCGTGTTTACTCTATAGCACTGAAGAGGGGAGCAGTGTTGTTGCGTACAGAGGAATGTGGAGATGTCTGTATTACACACAGGTAAACAAGGAGGCAGGCTTATTATGTACAACTGAACAAGGAGACATGTCTAGCTAATCTCAGTAGGAGCAGCATCTACAGGGGAGCAGTCTTCAGGCCGCAAGCATCCTGGGGGAGAAAGCTGTGGTGGGCATTTTATGCACACACATATACCCTCTGACCTGAAGAAGACTTCGCTGAGCCTCACCTGGGGAAGGTACTACCCCCTCCATAGAGCTGAGGCATGAGGGGTCCTTGATATGGCTGTGTCTATGTCAACAACCACGCACATTCCCTCAGGACTTCACACGCTTCTCTGTCCCCTCCACAAGGCGCTGTGAGAACAGTTCAGAGAACGCCCAGAGTACAGAGAGGCTCCTAGATCTGACATACTGTGTTACTGGATTTCCCTCTGCAGATATAGAGAGGCGGGGGTTGGGTAGAGGGGTGGGGGCTATCGTCCTCAGCTCCCTCCCATAAGGTGTGCACACTCTAGGGAACCGCAGACGCCTGAGGCCTGTCCCCTGACAATCATGACTGTTTCCAGGAGTCATGGGGAAATGACACCACACTGGGTCTTCCTTTCACAACCCCATCTGGCACCCAGCTCCACGCTCTTATCCACAGAGTCCCTAAGACAAGACCATTTGACCTCCCAGTTCCTTCTCAAAACACCCTGGCAGCTCCCTCACTGGAAACCCAGTGGCACTAAATAGAAATTTATGTGACAGGCCTCAGTGGGGGGAGCCCAGAGGGGTTTGTTTAAAAGTAAATTCATCAAGCCAAGCTGAGTCAGAGACTGACCTACAACCTCTGCTGACCCTCCCCAGTGAGGGGGAGAGCGCCCAGCTACATCAACAAGCCACAGCAGAGGAGCCACCAAGAGATGAGCCCTGAGGTGACAGTGATAGCTCCCCATGCCTCAGGTTCCTCTGTTGTCCCCTGGGGCAGCTCTGCATCTGTCTGCTGCCTTCCTGCTGTCCCAATCTCTCCCTCCCACCCTTTCCCTTATCTCAGGGGCTGGCTCAGCCAAGGAGCAGATGTGTGGTGGCCACAGGGACATGGAGTCTGCCTACCAGTAGGCAACACACCTCGTGCTGAAAGGGACACAATGCTGTCCCACGGCCCAGAAATTCTTTTCACTCCCAGTGAGACACGATACTATGCACCTGTGTTTGCCGGGCTTCCCAAATGAGAAACATCAGTACAGTTCTGTGGGGTGCCGGAGGGAGAGAGCCAGGGGCGCTTTATGTTCTGGAAGTGGGCCCCATTACTCCCCATCCACTCTTCATTCTCCTCGGTCTATGAGTTTCGGGCCTTACTCTATCTACATTTTTACCTCTGGCCACATAAATTTCGTACTTCCTTGGAATACCCTGCCCCACTCCACCCTGTGTAGATGTTCCTGAGACCCACCCTGCCCAGTCACGTTGGCACCAGGACTTATGAGCCACCAGCATCCGGCATCAAAGTGCCCTCACCACCCACCCCACTGACCCTCCACAGATGGCTGCCCTCACCTTGAGCGCTAGAAGGGGATGAGGGGTGCAGTAGGCTGGGGTTCTCCAGGCAGAGAAGAAACTGGGAGGGCAAGTCTCAGACTTCAGGTGCGGACCGAGGTAGGATGCTCCCATTTTGCAACACTAGGGCCTCCAAGGCCAAGCTTCAGGTCATAGCTCCTTAGCCCACGCCCTCGGCGTCAGCCTGGTGTCCTTGACTCATTTTGCTTAGCCAGCTCTAGGCCATCCTTTAAGGCTGCACGAGTGCTCCCCAATGGGCCAGCCTGACGCACCCCACACACACACCTACTGCCCATCTTGTCTCTTCCACCCCTCTCTCAGGGACTGTGCAGCTTGGGCTCTGTGACCTCCCAGTGCCGGCCACCTCAGCCACACTGAATTCTCCTCTGCCATCTGGTGGCTGAAGTTTGCAACTGCTGCCGTTCTAGGACTGCCCTAGAGCTGACCACTTGGGCAACTCCCAGGTCCCTGGGGATCAGCCCAGGGACCTGCTCTCTTTCTGAGTCATGGATAGTGAGGGACGCTATCAGCTATGAGGCACGGTGTCCCTGACCCTAACTGAGTTCAGCAGGGAAGCATGGGGGCCTGAAAAGATCCCTGAATCCCATCAGTGAGGAGGAGAGATGGACGCAGAATCCACTATAGGTTCTAGGGTTGTTAGAACACTCTAGGGTTCCCTAGCCATAGTCACCCCCAAAACTCCTATGGGTGCTGCAGCCTTTCAGGATCACGGGTTCCCCCACAGGCCCACTTTATCTGCCAGCAGCTCCTGCTGTGTGGACCTATGGGCATACACGAGGGCCAGAGTGGAACAATGCCAGCTCCCTCGACCCTTGCTTGCTCTCAGCCCAGCCACAGCCTTCTGTGGACCACAGCATGGAAGTACACTAAGGTCCCAGCTCACACATAGCCCTCCACTCCAGCCCCACGGTGGGGGTTCCGGGGGCCACACACTACACTGCCTCCATAGTGATGACCCAGAGGACAACTGGAGACACACACTCACTCATGCACGCACGCACACATGAGAGGTCATTTCAAGACCCCCACACCACACCCTTTCCTGTGTCCCAGGGTTGGGCTGAGGAAGTGGCCAGGGCACATCCCTGGGCTCATTGCCCAGAACCCCACCCACCCCAAGTAACTAAATGCAGTTACCCCAGAACTCAAGTGCCCTAAGAGGAATGCCAGCCTTGCAGCAGGCCCGGCCTTTCAACTCCTGGGGCAAGGGCATGAGCTCTTGACTTTTTCCTTAAGTCTAGGAGCCCTCGGGTCTAAATGTGCAAACCCCACAGGCACGGGCTCAGGAATTCCTTCGCTACGTTGCTCTTGGCGTGGATTCCTAGTGCATAGTGTGGGTTTGTGAGACATTTTCCTTCAAGCTCATCATTGTACTTTATCCACTTCCCCGCCTTTCCCCTTCAATCCTCCTCCCCTCTCCTCAAGATCACCTCCCCAAGTCTCCCTCCTCCTCATATCACTATACACATATATGTGGTTTTACATATCTATAAATATAAACCATACATATGGTTTATACCTCCATAAAGAATTCCAAAAGCACAAATGAGAAAAAGAAAAGATGTGATATTTGTCTTTATGTATCTGGCTTATTTCACTTAATATAATCTCCAGTTGCATCACTTTTCTAAAAGATGGCATCGTTTCATTCTTCCGTGTGGCTGAATAACATGTCATTGTGTGTATTTGGACCATATATATTCTTTCTCCATCCATCTACTGACAGGGACTTAAGCTGCTTCCCTAACTCAGCTATGACTGATGCTTAAAAAAAAAGTGAAAGCCGGGCGGTGGTGGCGCACGCCTTTAATCCCAGCACTCGGGAGGCAGAGGCAGGCGGATCTTCGTGAGTTCGAGCCCAGCCTGGTCTACAAGAGCTAGTTCCAGCGCAGGCTCCAAAGCCACAGAGAAGCCCTGTCTCGAAAAACCAAAAAAAAAAAAAAAAAAAAAAAGTGAAGGTGTCTCTACAATAGATTCCTCCAAGTCCATACCAGCAGATTGTTATTTTTCATTAGTTTTAAGGAATCTTCATACTGATTTCTACCCATGGAGGCAAAGGGCATCTTTGGTCCTCCTCACCAGCATCTGTAGTTCGGTTTCTTAATGACTTCTCTTCTGACTGGGAAGCAGACTATAATGTCTGCAGCTATATATAAATATATATATGTGTGTGTGTATATATATATATATGCAACTATAATGTGCATTTCCCTGGTGACTGAATCTGAATGCTTTCAGCACTTAGTGACCGTTTAAGCTTCGCGTTCTGCAAACTCTCTGTTCATTGTCTCATTGTCTTGTTTAATTAATTGGGTCATTTGGTTGGGGGGTATTTAGATTTTTAAAAGTTATTTATATAATCTAGATAATAATCTTTGATCAGATCTATATCTTGAAAGAGTTCTCTCCCATTCGACAGCAGTCTCCGTTCAATAATTGTGTCTTTAGCTTTTTAATTTCATGCAATCCCATTTATCAATTCCTGGTCTTGTTTCCTGAACTACTGGGCTCCTTTTCTGAAGGTCCTTGGCTGTGCCTGTACTTTGAAGTGTTTTCTTCTGGGACAAGTTTCTAGTCTTAAGGTGTTTGGCCCATTTTGAAACTGGTTTTGCACAAGGCGAGAGACAAAGCCCTGGCTTCACTCTTCTTTGTATGGACACCCCATTTCCCAAGAATTATTAGTTGAATAAGCTGATTTCTTTTCTCCAATGTATATTTTTGGCATCTTTGTCAAAAATCAGGTGGCTGCAGCTATGAATTTATGTTCGGGTCCTCTATTCTGTCTCATTGGTCTGTCTTTTCTGCTCTGTGGTATAGCTTGAAATCAGCAAGACTGCTTCCTGCATATGCCCTTGGAGCGTAGTGAGACTCCTGCGGAGCTTGTGTGTGTCCCAGATGCACAGAGACTCCTTGGGAGCCCTGTGCACTCACCATGAAGCATCCAGAGACCCTGGTTTGTGCATATAGCACAGCAGCAGACAGAGACTTGGTCTGGCAGACGCTGGGCTTACCTCACTGGCGTTCCTGCAGGTTCTTCTGCGTACACTGACAAGCTCTTGGAGGCTCTGGCGCCAGGCTACCACTACTCCCTGCTGTGATTTCTTTAAAAGCACCATGAAGAGAAGTCACGCCATGCAACAAGGTTCACATAGGAGGTTTATTGGAAGAGGAGAGAGAAGGGACAGAGAAGGGGTAGGAAGGGGGGGGCAGCAAGGGTGGCAGAAGAGAAAGAAGAGAAGGTGGGGAGAGAGAGAGAGAATGTGGGCAGGTCCACCTTTTAAAAGGAAATGTAGGAATATGTACAGGGGACAGGGAGTGCTCTTAGTGCCTGCAGCTGAAGACTTCTCCTGTCAGGATCCCAAGGGCAGGCCGGTACAGATGCCTGAACACTAACACTCCCTACCCCCATGTGCCCACAGAGCTGCTGTCTTCCTGTTTTGATCCTACTGAACTGGTGGATGGTGGGTCTCTGAGCAGCTCAACCCAGGTCTTGTCTTTTTTGGCCATAGAAGACCCTCTCCCTGAAAAACCCTTAGTCCAGGCACGCCTAGACAAGTGTCATTGGCCATGAAGCTGGCTTTGGGAAAAGCGCTCTGATGAATTACTTCTGAAGGACACCCCGCTTGATGCTTTGGCAAAAGCAGGAAGAAGCAGGAAGCAAAGCAGGGCTGAGAGACGCTGGGTTATTAGGTCAAGCAAACCGCGCCGGACTTGACTTCCATGGTGTGGGGGCCAAGAGCATGGGTGGGATGGGCCCACAGGAAGGGGAGTGCCCTGGAGGTCTGGGGCATCCAGCAGAGTCTTCGTGACCCATCCAGACAATGAAAGATTCCTGGAGCCCAAAAAGGGCAAAATAATTCACGAGGCTTATATTTCATGTGACATGCCAGTTATTTATTGGGAAAACAGCTTCTCTAGGGAAGAGGGGGAGGGGAAAAGCCCTCCTACCACAGCATCTCCTTCCCCTCCTCCCTCTCTTGTCCTCCTCCTGTCTCTTGTCTGCTTGGCCAGGGACTGCATTCCTTTCCTACCCTGGTCCCTGGGGCCCACCTCCTACCTCCTGGCTGACAACTCTATCTCCAGGTCACAGCACCGAGGACTCTGCCAGAAGGTGCTTTGACCTTTGCCAAGTCCTTCACAAGGTTTTTCTTTTATACGTGCTGACCTATTTTTAAAAATGCTTTGAGTTTAGGGTACCCATCACACAACAAGAAGGGGGAAAACTCTAATTTGAGATGCCACAATTTTCTCCTCCCTAACTAATTGTACCAGTTTCTTCCCTCCCCACTACAGGGCTGGTCCCCCTTAATCACTGCAGGGGAATAACCAGCCTCCAATGGAAGTCAGTGCTTTGCTTTTTCCAATCAACACGTCCTGAAACCATGTTTGTGTTGCTAGTCTCGCCAGTTACCCAGGGAACGGGGCACAGCCCGACAATGAAAAGATGCAGTGTGGTTTGTCCTCTGTCCCCTGATTCTTTCTTTGAAGATGCAAGAATTCCCCGCTGGTGACCCGTGTTTCGTTGAGGGTCTCTGTGCCCACATCTTTTTTCCATCAGAATAGGGACTCGTCTCCAAAAGTGACGCTTGGATCGCTTCCTAACTGCCTTCCAGACTCACGATAACATCGCGACAATGAAAGGGAACACTCAGAAGACAGACTTTAAGACCCTGGCGGAGGGATGAGGACACGAGCTGACTCATTTTTTTATTATTATTTTGGGATTTTGTAAATGCAGGTAACTACATGGACCAAATGCTAAGCTAAGAATAGCTGCAAGTAATACCTGTGGGAAAGGCAGAGAGAAGCATCCAACACACCCACGTACGTGCACACAGGCCGGGGGGATGTTTGTGAGCCTTTCCGAACTTAAAATTTACTAAAGACTCGCAACAAGCCCCGAGAGCAATGATGCAAGAAATCAGACTGACTCTCAGCTTGAACAGTGAGACAGTCAGTGTTTCCCCTCCCCCAGCTTCCCCTCTCCCAACCCTGCAACAACTTGACAGGCCCCTGAAAGCTGGAGGGCTGCAGCCCACTCCCGGAGAACCTCCTCAGTTGTTGTAGATAATAATGACTTATCACTGAGGTAGCTTGGGATAACACCAAGTGGATGAAAGTGTCAAAAAAAAAAAAATCTGGGGAGGGGGTTGGAGAGATGGCTCGGTGGTTAAAAGCACTGGCTGCTCTTCCAGAGGTCCTGAGTTAAATTCCCAGCAACCACATGGTGGCTCACAACCATCTGTAATGAGATCTGGCGCCCTCTTCTGGTGTGAGGGCATACATGGAGGCAGAATATTGTATACTTAATAAATAAATAAATTAATTTTAAAAAAATCTGGGGAAAGAAATGTCTGGAATGGAGCTCAGAAAAACTCTACTACATTGTGGAATCTCAAAGTCAGCTTACATGCCCGGGGCTGAGCAAATGTTCCCGACTCTGGGTGCCTGAAAAGGATTGAGGTGGCTTTGGTACTGGCTGAACCCAAGGCGCTCAGCAAGCAGGAAGGAAAGGTTCCTGTGCTGTAGCAACCTGCTTGCTGGAGGGTTAAGAATCACTCCAGCATCTGGGCAGCACAACCTCGCAAAGGCTCCGAGAACATCTGCCAAGGGATAAGGAAACGTCCGTGTAGCCAGGAGCAGCCTGCTAAGCTGAGCACAGACTCGGGGGCCATGCTTGGTGAGCAAGTAAGTCACACCACCAACCCCAGGACCAGAGTCTCTGCTGCTTGGGTGCTCAAAGCTGGCATATTGCAGAACAATCTTGGGTGGGTTAGAGGACACGGAGACAGCTTTCCTTGAAGCCACAGAAGTAATTTAATTTCAATGTCAATGACATAGTGATAAATAACATCATGTTGGTGACTCTGAGGAGAGTCCAGACCCTGGACCAGAGACAGATGGGGCGTGAGAGAGGAAATCCGGCTTCGCCTGACAGAAGTGAGGATCTTCTTACACCTCTCTGAGAATGAGGGGGATTTCACAGTCTGAGCTTGCAGACAGACTCTCTGGTTCCGATGCCTGAGACTGGAAAGGGTGGGTAACAGGATGTGTGGCCATCAATCTCTCCTTTGATATAAGCTAACTTCCTCTGTTTGAGATCTGGGCACCTGGAAGCCTGCTAGCTAGAGACCTACAGACCGTGTTTCAGTAGGGGACCCATCAGTATCTATAGAGGGGACTATAGCCTGGGCAGCAGCAAGATCCTAACATTGAGCTCTTGCATATATTATTACATATCATTCAAAAGGTCCACAAAGCAGGCCAGACTGTAGATGAGTGTGGCCACTGTGGAGGAACCAGCGCTGTCCAGTGTCCTGAGAAAGCCTGGGTGTTGGACTTAATAAAGAATTTAAGTCAACTATTTTAAATATACTTACAGAAAGAAAAAAACCATTTAAAGTAACTGAAGGAAAATTAATAATTGTGTCTCACTAAAACAGAGATCAATAGAAATAGTTAATTTTTGTTTATTTTTGTTGCTTTTCCCTACTTATTTTTAAAGAGGTATATAATAATAAAAGATGATGTGTGCCAATGTGCTGGCCCTTTGGCACATGTACACAGTGTGCCATGTTTAAACCAAGCCAGAAGTACGTAGGAAATTAGATAGCCATGAATTCAAGAGACCCATGGAAATGTATCTGTAAAGAGTGACACAGAAAAGGAACAAGTGGCCAGTGTGCTGATTTGGGGCAAGAAAGTGGTTTTCAAAGTTCTCCAACCGCAAGAAATTCCTGTTTTCTGTTTCCATAGGCCAGGAATTGTCTTTCCCAAATTCCCCTTCTCATTGGTTTAGGACACAGAACCTTCTCTAAAAGATATCTGAAGACTGCCCACTCCTTTTTTTAAACTGCAGGCTCAGCCATGCAGCAGACTGCCTGCAACTGTCCAGTTCTCAGGGATCTGGGATAAGTGGGTACAAGCTGCCAGCTAGGGGAGATAGAGGCCTTCGGCGATCCTTCTAGGCGCTTGAAGGGCACTGTGCACAGCTGAGGTCTGTGGTCACCTTCTGAGAGACAGCAGAGAAGATCTAGGCAGCTCCTCACTTGGCTAACTATAACTTGCTGCTCACCATTTTCCCACCCTCTTCCTGTTCTCTCCAGCCTGATTCTACAAGATCAGCCCAGTGAGATCCCACATGAGAGGGCACGCAGTGTTGGTCTTCTGTGTCTGGCTTGTTTCTCCAAACACAGGGTCTCTACTGCCTTCTACCATGTTGCAAACTGCAGCTTCTACATAATTCTGATGGCTGGGTGGTATTCCATAGCCTGTGAGTACCGTGGCTTTCTTATTCCATGGTCAGTGGGTAGACACAGGCAGCTCCATTTCTACACCATAGTGAACTGTGTCCAGGTGAACACCAGGGTGCACATATCTCAGACCATCTGATTTTGTTTTGCTTTCCTTGGATGTTTGCCCGGGACTGGGACTGCTGATCATATCATAGCTTTGCTTATTTGTCTTTCTGAGGAAGTGCCATTCCATTTTTCATGGTGGCTGAAGTATTTCCAGCCAGCACCGGTAAGCAGGGGCCCCCTTGCCTCCCTTTCCGCACCGGCCTTTACTGATGGCGGACTCATTTTGACCTTACGTTTGTTAAAGAGCTCCTGGAGATCCTGGAGTTGCAAGCAATGCAACTAAAATACAAATTGCACCAGAGGAGCCAACAGTGCTGTTCTGCACAAAGGAAGGAAAAGAAAGATATCGCTGACTTTTGTTTGTTTGCTTGCTTGTTTGTTTTTCCAGACAGGGTTTCTCTGTGTAGCCCTGGCTGTCCTGGAACTCACTCTGTGGACCAGGCTGGCCTTGAACTTACAGAGATCTACCTTCCTCTGCCTTCCAAGTGCTGGGATTAAAGACATACTGTACCACAGGCCCAAGGACTTTTTTTTATATTGATTTTTATTGAGCTCTACATTTTTCTCTGCTCCCCTACCTGCCTCTCCCATCCCTTGACTTTTTTTTTAAAGAAAAAAAGAGGCAGAATTTGTCACTAACAAACCTGCCCCCACAGTAAACACTAAGGAGACTCTTAAGGAAAGGACAGCATCCGTCACAGTTGCTTGAATCCTCATGAAAACTAAAGGGCAGCCACTATTAAAAAATTTCCAAACCAAAAAAAAATTTAAATAGTGCACAAAAAAGGAAGCACAAATGAGCAATTAAAAGCACATAAGACAGATGGGAAGTGGGGATTGACACAGAAAGTCACAAGTGGACACGATGCAGAGGGTGAGATGCTCTGGGAAGTGGGAATTAACATGGAGTCGCGACAGTGTACAGAAAGTGAGGCTCCAGGGCACTCAGTCCTAATGGGACATCTTTATCAAGGCCTTCTTCTCAGGGGTCATGGAACTCTGTGAGGCAAAGATCCTCAAAGCCTGGGGTGCTGGGGGACACAACAGGCCTGACGCCCATAGGAACACACAGAGATGGAGGCAGCTCACATAGACGCACATAGGAGCACACAGAGATGGTGGCAGCTCACACAGACGCACATAGGAGCACATGGAGATGGTGGCAGCTCACACAGACACATATAGGAGCACATGGAGATGGAGGCAGCTCACACAGACACATATAGGAGCACACGAAGATGGTGGCAGCTCACACAGACACATATAGGAGCACATGGAGATGGAGGCAGCTCACACAGACACATATAAGAGCACATGGAGATGGTGGCAGCTCACACAGACGCAGATAGGAGCACACGGAGATGGTGGCAGCTCACACAGATGCACATAGGAGCACATGGAGATGGTGGCAGCTCACACAGATGCACATAGGAGCACA
>JAQHUG010000148.1:3092356-3104547 GCA_028555095.1 Dicrostonyx torquatus
TGAAGGTGTCTCTACAATAGATTCCTCCAAGTCCATACCAGCAGATTGTTATTTTTCATTAGTTTTAAGGAATCTTCATACTGATTTCTACCCATGGAGGCAAAGGGCATCTTTGGTCCTCCTCACCAGCATCTGTAGTTCGGTTTCTTAATGACTTCTCTTCTGACTGGGAAGCAGACTATAATGTCTGCAGCTATATATAAATATATATATGTGTGTGTGTATATATATATATATGCAACTATAATGTGCATTTCCCTGGTGACTGAATCTGAATGCTTTCAGCACTTAGTGACCGTTTAAGCTTCGCGTTCTGCAAACTCTCTGTTCATTGTCTCATTGTCTTGTTTAATTAATTGGGTCATTTGGTTGGGGGGTATTTAGATTTTTAAAAGTTATTTATATAATCTAGATAATAATCTTTGATCAGATCTATATCTTGAAAGAGTTCTCTCCCATTCGACAGCAGTCTCCGTTCAATAATTGTGTCTTTAGCTTTTTAATTTCATGCAATCCCATTTATCAATTCCTGGTCTTGTTTCCTGAACTACTGGGCTCCTTTTCTGAAGGTCCTTGGCTGTGCCTGTACTTTGAAGTGTTTTCTTCTGGGACAAGTTTCTAGTCTTAAGGTGTTTGGCCCATTTTGAAACTGGTTTTGCACAAGGCGAGAGACAAAGCCCTGGCTTCACTCTTCTTTGTATGGACACCCCATTTCCCAAGAATTATTAGTTGAATAAGCTGATTTCTTTTCTCCAATGTATATTTTTGGCATCTTTGTCAAAAATCAGGTGGCTGCAGCTATGAATTTATGTTCGGGTCCTCTATTCTGTCTCATTGGTCTGTCTTTTCTGCTCTGTGGTATAGCTTGAAATCAGCAAGACTGCTTCCTGCATATGCCCTTGGAGCGTAGTGAGACTCCTGCGGAGCTTGTGTGTGTCCCAGATGCACAGAGACTCCTTGGGAGCCCTGTGCACTCACCATGAAGCATCCAGAGACCCTGGTTTGTGCATATAGCACAGCAGCAGACAGAGACTTGGTCTGGCAGACGCTGGGCTTACCTCACTGGCGTTCCTGCAGGTTCTTCTGCGTACACTGACAAGCTCTTGGAGGCTCTGGCGCCAGGCTACCACTACTCCCTGCTGTGATTTCTTTAAAAGCACCATGAAGAGAAGTCACGCCATGCAACAAGGTTCACATAGGAGGTTTATTGGAAGAGGAGAGAGAAGGGACAGAGAAGGGGTAGGAAGGGGGGGGCAGCAAGGGTGGCAGAAGAGAAAGAAGAGAAGGTGGGGAGAGAGAGAGAGAATGTGGGCAGGTCCACCTTTTAAAAGGAAATGTAGGAATATGTACAGGGGACAGGGAGTGCTCTTAGTGCCTGCAGCTGAAGACTTCTCCTGTCAGGATCCCAAGGGCAGGCCGGTACAGATGCCTGAACACTAACACTCCCTACCCCCATGTGCCCACAGAGCTGCTGTCTTCCTGTTTTGATCCTACTGAACTGGTGGATGGTGGGTCTCTGAGCAGCTCAACCCAGGTCTTGTCTTTTTTGGCCATAGAAGACCCTCTCCCTGAAAAACCCTTAGTCCAGGCACGCCTAGACAAGTGTCATTGGCCATGAAGCTGGCTTTGGGAAAAGCGCTCTGATGAATTACTTCTGAAGGACACCCCGCTTGATGCTTTGGCAAAAGCAGGAAGAAGCAGGAAGCAAAGCAGGGCTGAGAGACGCTGGGTTATTAGGTCAAGCAAACCGCGCCGGACTTGACTTCCATGGTGTGGGGGCCAAGAGCATGGGTGGGATGGGCCCACAGGAAGGGGAGTGCCCTGGAGGTCTGGGGCATCCAGCAGAGTCTTCGTGACCCATCCAGACAATGAAAGATTCCTGGAGCCCAAAAAGGGCAAAATAATTCACGAGGCTTATATTTCATGTGACATGCCAGTTATTTATTGGGAAAACAGCTTCTCTAGGGAAGAGGGGGAGGGGAAAAGCCCTCCTACCACAGCATCTCCTTCCCCTCCTCCCTCTCTTGTCCTCCTCCTGTCTCTTGTCTGCTTGGCCAGGGACTGCATTCCTTTCCTACCCTGGTCCCTGGGGCCCACCTCCTACCTCCTGGCTGACAACTCTATCTCCAGGTCACAGCACCGAGGACTCTGCCAGAAGGTGCTTTGACCTTTGCCAAGTCCTTCACAAGGTTTTTCTTTTATACGTGCTGACCTATTTTTAAAAATGCTTTGAGTTTAGGGTACCCATCACACAACAAGAAGGGGGAAAACTCTAATTTGAGATGCCACAATTTTCTCCTCCCTAACTAATTGTACCAGTTTCTTCCCTCCCCACTACAGGGCTGGTCCCCCTTAATCACTGCAGGGGAATAACCAGCCTCCAATGGAAGTCAGTGCTTTGCTTTTTCCAATCAACACGTCCTGAAACCATGTTTGTGTTGCTAGTCTCGCCAGTTACCCAGGGAACGGGGCACAGCCCGACAATGAAAAGATGCAGTGTGGTTTGTCCTCTGTCCCCTGATTCTTTCTTTGAAGATGCAAGAATTCCCCGCTGGTGACCCGTGTTTCGTTGAGGGTCTCTGTGCCCACATCTTTTTTCCATCAGAATAGGGACTCGTCTCCAAAAGTGACGCTTGGATCGCTTCCTAACTGCCTTCCAGACTCACGATAACATCGCGACAATGAAAGGGAACACTCAGAAGACAGACTTTAAGACCCTGGCGGAGGGATGAGGACACGAGCTGACTCATTTTTTTATTATTATTTTGGGATTTTGTAAATGCAGGTAACTACATGGACCAAATGCTAAGCTAAGAATAGCTGCAAGTAATACCTGTGGGAAAGGCAGAGAGAAGCATCCAACACACCCACGTACGTGCACACAGGCCGGGGGGATGTTTGTGAGCCTTTCCGAACTTAAAATTTACTAAAGACTCGCAACAAGCCCCGAGAGCAATGATGCAAGAAATCAGACTGACTCTCAGCTTGAACAGTGAGACAGTCAGTGTTTCCCCTCCCCCAGCTTCCCCTCTCCCAACCCTGCAACAACTTGACAGGCCCCTGAAAGCTGGAGGGCTGCAGCCCACTCCCGGAGAACCTCCTCAGTTGTTGTAGATAATAATGACTTATCACTGAGGTAGCTTGGGATAACACCAAGTGGATGAAAGTGTCAAAAAAAAAAAAATCTGGGGAGGGGGTTGGAGAGATGGCTCGGTGGTTAAAAGCACTGGCTGCTCTTCCAGAGGTCCTGAGTTAAATTCCCAGCAACCACATGGTGGCTCACAACCATCTGTAATGAGATCTGGCGCCCTCTTCTGGTGTGAGGGCATACATGGAGGCAGAATATTGTATACTTAATAAATAAATAAATTAATTTTAAAAAAATCTGGGGAAAGAAATGTCTGGAATGGAGCTCAGAAAAACTCTACTACATTGTGGAATCTCAAAGTCAGCTTACATGCCCGGGGCTGAGCAAATGTTCCCGACTCTGGGTGCCTGAAAAGGATTGAGGTGGCTTTGGTACTGGCTGAACCCAAGGCGCTCAGCAAGCAGGAAGGAAAGGTTCCTGTGCTGTAGCAACCTGCTTGCTGGAGGGTTAAGAATCACTCCAGCATCTGGGCAGCACAACCTCGCAAAGGCTCCGAGAACATCTGCCAAGGGATAAGGAAACGTCCGTGTAGCCAGGAGCAGCCTGCTAAGCTGAGCACAGACTCGGGGGCCATGCTTGGTGAGCAAGTAAGTCACACCACCAACCCCAGGACCAGAGTCTCTGCTGCTTGGGTGCTCAAAGCTGGCATATTGCAGAACAATCTTGGGTGGGTTAGAGGACACGGAGACAGCTTTCCTTGAAGCCACAGAAGTAATTTAATTTCAATGTCAATGACATAGTGATAAATAACATCATGTTGGTGACTCTGAGGAGAGTCCAGACCCTGGACCAGAGACAGATGGGGCGTGAGAGAGGAAATCCGGCTTCGCCTGACAGAAGTGAGGATCTTCTTACACCTCTCTGAGAATGAGGGGGATTTCACAGTCTGAGCTTGCAGACAGACTCTCTGGTTCCGATGCCTGAGACTGGAAAGGGTGGGTAACAGGATGTGTGGCCATCAATCTCTCCTTTGATATAAGCTAACTTCCTCTGTTTGAGATCTGGGCACCTGGAAGCCTGCTAGCTAGAGACCTACAGACCGTGTTTCAGTAGGGGACCCATCAGTATCTATAGAGGGGACTATAGCCTGGGCAGCAGCAAGATCCTAACATTGAGCTCTTGCATATATTATTACATATCATTCAAAAGGTCCACAAAGCAGGCCAGACTGTAGATGAGTGTGGCCACTGTGGAGGAACCAGCGCTGTCCAGTGTCCTGAGAAAGCCTGGGTGTTGGACTTAATAAAGAATTTAAGTCAACTATTTTAAATATACTTACAGAAAGAAAAAAACCATTTAAAGTAACTGAAGGAAAATTAATAATTGTGTCTCACTAAAACAGAGATCAATAGAAATAGTTAATTTTTGTTTATTTTTGTTGCTTTTCCCTACTTATTTTTAAAGAGGTATATAATAATAAAAGATGATGTGTGCCAATGTGCTGGCCCTTTGGCACATGTACACAGTGTGCCATGTTTAAACCAAGCCAGAAGTACGTAGGAAATTAGATAGCCATGAATTCAAGAGACCCATGGAAATGTATCTGTAAAGAGTGACACAGAAAAGGAACAAGTGGCCAGTGTGCTGATTTGGGGCAAGAAAGTGGTTTTCAAAGTTCTCCAACCGCAAGAAATTCCTGTTTTCTGTTTCCATAGGCCAGGAATTGTCTTTCCCAAATTCCCCTTCTCATTGGTTTAGGACACAGAACCTTCTCTAAAAGATATCTGAAGACTGCCCACTCCTTTTTTTAAACTGCAGGCTCAGCCATGCAGCAGACTGCCTGCAACTGTCCAGTTCTCAGGGATCTGGGATAAGTGGGTACAAGCTGCCAGCTAGGGGAGATAGAGGCCTTCGGCGATCCTTCTAGGCGCTTGAAGGGCACTGTGCACAGCTGAGGTCTGTGGTCACCTTCTGAGAGACAGCAGAGAAGATCTAGGCAGCTCCTCACTTGGCTAACTATAACTTGCTGCTCACCATTTTCCCACCCTCTTCCTGTTCTCTCCAGCCTGATTCTACAAGATCAGCCCAGTGAGATCCCACATGAGAGGGCACGCAGTGTTGGTCTTCTGTGTCTGGCTTGTTTCTCCAAACACAGGGTCTCTACTGCCTTCTACCATGTTGCAAACTGCAGCTTCTACATAATTCTGATGGCTGGGTGGTATTCCATAGCCTGTGAGTACCGTGGCTTTCTTATTCCATGGTCAGTGGGTAGACACAGGCAGCTCCATTTCTACACCATAGTGAACTGTGTCCAGGTGAACACCAGGGTGCACATATCTCAGACCATCTGATTTTGTTTTGCTTTCCTTGGATGTTTGCCCGGGACTGGGACTGCTGATCATATCATAGCTTTGCTTATTTGTCTTTCTGAGGAAGTGCCATTCCATTTTTCATGGTGGCTGAAGTATTTCCAGCCAGCACCGGTAAGCAGGGGCCCCCTTGCCTCCCTTTCCGCACCGGCCTTTACTGATGGCGGACTCATTTTGACCTTACGTTTGTTAAAGAGCTCCTGGAGATCCTGGAGTTGCAAGCAATGCAACTAAAATACAAATTGCACCAGAGGAGCCAACAGTGCTGTTCTGCACAAAGGAAGGAAAAGAAAGATATCGCTGACTTTTGTTTGTTTGCTTGCTTGTTTGTTTTTCCAGACAGGGTTTCTCTGTGTAGCCCTGGCTGTCCTGGAACTCACTCTGTGGACCAGGCTGGCCTTGAACTTACAGAGATCTACCTTCCTCTGCCTTCCAAGTGCTGGGATTAAAGACATACTGTACCACAGGCCCAAGGACTTTTTTTTATATTGATTTTTATTGAGCTCTACATTTTTCTCTGCTCCCCTACCTGCCTCTCCCATCCCTTGACTTTTTTTTTAAAGAAAAAAAGAGGCAGAATTTGTCACTAACAAACCTGCCCCCACAGTAAACACTAAGGAGACTCTTAAGGAAAGGACAGCATCCGTCACAGTTGCTTGAATCCTCATGAAAACTAAAGGGCAGCCACTATTAAAAAATTTCCAAACCAAAAAAAAATTTAAATAGTGCACAAAAAAGGAAGCACAAATGAGCAATTAAAAGCACATAAGACAGATGGGAAGTGGGGATTGACACAGAAAGTCACAAGTGGACACGATGCAGAGGGTGAGATGCTCTGGGAAGTGGGAATTAACATGGAGTCGCGACAGTGTACAGAAAGTGAGGCTCCAGGGCACTCAGTCCTAATGGGACATCTTTATCAAGGCCTTCTTCTCAGGGGTCATGGAACTCTGTGAGGCAAAGATCCTCAAAGCCTGGGGTGCTGGGGGACACAACAGGCCTGACGCCCATAGGAACACACAGAGATGGAGGCAGCTCACATAGACGCACATAGGAGCACACAGAGATGGTGGCAGCTCACACAGACGCACATAGGAGCACATGGAGATGGTGGCAGCTCACACAGACACATATAGGAGCACATGGAGATGGAGGCAGCTCACACAGACACATATAGGAGCACACGAAGATGGTGGCAGCTCACACAGACACATATAGGAGCACATGGAGATGGAGGCAGCTCACACAGACACATATAAGAGCACATGGAGATGGTGGCAGCTCACACAGACGCAGATAGGAGCACACGGAGATGGTGGCAGCTCACACAGATGCACATAGGAGCACATGGAGATGGTGGCAGCTCACACAGACACATATAGGAGCACATGGAGATGGTGGCAGCTCACACAGATGCACATAGGAGCACATGGAGATGGTGGCAGCTCACACAGACACATATAGGAGCACACGGAGATGGTGGCAGCTCACACAGACGCACACAGGAGCACACGGAGATGGTGGCAACTCACACAGACGCACAAAGGAGCACGCGAAGATGGTGGCAGCTCACACAGACACATATAGGAACACACGAAGATGGTGGCAGCTCACACAGACGCACATAGGAGCACTTGGAGATGGAGGCAGCTCACACAGATGCACATAGGAGCACACGGAGATGGTGGCAGCTCACACAGTCCTGGACAAATTCAGACCAGACAAAGCCCAGCTATGGAGGGAGAAGTGAACACAAAGTCCCACCCCTGAGCAAGATGGTATTTGCAATTAATACCTTCTGGGAAAGGAAAAAAATCAAATTTTTACCAGTAGATTACCACTGCATATGTCAACAACTCAACAAGGCAGGGCCCACACCCAGAACACACAAAATAGAATCTATGGAATTTTGTTTTGTTTTTTTGGAGTGGAGGAGGTGTTGAGAAAGAGAAAGAATATGAAGTCAGGTGGTTAGGGACATAGGGAGGGTCTGGGAGGAGTTGGGGGAGGGGAAAAACATGACAAAAATATAATGAATAAAAAAATTAAATAAAAAAGTTACTTTAGCTAATGGTGCAGGGACATTTGATTAGCTACATACGGAAGAATGACACTGTGCCCTCTTCATAATGTATACCAAAAAAAGAATGAAATGGATTAAGCTAAAACTAAAATATTTAGATGATTTGGAATTAGGCAAATGTCTCTTAAATTTGACATCAAAAATATAAGCAGCCAAAGAAAACAGCAGATAAGCTGGCCTTCATCAAATGGACATCCTTGTTTTACTTAAAGCTTTTTTTTTTTTTTTTAAAGTTAAAGGGGAGCCCACAGAATGGTAGAAATCCTAGGAAAACCACACATCTGCCCAAGGATTGTTGTCCAGAGTAAGATCTCTTACCACTCGACAATGAGACGAGAGTTTTCAAATGGGAGAGCATCAAAAGGCGGTGCTCCCTCTAACACCCAAATGGTAACCCAGGATCCACAAGATGCATCAGCAAAACACAGGTAATCACAGCAGGGTACCACATCTGTTGTGGTTGCCATCTCAAGGTAGGAAGGGTGTGAAGAGATGGACCCATCCACACTGCTCATGGGATTTTATATCACAGGACTTCACCTGTCCACCAGCTGCAGCTGGTTATACATATGTGTGCACATGGCACATGGGGCATCGCTCCGTGATAAAGAATGAAGAACAGACATGCTTCTCTGTTACACATGAAACTTGACAAAATGCACTCAACTGTTAAGAGATTCATTCACATCAAATATTCAAAACAGAAGAAGAAAGAAAAAAGAAAAGATGGAAGGAAGAAAGGAAGGAAGGAAAGAAGGAAGGAAGGAAGGATGGATCAGGATCCAGGGGTTGGGTTGGGGAGAGTAGGAGTGACTCTAATCAGTTTTCTTTTTGGAATGATAGAATGTTCTAGATGTAGATAACGGTGCAAAAGATCATGACTATACTAAGACACAGAATGCAGACTTTAGGGACAGCTATAGCTACAGTGTTGGCATTCTGATGGAAAACATATTTATGTCTTGTGCATATTAAGACCTGGAAAGACATAAACAGTGATCTTTTCCTAGGCAATGAAAAGATGCTTCTAAACAAACATCCACAGAACTTCTGAAAAATATGAGATTATTTTTAATTTAAAACAAAAGAAACCATAAATGATTGCAAGCTAATTCCCTTGTAGCCAATGAATAGGACTTTATCAGCTACCAGAAACCTTTCCTGGCCAAAACCTCCTCCTGTCACCCACAGAAAAGCAGGTTCAAGGCAGCCAGGCATGAGAGGGCCAAGTCAAGACCAGCATAGGCAGAGAGTCTTGGAGGTAGAGAGTGGCCTCTGGGCTCCTGGACCTGGACTCTGAACACCCTTGAGACACACGCACTAAAGAGTCACAGAATTGGTTCCCAGAAATGAGCAATGGCTTGGTCTTTATGATTAAAAATGAGGCTTTCTGCCCTGTGAGGCACAAGCTCTGTGTTCTCCATGGTCTGTGCACCTCACATTTTCTGCTCCTCATACTCTGGGTTCCCCCCATACTCTGTCCACCCCATATTCTGTGCCACCCAAGCCACTCTAAGAAACTTTCTTGTCCCATCCTCCTATGGTGTCACATGACCTGCCTGGGCATCTATGCCTCTGCCCAAATGGTCCTCGGTGAGCTACCGGAGGGAGCAGGGTGGCAAGAGCACCTTGCATTGCCTTAGGGGTTAAAGCTGCAGCAGAAGGCCTCTGATGCTTCTGGAGATGCAGAAGTTCCTGGGGCTACCTGGAGAGTCGGCCCTGTTCGTGCCCCCACCTCTTTGGAGGCTAGAGGACAGCCTGGTCACACAGGAACCCTCTGAGGTTCCTCAAGCCCCCTGACCAAGTGGAATGGGTCAGTATAAGGATAGAGGAATACGAAGCTCTCTGTCACCCTGGTGCTGGCCCCAGCCAGAGTGTCTGTGGGTAGGGGGAAAGCACAGCACACTACGAAAGCACAATTTGTACACATAAAAAAGCCACGTGAGGCCGAGTTCCCGATGTGGTGAGTGGATGGAGGCAAAAACAAAGCTGCAGGAGGAAGTGGCTTTGCAGTGCCTAACGAAGGACTAATTAGAGACCTCTCCAGAGCCCTGAGGATGAATTATTTACAGTTCTTCAGAGGGAATGATTATAATAATAAGGTTACGGTGCCCCAATTAAGCTTATTACGTTCTTTTCCTCCGCTCCAGGAATCCTCTGAGGTCTGTCATCAGCAGGAGGCAAGCAGAGGTGAGCGGGCCTTCCGCCTGTGGGCAGCACCCATGAGGTGGCCTGTGGCCCTCACTCCTCTCAAGACTCTCGAGGTCAGCCTGGACGGACAGACGGCAGGCTGTGCCGTCAACGGCGTGGTCCTCGTTAAGGGGCAAGACACTTCCTTTCTCTCTGGTGTCCTAAGGTGTCCTGCTGACTAAGTCAGAGCTAGGCAAGGTGCAGAACTCCATCACTGCTGATGAAACCCTCCTGCCTAAGGCAAACCCACAGCGAGACCAGGGCAGCAGCCACTAGGAATGAAGCCAACCATAGAGGGTTCTGCTATCTGCTCACCCTGAATTATAGATGCTCTCCTTTAAACTCCACGTTCCTGGGTCACTGACTGCAGGTACTGGGTCCCACAGAATAGCTGTGGGAATGTGGCCCCCTATGCTCCTGTAGCTGAAGGAGCCTCCTTGGGCTCTCTTGGCTTCTACCAGACTGTACTTGTATTTTGGTACCCTTCCCTGACATGTGTCCTTCCTCACCTCAGCTCCACCAAGGACAGCAGTGGCTGAAGGTGGTGGGTTCTTTGCAAGGCATCAGGACCCTTGGTGACCAAGGCCAGTCGTTGAACTCAAGTGCCCATACCAACTCCACATCCACCTGTAGGAGCTGAATGATAGTCTCCTAAAAGATAAGTCACTGTGACCTCTGTAGACAGGACCAAGGATCTCTAGGTGGTACTTCAGATGAGAGATACAGGTCTAGGGTCACTTGGAGCCCCACCAAACCAGAAAAGGATAGGAGGAGCTACCCGAGGCTCTGCAGGAGTTCTACCACGCCCACTCACGTTCATCTTGGACTCCTGACTGTGAAGCACAGGACTGTTCAACCCCCAGGTCCTGGTCTCTTCTCTTCTATCTGCCATACCCCGCCTTGCCTCTGATGATGGCTATGGATGGCATGCCCTGTCCCACACCATCTACAACGGGCCCTTTTTGTATAGTCACAGTGGCTGCAAGCAAGGAGCACTTTCTACTCTCTACCAGCCTAAGGCAGTATTCATGGACTCAGAACCACAAAGGGCAGGGAGCCAACAGCTGGTGCTCAAGGGCTGTGAAGACCCTGCTTTGATGGGGTAGCCTACATCCCTTCCTGAGGCAGCAGGATGAGGCAGGGGTGATGACCATTGAATACTGAGCTCATGGTGCCAGATGGTAAAAGAGAAGCCAAGATTGCACGCATTTCAGGGACCCTCAGGTCAGCTGCTCTCTGAATGTGCTCTCCTTGGGGTCAGGCCCACATCCACGCTCCTGTACTCTGAGAGTCCCTTCAGAGTGGCCACCACAGCTTCCCCCTTACCACCTGAATCCCGTTCTCTCCCTGCTGGCCTTGGTCAGCCTTCCTCAGGTTGGGTTTAACCATTTCTCTCTCTGGCCCACTCTGCTCTTGGTTTTCACTTACAGTCAATGGCTGAGGACTCTGGGGTTGGATTAGTTACTGTCATTGTCACTGTGCCCAAACACCTAACAGAGAATTTAAAAGAAAGGCTTCTTTTGGCTTGTGGTTTCCGAGATTTAGGGACATATTTCTGGGCTGCATCATGCTAGCTAGGTCCATGGGGAGGCAGAATGCCATGGCAACAGAGCAGCAGGGTGTGGCTGGTGAGATTTCATTATATCACAGTGGGCAGGAAGCAGTGAGCTGTCCAGGAGGAGCCCTATATTTTTTCTAACTAGGCTCCACCTCCTAGCATTTCCAGAACCTCCCAAATGAGTGCCACCAACTGTGGAAGTCTGCTTTAACACACCAGCCTATGGGAAAATTTTCACATTCAAATCATACCGGGAATTCATATTTCTCTGCCTCCTGTCAGTCTCCACTATTCCATGTCTCCATAGATTGCCCTAGCACCCTAAAAGGGAGGACGCATATCCCTCCTCACCCTCCCACCACCTCTGTGGGCTGTTATTCTCAGACCTAACCTGTCTTCACTTTTTCTCTTTGTTGTGGTGTTTCCTTAGGGCAACTACATTGTGACCCTGTATCAGAGGACCCTGGGGCTCCATACCTAGTTTTCAGATGCCATAGGAGATGACTGGGAGTCCATGGCTGTGAAGATTGTGAAGCAAGTTGGATAATGAATATGAACACATGCAGACAGTGAGCAAAGTCTGTGACCATGTTGCAGGTGGCAGGTAAAAACTGTGGGTATGTCCAGACAGTGGGAAAAGACTGGCTATTTTCAGATAGCAAGTAATGACTGTGGGCATGTCCAGACAGTGGGCAAAGACTGTGGGCATGTCTAGACAGTGGGAAAAGACTATGGGCATGACCAGACAGTGGGTAATGACTGTGACCATGTCCAGACAGTGGGTAATGACTGTGACCATGTCCAGACAGTGGGTAATGACTGTGGCCATGTCCAGACAGTGGGTAATAACTGTGGCCATGTCTAGACAGTGGGCAAAGACTGTGGGCATGTTCAGACAGTGGG
>JAQHUG010000148.1:3107168-3230290 GCA_028555095.1 Dicrostonyx torquatus
GCAGGCTCTAAAGCCACAGAGAAACCCTGTCTCGAAATACCAAAAAAAAAAAAAGAAAAGTACAGAAGACCAGTGCAAACTGCAGGAAATGTTCACGGCACCCACACGGGTAACATGCTGCTTTGGCTGGGTATAAAACATTCCCAGTACTCCAAGGGAAAGAATCCACAAGTGGGTGAGGAAAGGGAAGAGACACAGAACGCTCGAAATGAGATGCTTGTTCCTAAACCACATGAAAGGAAGCCCATCCTCACTCACAATTACCATCACCCATTGCATGGGCACAAAAGCAAAAGTGACTGCATGGGAGGCTGATGGTGGCACTCAGAGCGACCCATCCCTGCACAGATGAGCCAGCCTCCCCGTATGACCCACTATATCCAGTCTCCCCAACAATCCCACTACACAAAATAAATGTAAGTATTCTGTTGTAGGAGGGCTGCTTGCTTGCTTGTTCGTTTCCCTGCCACCCAGACTCCCAAAATAATCATACAGAAACTATATTAATTAAATTATTGCTTGGCCTATTAGCTCTAACTTCTTGTTGGCTAGATTTTACATCTTAATTTAACTCATTTCCATTATTTGATATTTTACCACTAGGCTTGTGGCCTACTGGCAATGTTCCAGCATGTCTGTCTCTGGCAGTGGCTCTATGGCTTCTCCCTGACTCCGAATCCTTTCTTCCCAGCACTCAGTTTAGTTTTCCCCACCTAGCTCTACTCTACCCTATCACAGGCCTAAGGCAGTTTATTAACCAATGATATTCACAGCATACAGAGGGGAATCCCATAACAGTATTCCAACATAAAGTAAGTTTTTAATATTTATTGTTGTGGGGTATTCACTAGAGATGGCTGTGTAGACATGGGTGTAAAGCATAGGAAGTCTTTATTAGACTGCTGGCAACTACACTGGGTGACTGAGATCCCAAAATAACCCCAAACCTTTCTCATAGTGAGCTTTTAAGCACATAAACTATGCCCTGGGATGACACACCTCAGTTAACAAGAACAGTTAGCCAGAGGCAGAGCTACAGAAGCGAAAAAGTGAGGTTAGGACATTTAGAGACTTTCCCAGAACTATGGACTTCGATGGATTAGGCCTTTATTCTAGTTTTGGCAGGTGGCGCTGTCTGTGTACTGAGTTTTACAGCCTGAATGGTACTTCCACCATGGAGTCAGTTGTGCTAAGGTCTGGGGACCCTGTTACATTTACAAAACATTGAAAGTAACCTGCAGAGTCCCCTCTGCTGGGTACAGTGAACTTGTTGGAGAGCAGTGGGAGAACTATGCTGTTTAAAAACGAATGAGAGCACACCCAGTGTGAAAGGAAGTACACAAAATGTGCCAAGTGCTGTGTAGCCAAGAAAGCAAAAGCACAGGATGCCTTTCTTAAAAAGGGGGCCGAGACAAACCAATACCCAGTGAGGCTGATTTGCTAATAGGGTAGGCATATGGATGGTGCCCTGAGGAAGGACTAATCACACACCTGTTTAATAGATTTTGAAGTTTGGACCCAAGTTCAAATTTTATATGTTCAAAATTGTGAGTGAACCAAAAGAATGAGAAACCCTGGAAACTCTATACAAAACTAGAATGAAGGCCCAGCTGTGCATCCAGGGGGGGCATCTGATTGAGGCAGGGTGTGCTGTGCAGATGCATGAAGGCTTTAACCTTGTCTCTGCCCGCAGAAGTGGTTTCTCCCCTCCCTCCAAAGTGGAAGTGGACCTGCCTAGGGAGTAGAACACGTTAGAGGTGATACTGGGCCAGAATGCACACCCTCCTCATTGGCCCAGCATCCTCCACTCCCCTCTTGTAGCCAGACCTCCATAGGAGAGTCCAAAGTTCTGCTAGAGACAAGGCCAAAGCAAGGGCACAGGGAATGAGATGCAGACAGGAGATTGCACCCTGGCCATCCACCAGTGTGACCTTGATGAGTACCTGTGTTCTTCCTTAGCGAGCCCAGCCTGAGTACTCTCACTGTCCTGCTGGACAGGAGCCAGCAGCAGGGCGCATGGGAGCAAAGGCGCCATTTTGGACAGCGTGCTAAGGTGTGATGGCTCACTGTGATTCAAAGGAGGTGCAGAAGCAGGAAGTACCGAGTCCACCTTCTGCACTGAGGAGCTAACATGATCTTACCTGTCTAGGTTTATAGTGATCAGTCACAAAGTAACAGATAACACCACTGAAACAAACCAAGAACTATTTCAGGGTTTTTGTCACTGTGTTTGTTTAAGAAAACCCCAGTCTCCAGAGACAGTGTCTCCACTGATGATCTTGACTTTCCTTCCTATGTTTACGTGGAATTGTTTTGTGTCTGTTCTGTGTTTATGGCAGAGAGTGAAGAAAGCTTCCATGGTTTTTCCTATTCCTTCTATGCCACACGTCAGAGAGGCATGAGAAGGGCCAAGATGTAACAGCAGTGTGCGCTTGTCTCTGCTGGTAGATGCTGAGGCTCTGTCCACCCCAAAGGTTGAGGCACAGTCTCACTCATCGGCATCAGGCACTGATAACCAGACAGGCCAGACATGGCCCCTGAATCATCTTTTCCACTGAAAGAATCGGAGTTCGGAGAAAGGGCCCGTACAGGGCTGAACATCAGCCCTGTACTCAAAGCCTAGAGTCTCTTGTTAGGCCAAAGTGGCAGCATTCCCAGGAGCCAGTGTGGTGGCTCGATGGATAGAGGTGGCTGCTGGCAAGCCTGTGAGGACCTGAGTGCATTCCTTAAGATTCTATAGCAGAAGGAGATACTGGAAATAAAATCTGAGGGTTCATTTTCAAAGCTGCCTTGAGCCAACTTAGTCCGGCTACCCAGGAAAACACTGGAACCCGGGAATGCCTGGCAGTCTAGCTAATCCTACCAACTCCAATTAGAAGTTTAGAGTGAAAAATTATTCACAGTTAAGTTTGCCTTTCAGTCACATGCCTGATGAGCTTTAAGACAAATAAACAGGTTGTAAAACGTGGAGATGCATTCACACATGACTTCTGCTGAGAAAAAGAGACTTACGCCACAGAGGGAAGATCCAGGTCACAGGTGAGTTGCACCCTCCTGATTATGTGATTATGTAAATGATGGGGGAAGGGCCATGGGTAAGGCTTGATAGCCTACTCTGATGTTGCAAGGTCTAAAATGCGCGTGCGCGCGCGCGCGCACGCACGCGCGCACACACACACACACACACACACACACACACAGCTTCACTTTCACCACCCCGCATCTCCAGTGTTCTTACGAAGTGGGCTGCTTTCTTCTCACATGCTAAATGAATAAACATATTGCCGAAACAAAGAAGAAAACAGGAAGGAGAGGGATAAATGGGGGTGGGGTGGGGTTAGTAACTGCTAAGAACTCCCACTGTGTCCCAGCCTCTCTAGTGCGCTGTCACCGGAACTGCTGCTTAGTCTTGGCAGTTCCGTGCTGCCACACAGAGGCCATTATCATGGGGTTTTGCTCCAGCTCCCGGAGGTGTCTGTCAGTTGAATAAGCTGTAAATGTCCGTGCCTCAGTGACTGCTGCCGGCCCGGTGTGTCTGTCTAGACTCTAGAGTCCAGAGCATTGTTGCCTGGATCTCTGAAGAGCCTGGCAGTCCTGGGAGGGGTGTGACCCCTGAGACAGACTTTCAGAGGAGCGTGTATCCCCAGTGGAACTCTGAAACAGCTGATGATAGAGCTGTCCCTGAGACCCAGAGGCCAATTTTCTATGTTCTCCCAAGGGAAGGAGGTAGCATTTATACAGAGACCCAGACTCCTTGGAAGAGTGGCTGGCAGCCTGTAAAACTTATCTTTGAAATTGCCACACATTAGGGGAGTCTTCACTTACTCTGGGACTGCTTGTGCCTCTTTGGCCTCTCAGGGACAGCTCAGCGGTGCCCTGATAGCACTATGTGATGGTGACAGACAGCTCCCTCCCTCTTCCCAGGCTGTCAGGGACTTCGTACACCTCACCAGAAAGGCTGGTTTCTGGAGCCAGAGCCTTGCTCCTCTGAGGATGAAAAGGGGTCCTGGGTGGAGTAATAGTAAAACATGACCTGATGGGGTGCTGTCCTCGGCTCTGGCCAAGTTCCCAGGGTCTGAGGAAGGCTGGCCAAGAGAGCCTAAAGTCATGGAGATCATCGAGGCTTGGTCCTCAAAGTTCATCACTATGGTTGGCTCTAAGCCGGTCTCTTTATGGTTCTGGAAAGACCTTTCTATGACATAAGTACTCAGAATACCAGCTCCTTAGAATGGCTTTTCTCTTCTCAGTCCTGGAAACGTTTTCTGCTCTCTCTGCCGAGAATGGGTAACACCTAGGCATGCCAGGGCCAGCATTCTGGGAGGGGTCACTGTAGGTCATCACTAAATGCCAGTACTCAAGTCAGCAACACGCACACTCTTCACATTCTCAAGAATGGTGGAGAGATGCCAACTGTTCGTCCCAGCCTAGTCCCAAACTTCTGCTCTTGGTGCTTGTGAGAGCAATTACCACAAGCCAGAGAGTCAAGAACATGGCTGCCAGTTGGCAGGGCTAAGAGGACCCTTCACATGAACCCCGGGCTCCTACCCACTGGTTCCGGCAGAAAGCTGTGCGAACAATCACATCTGAGATGCCTGTGATGGCTCAGGAAGCCAACCGAGAGCAAGCAGCCTCCCCTAAGCCCAAGTCGTCAAACTGTAGAGTGTATGGAGGCCGGACCCCTAGCGAGAATGCGGGTCAGTAAGCCTGAGGGAAGAGAAAAGATCCAGGGGGTCTGCAGACAAGAGATCCAGCTGGGTGCCTGGCTTGCCTGTGTTCTGGTCTCACAGGAAATGGCTCAGTCACTGCAGGTGATCCCACACTCCAGTCACCCTGACAATGTGCCCCACAAGAAGAACTGGCCTCTGGCCCACTTGTCCCCAGCCAAGAGAGGCATAATCCTTTGTAAAATCCCTTCTGGACCCATTCACATGCAGGATTTGAACACTTACATGGGTGTCTCAACAAATAAGAAGGCTCAAGTATTGACTTGGGTGGGGTTTCTATTGTTATGAAGAAACACCATGGTCAAAAAGCAAGTTGGAAATGGACAGGTTTATTTTGTATTTTGCTTATGCTTCCATATTGCATATTGTTCATATTGTACATCATCAAAGGAAGTTAGGACAGGAACTCAAACTGGGCAGGAGTTGATGCAGAGGCTATGGAGGGGAGCTGCTTACTGGCTCACTCCTCAATGGCTTGCTCAGTCTGCTTTTTTTATGTAACCCAGGACCTCCAGCCCAGGATGGAACCACCGACAATGGTCTAGGCCCTCCCCCATCAATCATTAATTAAGAAAATGCCTTGCAGCTGGACCTTATGGAGGCATCTTCTCAATTGAGTTTCCCCCCTTTCAGATAACTCTATTTTGTGTGTCAAGTTGATGTAGGACCAGCCAGCACAAGTATTATGTCTGTTTTCCATGTGTTGTCTCTCAAACTTGGGAGAGCCTCACTTCCGGGAAGTGGATTGAGAGACAGCCAAATGGGAGGGGACCAGTGGCAGTGTGGTGGCCTCAAACAGGGAGGACAGCTGGACCTGGACAAGTGTCCAACTCCATCAGACAGCCAACCCTTTGGGATGTATGTCTACTAGGTGCTGCCTGCCCACGAGCAGCATTCCCACACTGAGAAATCTGCCTTAAAGCTCCACGCTGAGTGTGGCTCACAGCCTGGCCCTGCGATCCACTCTTGGTATGGAAGATGGAGGTTAAAGGCTTCTGTGCAGCAGCACCTGCTGGGAGCTCAACAACTCAGGCTCCATCCTGAGACCCCAGAGTCCGGTCAAATGTCCTAGAAGATGCTGAGCAGGACAATCTAGTTGGTCAGATCTGACATGCTTCAAGGAGCAGAGTTAAGGAGGATGAAGCCCGGAGAAACTGGAAGTCAAAGAAGTGAAATGTGGCCCGCTCAGAGCAGCCATGGGGACCTCCCCTAGGACACACCTGTTTGCCACCTTTCTCAATCATGAGTCTACCCTAACTGCCGGGGACTCTACTTCCAGCCCCTAGTCTCCTCAACTGACCTCCTTCTGCCTGCTGGGTCTCTGTATGACCTTCACTCTGGTCTGTTTGTGTCTGGACAATATACCCACAACCACACTTGCCCTTCACTGTCACACTGTGGGGAAAGGGTCACCCCCCTTGACAAGCACTTGTATCTCACTCCAGGAGTGAGACCCTGGACAGGGGTGTGGGGCATCTTCCTCAGAAGGAGCAGGAGGTATCGGGTGGCCTGACCACCAGAACCTCAGATACAGGCTGCTCCTTCAGCTTGCATCTTGGTCCCAGTGAATATGACACGCGGCTGTGGCATGTAGGGTGAGTGTTGTGTAAACCCTGAGAGCCAGGGCTGACTTGTCACCCCAAAGTCACTGTCCAGGAAACCTGTGAACAAAGCTGCTTAAATCTGTCTTGCTTGTCCTGGTCCATTACCTCCTTTTGCTCCTGTGTTAATAAACAAAGCAGCCCCCTTGTCTCTGTCATTTGTTTTGTGTCCTTGCACGTTTGAGAGAGGTTGGGTCCTATGATGTCAACTCTTGTACAGGAATCTAAGCCCATTTACAGGGTGGGGAGTATAAAACAATGGAAACCATTCCCTCCTCTTCTGGGATCCTTCAACCAGCGTGGCTCCCGTTGCTTGTGTTTTACCTCTGTGACTTTTCTAGACATGCCAGCATCATCTGGATGCTCCTTCCCTAAAATTCAGCCCCCAAACTCCTGCACCCCCTCCCAAATCAGAAAAGGTGGTCCGTGTAGCTTACCTCATGTTTCCACAGCCAAGTACCAATTCCAGGGAGATCCTTCGCTTGATATGTGGGACTGGGGTTGCCTCACCTATCCGGTGGAATGAGGGCTCTGTCTGAAGCCCATGCTGCTCCAGTTTGAAGACACCAGAGCCCCATTTTTCTCCTGTTCTCTACTGGAGCCCTGGAGGAGGTGAGTAGCCAGTCCACTCCAGGGGTCTCTGTCATGCCTTGGCCATATTGAGTCACACTGGATCTTGGGAATAGTCTGTGCCCACCTTCCTGGTACTTACCCATATATGGTCTAGAGCAGTGGTTCTCAACCTTCCAAACGCCAAGACCCTTTAATACAGTCCCTAATGCTGTGGTGACCCCCAACCACAAAATTATTTTCTTGCTGCTTCATAACTGTAACTTTGCTCCTGTTGTGGGTTGCTATGTAAATATCTGCTTTCCTGATGGTCTTGGGCGATCCCTAAAAGTTGTTTGAACACCCCTAAAGGGGTCATGACCCACAAGTTGAGAACCACTGGTCTAGTGTTTTCCATCACTGGTTTTTCTTTTCCTGTGAGTGTCTGTATTATGTCCAGGGTTACTGACTGGCTGTGCTCTGTGTCAGTCACTCCCGAACACTGCATTTCCGTCATTTTCTGCTCACCCAGTTACTCTTTTTAGGTGGTTTCTTGCTTTTCTCTTCCAGATGCTGGAAACCTCACTTTGAGCTACTTGTCAATGATTCCTGTTGTGCCTTCTTCATCTTTCCCCACCCTCCTCTTTCCCCATGCAGAGGCCCTGCCACGTGCAAGTTCCCACCCAGCGTGCAGGGATTCCTCTTCACCAGGCTGAGTGTGAGGTGGGTCACAGCCACCCGTGAGATGGTGTGCTCCCACCAGGTGGGCTGTAGGCCACTTCCTCCACCTTCTGGGCCTGCATCACAGAGGTGAGGTTATCTGCAGGAAGCATTGATCTGACTTCCATTCCATTTCCCTTTGGGAACCCATATTGGGCAACTCGGGTCTGTACATGACCATGGGAATCTCTCGGCCTAGCCCCCTTTACCTTGTTCTGAGGTCCTTGCCTTGTTTGGGGGATGTGGCTCGGACTCCAGACTATATGAATCTTCTCCTGCTTTGCATTTCAGTAGAAACGTGGTCTTATAGTGCACACTTTCAAACCAGAGGGCTCCCGTCTCTGTTTTCTGAAACCAACTGAGGCCCAACACTGAGTCCTCCTGTGTAGCTGGCAGCAAACATGCCACACTGGCAGCGAAGGCCCAGGACTGTCCTAGAGGGCCTTGAGCACTGGCAGCCACTTGTGTGCTGTGTGTGCCTGGTACATAAAACCCCTTGCCACGGGTGAGAACCTGAGCAAAGTGTGCCAGACCTTCGGTGGGCAGGCCGCCAGCCCCTCGCCTTCCCCCACTCTCCCTGGGCTTTCTGTTTATGAAACAGGGTTAGAATTTTACAAAAGGCAGAGAGGGCCTTTGGCTTCAAGTTGCTCTGGCTTTGTGCCTGGAAACAACAACAACAAAACTCCCAAAAGCCAAAAAATCACAAAGAGCCTGGTGATCTGCTTGAAACTGGACAAGGGAGAAAATAAAAACACAGAAAAAACAAAAGCTTGACTTCCAGAACAGCCCATCTGACTTCCAGCAGAGGGGCACGAGTCAGCGAGACACCCTCAGAGGATCCATCTTCATTGACAGCAGGCCCAGAGTTCAGGAAGGTGGACGTTTAGTGCAGGCCACAGTACGCCCAGGTCCATCCTGAAGGCTGTGCCACAGCCCCATGGGGAACACAGCCACTCTTTGTTACTCTGATGTTTAACTGTGTTTAGTGTGGGCTGGAGAATGGGATGTTTCTATGTTGACAACTTGTAACTTAGGCGTGGTTCTCGTGACTGTCTGTCTCTCAAAAGAGGCAAGCTTTAATTACTGAACCTCTCGGGGACACCACGGGCTACAGTGGTCTTGGCTCAGCAGAACGCTGCCCTCTGTCCCTGTGAGAAGATGTGTGAAGCAGCTGGGTCCTTATCATATATGTTTCCCACTAGCTCAGCAGCCCTCCCGAGCAGGGTCCTCATAGCTGGCTGTGTCTGCCTGTGACTGTGACATAAACAGAATTATGGGCTCAGGAGTGTCACCTCTGAAATCTGTGTGTGAGCAGAATGGATGCAGGGACCTCAGAAGGCCTAACATTATGCTAGACACTCTGGTTTAGTGTGTGCTCTGAATCCCATGACACCGTCCTTATGAGACAGGAGCAAGACATTTGAGGATGCAGGCAAGCACTCGTCTGTCTTCTCTACAAACCATGCAACGCCAGGGTCAGCAGCCACCCCAGAATGGAGAGAGGCCTGGCATGGGCTTACTCTCAACCTTAGAAAGAACCAACCCAGCCACCACAATTTGGGACATCTTACCTCCACACCTGAAAGAATAAATTACCTACCGCTGTTAAGCCGCCAAGCTCTTGGCTTTTTACAGTGGCCTCTGTGTGCTCAGGCAGGAGCTGAGACTGAGGTGGGATAAAAACACAATGATCAAAAGCAACCTGGGGAGGAAAGGGTGGATTTTACCTTACAGTTTCCAGAATGGAAGTGGAAGCTCAAGCAAGGGCAGAAACCAAAGCAGAGGCCACCTAGGGGTGTTTACTCTCTTGCTCCCCCTGATGTCCTCAGCCTGCTTTCTTATACCAGCCAAGACCGTTTGCCCAGGGTTGCTTTGCTCCCAGTGGGCTGGGCCCTCCCACATCAATCATTGATCTCATGAGAAGGTGCTCCACAAACTCATCTATTGTCCAGTCCGAAGAATGCAGTCCCTCAATTGACAGACCCTCTTTCCCAGTGAGAGGGCTGGCTTTGGGGTGTGAGAGTACAGTCCAGGCAAAGAGGAAAGTCAGTCACAAGGCCAGAAAAGCAGTGCCACGCTGGGGAAACTGTCCCCATTTGGGATGCATTAATGTTTCTATAGTTTCAGGTGAAGCCCTCAGAGGCTTCCTCCCGGGATTCAGTTTCCTGGCTGGAAAGACTGTTGCTCTACAGAACAGTGTGAGCTCAGTCCAGCTCTCGGAAAACCCAGAGGCTCCTCTGAGGATCTGAAGTGCATCCCCACACACACACACCCGGGCTAGCCGACTTTGCTAATACGCACCTCTGTCCTCAGAAACTGGAGCTCTGTAAGCAGGACCCAGAAGTCTATACTTCTACAGAGCCATTGTGTCACCTGGGGATGGGAACAGGAGCAAAATAAGGTGCTTGCTGGGCAGGACACGTCCAGACTAATATCCACTAATCAAAGATCTAACTCAGGGACCAGTTGGGCACCAAGCAGCATCCTCATGGGCTCTGAGGCTCTCTGCCACTACAAGTTGATGGCGTTGTCACTGCCCAGATGGTGACTACATCTCCATCCCAGTCATTTCATCCCCACTTTTGATCAATTACATCCTTTTCTCCCACAAGCCTTATCCATGTTCCCCTAAGAGGAGCTTCCAGCCCATCACATAAGGTTGTCTGGGAGCGTACTAAATTTTATTGCATGTACATGTACAGATACATATGTACATGCTTCTTAAGTCATTGACATCAGGCCCTTTGAGCTCCCAAGGGCTGGGATGGACGGCAGGAGCCCTGACTGAGTCTCACCCTGTGCCAAGTGCTGACATCCCTGTGGCTCCTGAAAAGTGGGACCTTGCCCTGCACTCTGCTGTGGGCTTGGGGCAGATGCCCCACAAGCACATACGCAGACACACGTGTGCATTGCTTCAGGTGTTGCTGATTAATGAGGTGAACTCTCTGAATGAGAAAGAGAGGGGGTGTTGATTTAGACTGGGGTGGGGTGAGGAAGGACCCCTGAGGCCAGGACATTGAATCTAAGACTTAAAGGTGTTGGGCTAAGGAGGTCCTTGAGTATGTTTGGGGCAGTGTCTGATAATTTAATAATTGTTTCACCTTCCTTCATTTCCCTCCCTTCCTTTTTCCTTTTCCTTTGAGTCACTCTGTGTAGCTCAAACTGACCTTGAATCTAAAATCCCTCACTCTACTGTCCTGAATGCTGGGATTACAGACAAGTCCCGCTGTACCTGTGATTCCTCAGGGCCATAGGGCTTGGGCAGTACTCCAGTTAGCGGAGTATCTGAGGAGACCAGAAGGGTGAGCACTGGCCTGCCTTAGGAGGAGTCGGGAGAAGACGGCCCAGCGGACTCCACAGAACCTGCTGGCTTTATTTACTTATTTTTGGAGCTCCCACTTTGGTTTTGACGCTTTGTAGAGCTTAGGGGCTAGTGAAGAAGACACAGCAAGAGTCACCAAACACACACTTGGTGGCTCTGACCCCTTTCTCCTCACTGACTCCTAATACTCTGCCCCAATTTAATTTCCACCACAAGCTTCAGTTTTCTCTTACATTTCTATCAAGAGCCCCGCAGTTTCGGTCCTGGGAAGAGACCCACGGCGCAGGAGGACAGCTCCCAACTCTCAAGGGATCTGGGACTCACTATTCATGGTAGTGCCGCTCCTTCGCACTGTCCCCATCTCCGGGTCTCTGCTCTGTTAGGCTGTTTTGTTAAGGCTATATCCCCAGTGTCTTCGTGATGGTGTGCTCAGAGGGAAAACTCAACCCATTCCTGTATTTCGTGTGTGTGTGTGTGTGTGTGTGTTTGTGCGTGTGCATGCACACACACAAGCACATGGTACATGTGTGAGCATGAGTATATGAGGCCAGGGGACAGCCTCAGCATCTCTTACTGACCTGGCACTCAGTCACGGGCTGCCCAGAGTATTGTCACACATGTGTAAAGTCGCGGTTCAGTCTATATGGGGAAGACAAGAGTATGGGTAGATGGCACTCCTCTGGAGATCCTGAGACTCCCTCGTGCTGAGGGGTTACCAAGTATGCTAGGCTAGCTGCCAGCGAGTCCTGGGAATTCACCTGTCTCTACTTTCCCAGCGCGGGCATTGCAAGTGAGCAAGCACTCTCTGCCCATTCGTTCTTACAGAGGTTCTGGGTGAGCGTTTATCTTCCTAGCTCCCAAGTGTCCACGGCGTTTTGTCAGACGTAGAGATCCACACCTGTAATCCCAGCTGAGGCTGAGGAGCAGCTTAGACTACACAGCGACACCATCAAAAAAAAAAAATCATCTTTCACTCTACTAGCTAGCACCACTGCTGGGCCTGGCCTCTTGGCTGTGGGTCCACCGCTGGTGTCTGCAGGTGAGAGTCCACCGCTGGTGTCTGCGGGTCAGAGTCCACCGCTGGGCCTGGCCTCTTGGCTGTGGGTCCACCGCTGGTGTCTGCAGGTGAGAGTCCACCGCTGGTGTCTGCGGGTCAGAGTCCACCGCCTTGCTTCGCACACTGTAACTGTCGAGTAGTTTGGCTCTGGCAGGTACCATGTCCTTTATGACCAGAAAACAATTGCTGGGTTTTTATCTCACAGAGAAACTGTCATTTTTCATTTGACTTTTTTGGGATGTAACAGAATGGACTGTCCTAATGACCAGCGCCAGCGAGTTCTGACCAAACTGTTCTCTCTAGTGCTGTAGAATGGTTCTGTTGTTTCCAGAATGTTCTGCCAGTGAAGCAGCAGTGTGTGCACAAAGCCTGGTGTGTCACAGTGAGATCCCCGTCTCATGGCTGAAACTAGAATTCTGCCAGTCCCCTGTGTTTCTGCTGCAGACTGCCCTCCCCTCTTGGGAGAGCTCACCCTGCTGTCTTCTTGACTTTGGAGAGCCTATACTTCAGATTAGAGACCTTGGGTCATGTCTCTTGTGCTGTTTCTGTCTCTCTGTTGCACTGATTCCTGGCTTCATGGACACTGCCAGCCTGGACTCTGATTCGAGATGCCAGCTGCTTTAAATGCCATTGAGTTCCCAGGCTTCTGGAATTCTCTACTGCTAGGACATTGGTCTGTTTTCTCACCTTAGCACATAAGTCAGGAGTCAAGGCACCCTAAATCCTGCTGTAGCCCTGTTCCACTGGCCATGAGTTCAGAAGGCCACAATGACATCCCCAATTCCCATGCTCCTCCCACCTCACCCTCTCCCCTACCCACTAGATGGCCACCCCTAGGTCGCTGATTAACTTGCTACTCAGGTTTGTTGCTAGAATAGCCTTAATGTCTAACAAGTAGAAAAAGCAAAGTTATATCTCAGCCCAAGGGCCTGGGAGGAGCTCTGCCCATCCTCCCTTCTCAGACAAAGAAAACACTGCCTGCCCACCAACACTCCCTGGACAGACCAGCCTCGCTCAGGCCTGGCCTCTGGGTGACAATCGCCTTCCCCTCAGGGTGAGTGATCCTTGTGAGTGTGACCCCAGGGTGCTCTGTGCCCGGTGCCCAGCCATAGCTGTCACTGGCCTGAAACAGGACGGCTGGGGAACTCCTCCATGCCCCAAGTGCCCTAGCCTGGCCTCCTCAAGGACGGGATGGGGTCCCGGCTTTGCTCTTACACTTTGATACAAGCGTTTGCCACGCTGACCCTCCAGTAGTGGCCGCACTGACAGCTCTTTGTAGGGATCCGAGAAGTCTGCCCATGGAGGCAAAGCCAAAGTTTTAGTAGAAGAAGAGAAAGAAAGAATAGTTCTTGTGTTTTTGGTTTTTGTCCCTCCTTTTGGAGGCCGGGTGTAAGAAAACAAATCTATGGCAACTGGACTTTGCAAACTGATGTTTGTGGGGAAATTCCACTGTTGTATAATTTTGAGGCATTAAGTATATATTTTTCTTCAATCTACAAAACTTTTAAGATGTCAGTTTCTAACTTAAGGACAGAATTTTCTCTAACTTCATTGAAAGTCTCCCAGATGAGGAGATCTTGTGAGACACAAACCCATATAGTAAAGAATTACAAACTCACACCTCTCCTCTCAGTTAATTTGCAAAAACAAATCCTAATTAGCAGGGGGACATGAATGCAGACAAAATACTGGGGGGGGGGAAGCCCAGGCAAAGCCACCCAGTGGGGTTTAAAGATCAATGTGTAATTATGGCCCCCTAATATGTAGATGTCTGTGACTTTGGAAGGAATCTCCTCTCCACCAATCACAGCCACTAAAGCCAAGTTACACAATAAAGAACACTTGGAAGCAGGCTTTGGGGTCACCGGGTTACAAACCATCAAGTGAGGCGGCTGGGGCTTGACTCACATGAAGAGCCAATGTGGCTTGGTTCCTGTGTGCTTAGCATGACAGTGCGGTGTCACGCAGGTCACTGTAGACACAAGCGCACATGCTGTTGTAGAGTTCTGCCTCTCACCTTAGGCTGCTCCCCACTCTGGAGTCCTCTGCTGCTGGCAGTCAGGGACTCTGCCAGCAGAAGGTTCTGGGGTGGCTCTGGCCAAAAAATGGAGGGACTGCTTGGGCCCCAGGGTCTGGCCTGGATGCAGATAGCAGGCTGAGGACTCCTGTGTGCTCTCTCTGGAGTTTAGTGGCTCCTGAGGGTAGCTCCCTAGTGATTCCTCCAGGGACAGAAAGCAGCTTCCTGAGGATCTGGGGACAATCTAAGAAGTCATGTGACCAGTAGCATCCCAGGGCACTGGTGGCTGCCCAACCTGTGGTGCCTGTGCTCGTGGAGTCCCTGTCACTAGGCAAATGCCCTAGAATGAGTCTGTGGCTTTAATGCCCAGTGACTTTGCAGAGATGAGGGTTAGCTCAGCGCTAACTGGGTGTTTCACATGGGTTTCTTTTTCATTAATGTGTGACTTGCTTAGCTGGGTCCTATGGGTGTAAACAAATAATTCCAGGGGTCATTTTTTAAAAATTCACAAAGTGTTTTCATAAGCTTCGCACTATGGGTGCATAGCTGGGCCCTCCCCCCCACACACACACAAGGACCCATCTACCCCGACTAGGACCCGATATCTGGATGCCACAACTCCCCAAGGCTATGTGTCTGGTGAATGTCTCCCCAAAGTGTCAGGCCAGTGTTGCATCGGAGGTTTGGGGGACACTTTGAACTGTATGCCTCGGCTCACCAGGCTTATTTCAGGGCTGTATTTCCCAAACCTATTTGAACACAGAACCCTCCTTTGTTTTGTCTTTGAAAAAAACAAAACAAACAAAAACAACGAACAGCCCTGCAGATCAGAGTTTCGTGGAACCCAAGTTTGAGAAACTCAAGTACCTACTTATGGGGAGATGCAGGTTTCCCAGTGCAGTTCAGAAGCCGGGGCAGCTGTAGTGATGACTGGATCCAACCTCTGGGACAGGCTTGCTGGCAGCACCTCATCCACAGTTGTGTGTGTGCTATGTGGCTGTAACACAGACCCTCTGTCTTAGTTTGGATTTTTTATTGCTATGAAGAGGCACCATGACCACGACAGCTCTTATAAAGAGAAACATTGAAATGGGATGGCTGTTATCACTCCACCCATGGGTCCTAAAAGGCAGCTGCATAGGGGTGTGACCCATGTGTGCACATACGCAGCTACCTCCACCGCCCCCCCCCACACGTGCAAGGAATGGGTCGCCCACCATCTTCGTCATCAGCGTCTGATGTATCTACGCAACCCACCCTGGTGCGCAGGTGCAAAGCGACTTTTAAAAGACAGAGGCGCCATATTCTGGCTATTTTTCCTCCTCCCACTCCCCCTCCCCGTCCTCCACGTTTTTAACCCAGATCCGCTTCACTCCCTTCTAATAAATCTCCACGTGTGGGTACGTTCACGTGTTCTCTGTGTGTCTTGCCACCCGCGCTTATTTCACAACAGTGGCTCCCTTACAGTTTCAGAGGTTCGGTCTATTATCATGGTTGGAAGCATGGCGGTGTGCAGGCAGATGTGGTGCAGGAGCTGAGCGTGCTACTTCTTGACCAGAAGGCAGCAGGAAGTCGACTGACTGTCACTTTGAGGGAAGCTTGAGAAAAAGAGGCTTCAAAGCCCACCCCCACCTCAACACACTTTCTCCAGCAAGGCCACACCTCCTAACAATGGCCCTCCCTTTGGGGGCCATTTTCTTTCAAACCGCCACACCCTCTAAAGGATGATTTCATTGATACAGGAAAGCCATGGGCAGGGCAATGGACAGGCTAATGGTGAGGATAAAACACCCCTTTAGACAGAGACCTTACTGCCTGTGCAAGGTCCCCCCAACAGTTTAAACATCTCATCATGTCCTCCTTCGTGGAGTGACAATCTGATGGGGCATAAGGGCACAACAATGATGGAATAGGTCTGACCCCTGGTTGCATCCAGGGCTCTGTGGCCTCCCCAGGCCAAGCCTCCCATCAGCATGCTGACTGACCCTGACCATGCTGCAGGGACATGTTGCTGCTGTCTGGGGTGTGGGCTGGAAATGTTTTGCAGCCAGACAGGCTAAGCCTGAGGAGCGATGGCAGGTATTGTTGCAGGCCAGGGCCCAGTCAGGGTGGCTTTTGGAAGGAGTGTGTGTTGGAGCTGGGACAGGGACTACTGGCTCTAGTGTCACCACGCCACGTGTGCTGACACATGGGTGACCAAAAGTCAGGCTTCTTTACCATCCTGGCACACAGTTTCCTCAGTAACACAAACTGGGAACCACAGGTGTGATGTGTGTGGCTGAGGCAGGTTGCGGGCAGGCTGGGTCATATTCCTCTGTGGAAGAAGCCTGTGGCTGTCCTGCTGCAAGCAGGACTTTACCTCAGAGGCGTCGCTTGACTAGGGACTGACTTTGGAGCTGGCAGTGGCTAATCAAAGCACTCACTTGGAAGACTGTCCTTCCTGCAGAAGGCACCTCTCTTGTCCTCCTAGTGAGGAGGTCGAAGTAGACACTGTGTGTAGCCCCTACCAGGCCTCCCTGCCTGCTCTGGTGGTGGGCAGCTCAGCTGCTTCTGGGTTCAGAAATGACCCTTATTCCCACTTCCTTGTGGGAGTGCTCACCCCGGCCAATGCGCATCAGTTATCTTGAATCATTTTAATCTGCTCAGTGAAGCATTTCCACCTGTGGGATTTGGATGACTCATAAAAGAGACAGAACTCCCTGCTGCATGGAGGAGAGCTATGCATTAGGAATTTGACTTATGGAGGCAAACCCAAACATGCATAATTTTTTCTGCTAAAACTGGGGGTGAGGGAGGATTAGCCGTGACCTCGGGTCTGCTTCATTCTCCTTCTCAAAATCCGACATTTATACGGCTGATTTTAAAGTCCCTCTTGGAAAATTGAAAACTTGCCTGCATGTACATAAAGTTTCGGCGAAAAAGAGGGAGAGAGGAACAATCTAAATTTTCAGCGTTCAAGGGATAGTTATTCAACTATGGTATATCTATACACACAAATTACTATGCGGCTGTGAAAAATATCACATACATGAGCCGGACAAAGGTACCATGATGTGTGGTCATACCAGCATGTGATCTGTGGCAGGAATGCCCAACATTTGTTATGCTCTGGGCAAACTGGCATGGTTCTTGCCCAGCCACTTACAGCTGCCAGCCATAGGTTGCTTTGTTTAGATGATGAGGTTCTGAGTTAAACTTATTTTTCAATGCCTTAGAATTGATTTAGTACCAGATGAGTGGATGGGGGGTCTTTTAAAACCATTAAGTAGGTAGATAACTGTTGCCAAATCTTTGTTGCTTCTGAGTTCACAGCAGCCATCTTGGTTGTTTTCCCCAAGGCCCAGTTTCTCTCAACATCCTCCCCTGGATGTAAGGATGTGGGTGAGCCCCTGCACCACAGGGGGTCGTGATGGCTTTGAGTCAGCCCAGCTGTAGTACCCTGGGGGTGGACGACAGCAGTTTGATAGACTTCCCCTTTCAGCTGAGAAGTGGCTGCCTGCCCCACAGCCTGGGGGCTTCAGTCACATTCTTTGAGCCCAAGAAGTTCAAAGTCTGCCTCAGTACTGGCAGTCCTGTGGGAGAAGGAGGACCCTGGTGGTCAGCCCTTTTCCATTGCACTTGGCTTGGTCAAAGCTCCTCTTAAAGAAATGGTTCTACCACTGGGGGGAGTGATTTTTGAGACCTGATGGATGGGTGTAGAACCAACCGGAGTCCCAGCCCCTCCATCACCTGGAACAGTGACTTCTGCTGGGGCGCTGTGGCTTGCAACCGTGCTTCTCCTCAAGGCGGAGAAGGGAAGTGGGTGCTGCCTGCGAGGGTCTGAGTGGGAGAGTGCTGTGGAATTGGGGCTGGAGTGGTATGAAGAAGTTGTGCTTGGGCCGTGTTTCAGACAGGAACAGCAAAATGCAAGGATGCTGTTTTTTGGGTGGTATCAAGGGCAGCACTAAGGAATGGACCAGAAAGTGTCCCCATAGAGCTTAGTCTACAGACAGCACCTGCTAACACCTGACAGGAGGGTGGGTGCTGGACAGGATTGGAGGAGGGGTGTGGGTAAGGAAGATGCTCCTTCCTCCAGCCCTTCAGCCCTGCCCCTTGGCCTCAGGCCTGTGTTACCATGACAACCACGGAAACAAGTGCTTGAAGAAGTGACCACCCAGGACTCCAGGCTGAGCAGGGTGTGTGCCATTGTTGGGTGACATCAGTGAGAGGTCTTCTTTTCCTTAAAGAAAAACAAACCCACCACAGAAGGAAGGGCAGAGCTCAAAGCACAGCTGCCAGAGGCCGGGAGTGTGGCCCTCCCTTCTCCTCCCCGACTGGCCCCTGAGAGGCCCTGCTTGTCCTCCATCCTTAGCAGGCAGTGGCTGCACACTCTCAACTTGACACAGATTTTTTTTTTAAATGTCATGTTAAATTTCTTCCCAGCCACTTCCTCCCTCCTGGATATCCCTTCTTCCATGCACAGTGAGTGTCCTAAGCTAGCAAGCTGGCTCCCCTCAGCCTTCCGCACCAAGAGCCCAGTGCACACTCTACATTTGCTCCACCACATCTGGTCTCTGGTGCCCTCCCTCGCATATCCCCCATCGCTGGTCTCCAAGGAGAAAATTTGGCCTGCGTCTAGATAGTTGCTTTTCACAAGGATGTCAGAAATCTGGCTGGAGGTCCCAGAAGCCTCCCCCGCCCCGCCCCTGCCTACACTAGCATTTCACCGCATCCCAAACATCTGGCTGCATCTGCAGGACTGAGTGAGTTGTCACAGTTCACATTGCAGGCGGGCACCGGGACCCTCAGGCCTAATGCTCAGACAGGGAAGCTCTGGTCACCAGCCTGAGGCTCAGATCTGAGGCTGGAAGGCACATTGTCCCTCCAGCTCCTCTTCCGGTCTATCCACAAGCTCAGAAGAGTCCTACCTAATCCTAATGAATCTCCAGAGCAGTGGAAGGGGCCCTGGGACCCGCCAGTCCTGCCAGGTCATCATTTGGAGGCCTCTTCCTCCACCTCTGATTCAAGGCTTGGCCCTATGGACTCTTCAGGGCAGCACAGGTACCCGGGGAAGGGCTTTAAAAATATGTCAAGGGCTCAGTTGGTAAAGTGCTTGCTTGCCTTACAGACATGAAGACCTAAGTTCATGTAACAGCACTTGTAACCCCAGACCGGCGAGGCTGAGAGAAGCAGATTTCTGGTACTCGCTGGACAGCCTAGCCTAATAGGAGAGTTCCAGACGCGTGAGACAGAATGACACCCGAGGGTGACCTCTGGCTTCCACATGCACCTACACAGTGGACACATACAGGTGAAATGGAGAGGGGGATGGAAAGAAGCGGGGGTTCAAAGCAACCCTGGGCATTGAGGCCAACTCTGAAGAACAGGACAGGAGGTGCGGTGGGGTCTGATAGGACTAAGCCTCTGGTCACTTGTCCCCTCCTAGCAACTGAAGTCATAGGGGTTCCCAGAGCTTAGGAGTCCCAGGTCTTTCTTGTCCCCTGTTAGGACCTCTCATGGCTGCTGGGTTCCAGTTACCATAGCCACACGGCCTGCTTATTTCACTCAGGACCTCTTGCACAGTCCAGAGATAGTGTCTTTTCATATTTTACTGATTAAACCCTTTACCCATGGTGGGGAGCTTGCTGTCTTCATAGCTGTGTTACCCTGCCATCCTGACCCTACAATCCATGGGATGAATGGATGGATGGTAGCGACCACCAGGGCTGCCACACCTCAGTGTTAATTTTTCCTGCAGTCCTCCTGGTCCCTTGGCAAGGTTTCCTGGAGAAGGAGGTCCCCAGGGCCATCCAGAGTTTGCATTCAGAGGATTAACTGTAGGAGACTCACCTCTCCAGAAGAGAGGACATTTGGGGGAGGAAGACAGAAAGGTCTCCACAGCCCTTTGGTGTGGCTGGAGGACTCGGGGAATCTTGTCTTTCCCAGGTTCTTCATTACACCTCTCACCCCCATTCAAGCTGCAAGAACTTTAAAGCAGACAAATCAATTTCTGCAGGAGAACACAGGCTACCCTACCCATTGATATACACACACCTGTGTGCCCGTGGACACACACACACACACACACACACACAGAGTTCGCCTTCCTCCCACTCCCTTAAGCAGACCTCCTCTGCCAGAGCCCTGGCTGGCCCACCCTGTCCTCCCACCTTGCTGCCTGTTCCCAGGTTGATTTACCACCCAAGAGAGTGAAGAAGCCCAGACTCCCCTTCTCCTTATGGACTGCACTTCCTTGCCAGCAGAGTTCAAGGTGGGGTCACTTCTATTCAGCATTGGCTTCCCAGCTCCCTACCAAGCTGGGCCACAATGTCCCTTTTGCGGGGAAGGAGACCTCCCAAGCAGAGGGTCCAGGGAACTGTGGAGGCATGAAGAACAAGGAGACTCAAACTGGGTGTAAACCTAACGGTGCTGTGCCCCTCCATTGCGAGCACCCTCCGAGATCAGCCTTTCTCACACCGTGTCTATACACGGAGGTAGGGCTTTGTAGGGGAGCTTGTCTGTGGACCTCCACTCCTTCTGTGCCAAGCTGGATGCAAACAGTGGTCTGGAGAGCTTTGGTCCCTGAAGGCAGCAATGTGACAGCTAGGCCAGCCTAGCTGGAATTTGGGCTGCAGGTCACTTTCTGCACTTGGTGGCATCTCCTTGGACTGGAACTATCCTGAGGGCAGGGACCACATTGCCTCTGACTGGATGTTGTGGATGCCCAGGGCCTCAGAATCTCTGCCATCCTGGTGAGAAACTTTGCAAGGAACATTCTGGAGGAGCGGAACTCTGAGAGTCATCATCGGCACAAATACCATGCCAGGGGATGTTGGACTGGTCCCAGCCAGCCAGTACCTTTTCTGTTCATGCACTCCTGTTTTAATGAGTAAAATTTGGTTTTCCCTGCTACAAAGCGGTATACCTTTTCTTGTCGAAACTTTAGGAAACATGCCCTTTTTCTTTTACAGTTACTCCTCCCTCATTTCCTCTTCTCCTTCCAGTCCTTCCCCTCCCAACCTCACCTCTGCCATGACCCCTCATGCTCTCCTCCTCCATTTTCTATTCAGAAAAGAGCAGGCTCCTGTGGATATCAACAAAACATGCCATACCAAGGTGGAGTAAGACTAAGCACCTCCCTTAGTCTTAGTAAGACTGGGCAAAGCAACCCAGTATAAAGAATAGGGTCCCAAAAGCCAGCAAAAGAGTCAGAGACAGTCCCTGCTCCCATTACTAGGAGTCTCACAAGAAGACCAAGTTACATAACTGTCAGATATATGAGGATGGCCTAGGTCAGCACCATGCAGACTCCCTGGTTGTTGGTTCAGTCTCTGTGAGCATCTATGAACCCAGATTAGCAGGGTAGTTGATTCTGTGGGGCTTCTTGTGATGTCCTTGACCCCTCCGACTCCTACAATTCTTCCTCCCTCTCTTCAGCAGGATTCCCTGAGCGGCCTAATGTTTGACTGTGGGTCTCTGCTGTTTCCATCAGTTGCTGGATGATGCTTCTCTGATGACTTCTGGGCTAGGCACCAATCTGTGAGGATAGCAGAATATCATTAGGATCTCGAAGAAGAGGCACACTAAATATGCAAAATGATGGCATGTAGCGCACAGCCTCACCGCACAGCCAAGTGAGAGCCTTGATGACATTTTCAGCCCTCAGCCCGCTGTTCCCTGTGCTTCAGTCTCCCAAGGCACAATGTTCTTGCTGTGACACTGGACTCTTAGCCTTCACTCACACCTTCTTGTCAGAAGCAAGGGGCAGGAAGCACCCTGAAAGTGTTGAGCTGTCTTTTCCTCCTTGAATAGTTTTTAGGGTGCAGGAGCTACTGAGACCCCTACCTCCTCCTCTCATGCAAATTCATATCTTCCCATGAGCTGTGGGTGTAGCCCTGAGTGGCATGGAACTTGCTAAGTAGACCAGATTTGTTTCGAATTTACAGAGTTCCAGCTACCTCTGTCTGCCTCTGGAGTGTTGGGATTAGAGATGCACGGAGCTGACCTTTCTTTCTCAAAGTACTGAGGTACAATGTTTCTACAACAGCCCTAAATCAATGCCCTATAGAGTCTATTAATTCAGGAAGAGAGAACCCATGACACCAAGGGGAAAGAGAACCCCTTCAAAATGGAGGCTAGGTCCATGAGCTGCAATCTCCCTTCTCCCCAAACCTGCTGAGCCATAGAGAAAGGATGGAAAGGATCAGCCTGCGACTGCACCAGAAACACATGCTTGGCTACCCAAGCGGCATGCTCTGCCAGAGACAGAAATGTGGACAGGACCCCGCTGAGAGAGAGTTGATGAGGGTTGACAGCCTGCAGTGCAGAGCCTGTAGTGGGCCCATAGTCCCCAGGAGGTCATGCCGGGAGACGGCAGCAACAGGGCTCTGGTGAACACATGGACACCTTCCTACAGATCAGAAGGTGTCCCTGAGTGAGAAGGGCTGTTGGTGGAGTCAGGGTCTCCCTCTTAGGAAGAGCCTAGATCTGGAAGGGAGGGGAGCCAAGTCTAAGGGACCCAAGGCTCAGAGCACAACAAGGAGCCAGTCTGAGCTGGCTGCTCTCCTTCCATGGTCCTGTCTTGAGGAGTTTGCCCCTTCCCACCCTCCCCCAACTAGTCAGCTAGGCTTCTCTTTCCAATTCTTACTTCTTCGTCTTTTACAAGGTTATAAAAGTTTCCTAGAATTGTTGGGAACACAAAGGAGTGTGGAAAACACTTGGGTTGGGACCATGACATGTGGGCGTGGGGAGCCAGCATGGCTCCCTCACCGGCCAAATGACTCACGCAGGCCAGCGTCCGACCACCCAGAAGCCAGGTCTCTGTCTCCCGGGAACAGTTCTTGCTTGTTATGGGCCTCTGGGATGGCTCAGGAGGGGCCCAATTTTGAAGGTAGAGTCCAGGGAGGATGGGCATTCACCTTTAGGTTCTGGGGTGTACTCTGTCACCACTGTCCCTCAAAGTCACTAGAAAGGCAGGGTTCTACATTTATGTATGTCATAGATTTTTGACAGGTGTCAATCCTGAAAGCAAAGCATGGCTACTATTTCAGTGGCTTCATCACAGGCTCTGACATACGAGGGGTGTGGGGACTACCCTATTGATCCAAGATATCACTAGAAGCGCCACACACCTGAGATCCTGATGGAAGGTGACATTCCTCATGCCTGAAGTCCTAATGGAAGGTGGCGGGCCTGTGAATAATGGTCCTGTCCCCGAGTGAGGCCTTGTTGGTTGTGTTTTTATCCAGATGTCTGTCCATGTAGACAGCATTTCCAAAAGCCGGTCCTCCCTCCATCGCAGACAGTGTGACCTGTGCTTTGTTACTAAGCCTGAGGCACAGCAAAGAAGACTGAAGTCAACAGCAGGCATGGTCAAGGTCATGCCCCGTGGCCTGTGTGTGTCCCCCCCCCACTCCTGTGATGGGCTCAGGGGTTTCCAGGCTCCACGGCAGAAACCTCAGGGAGACTGGTCCTTCACTCTTAGTTTTTGCCATCAAACAAATCAGACACTCTGTTGTCTGTTTGATGTCTGTAACCCTCAGAGAGGTCTATGTAGTCTCCCTTAGGGCTTCTGAAAGTATCTGCCAGCTCTCCCCCGAGCCCTGGGACGTGAGCCAACCCCTACTTTCATGGTGAGGTGGCTGTGGCAGTCTGTCAGTGAGCACGGAATGCTTGAATTTATGGTCAATTGGTCATCGGACAGTTAATCCATCTGCGGAGTGGACTTTATGGCAAAGTGACCTAGAACTCGTGCAGAGCCACCAGGTGCCTGAATCTAGCAGGGTGGCCAGGCAGCCCTTGCCCTGAGGGTGACGTGACCACCAGCTGGGACCACTCTTTATATTTACAGGGGGCACAGGAAGGGGACAAAGGGCCATAGGCACTATTTGGTGAAGAATGATTGAGGGCAGACTAGAGGTGGGACCAGCTGGGAGTCCTGCACCTCCAGCTGAACATCTGTACTGCCCTGGTGAGGGCCTGAAGGGAGAGAAACACTTCCAGAAACATCTGTGAATCACTCCCTGTGTCCCCCCCCCACACCCCTCTGGGCTGTGCTGTGGTCCTGGGGAACAAAATAATCTCCAGGGGCTGTCCTGTCTTTAGAGGTCTATTTTGTTTCCAAGGTAAGGGGGGGGGATGTCTTTCTCTTCCCTGTTCATTTCAACTCTTAACCAAAAAGCACTAAGCTCAGATCCTGTGACCTCCAGAATTGCCCTGGATGCTTCCGGGAAGCAGGGCAGAAGCATTCCCCACTTTGCACTGACTGCCAGGAAGCTTGCAGCTTGATTTCCACCCCGCTCCTAGCAGCTGTGCAGAACCATGTGGTATTCCGTGTGGCTCCTGTGATTCTTGGCTTTTCTACAACGTCATTCCAGCGCCCATCATCCTGTGGGCTGCCCAGTCAGCTGTCCTAGGTCCCTGTTCCCCCCCCCCACCAAGGAGGACGTAGCCTCCCTCTTGCCAAGCTTCATGCTAGGGTCCAGGTCCTCAACGTTCCAGATGGCTGTGTAAGGCAGGTGGAAAGCAGGAAGCCTTCGCTTTCCTCCACTTCAGCAGCCCTGGGGCAGCACTGCCCCCCCCCCAGCATCCCGCTCCTGGAATCCTCAGAGGGTTCTTGGCTTCTGCTCAGGTTCAGTCTCTGTGGTGCTGGATCAAGGGGCATCTCTGAAAGTGGGGTCTGAAGCTGAAGCTGGGCCTCTCTGAGGGCCATCACCTCCCACTCCCAGTGGCAGGATCTGTATTCTGGGTGGTATGGCCCTGCCTCACCAGTGGGCAGGATCAGGCCTCATGGACATGACTAGAGTACACAGGAGGATGCTGGGGTTGGAGGTTCAGGATGGCTGTGAATTTACCCATCAGCTCCATACTCCAGCAGAACTCAGAGACCATGTTGTTCTGGCTTCCTGCCGCTTAATGACCTTTAGTCTCTAGACTCTGTCTGCAAGACACCTGTGCCAGAAAGGGTATGTGTTCCACCGTGACTCGAGCCTTCACAGTTACAGGTCCTGCATGTCCCAGTCAGAGCACAGTGTTCCAGCTCAAGTTGATGGACCAGGGTTTTGTGTGTGACCTGAGTTGAGAACATACAATCCATGGCCCTGAGGCACAGTTGTGTGTGTTGTCTCTGTGCTGCGTTGAGGCTTGGGTGCTCATGGTTTCTGGGCAAGGGCATTCTTTTTTTCTTTCTTAACTAGCTCTTGTAGACCAGGCTGGCCTCGAACTCACAGAGATCTGCCTGCCTCTGCCTCCCGAGTGCTGGGATTAAAGGCATGCACCACCACCGCCCGGCCCTACAAGGGCATTCTTACTGTGTTATTTGGACATGGGTTTTCTCCAGCTCCAAACCAAAGCTTTGTAAAAGCCTGTATTTTGGGCCATGCCCCCACCCTAGGCACTGTGTGTGTGTGTGTTTTTGTGTGTGTGTGTGTGTACGCGCGCCTGGGGTCTCTGTTGCTACAGACACATTACTGTGGTCCACACCAGGCCTCGATGGCATGCTGTCCAGGAGGGAATAAAGGTGCCCTCAGCTTGAGTGTGCATCTAGACCCTCTCTAAGGCATTTCTGGTCCCAAAGAGTCCACTTAACTTGGTCTTATAAGAATAATTATCCTGGAAAAAGAAAATGGGTTTGTTCAAGTGACCGGACTGTCTCCATGATAAACATGAAAACTGAACCCTTGGATGGTGGACAGTGAGGCTAGGAGCAGTGACATCAGGAGTGATGGCACAGCCGGCGCCTGGAGGTACTGACCAGAAGAGACCTAGAGTCAGCTACAGAGACAGTGGAAATCTGCTGTAGAGTCCAGAAGCCCCGGCAGCTCCATTCTAGATGCTTCACTGGTCTCCCTTGCCAATCTTGCAGCTTAACAACCCCGGCCAGTAGAGCTGAGGTCCTAGGCTTGGAGGGAGCTGCTGTCGAGGACTCCCTTGTTCATCCATCAGCCAGGGAACCCAGCTGAAGGCCCTCACCCACTAATGTCTGTGGCCTTGATTACACCACGCCTGGTGGATTAGGCGCCTTCAGCCAGGGCCGACCCCTCTGACTTTGCAGAGGGAGGAAGGGACATCAGATTCCTCAGCCAATTCCCTCAGGACACCTGCCCAACCTCTCCCCCTGGCCTGGTCAGGCCTCACCAGCTGCTTAAGTGCCCCAGGGTCTGTGGGGGTTTCCAAGTGTGTCCTCAGAGACTGGAGGAAAGGGGCTAGGCCAGGCAAGCTCCCTCTTGCTTCCTGCGCCTTCCATTAAAGAAGGAGCCAACTCCCTCTCCATCTGTTTCTTCTTCAGATAAAATCTATTTTCAGACAGAAGTATGTGCTCTGCTCTGCCACATGCCTCCCTGGTGCTGGGACGCAGCCTCCTCTGTGGGTGGCTGCAGCTGTGGCCCAGTGCATCCCTCTAGCATCTCAGAGCTGGGCTGGGAGGTCAGGCCTGCTCCAGGGGCCTGAGGGGATTTGTTGTAGATGCTGTGAGTGGTCTCTTCAAGCCCAGGGCCCCATCTTGTCCTCCACTAGCCTTGGGACCCATGGGCTCTCAGGGCCATGCAGGCTAACGGAGAGGTCTTAGCCACCTGCACCATGAGTTATATCCCAGGGCTCTCTCCAGGGCAGTGTTCAAACTCCTGAGACTTAGCCTAAATACTCAAGGACCCCCTCTGGCCTCACTTCCTGTCTGGAGCTTTTCTCCACATCTCCACCTCAGCAGGGGGCTTAGGGAGTCCCATTCTTAGTGACTTGGAAGTGATTCTAGGGGAAGTTAACTTTGCCTTAAGGTCTGGTTGGGAAAGGCCTCAGATCTATGCCTGTTGGAGGCTAGGGCCACAGGAATCAGGACTTTGGGTGTCTGTGCTGAGATGGTGTTTTGTACAGTGTGGTTATGGATACTGCTTTCCATGGCAAATGAGTGCTTTTATTAAATAGGCAGCTTGCACAAGTAAATGAATAGCCAGTAAGAAGCAGCTGCTAGATAGCAAAACCCCAGCACACTGGGGCATTCGCAGCCTCCAGATGACAAGAAAGCCATGCTGGTGTGACCATGCTTGAATTCTCCATCAGGAGTCTGGACAGCAGAGCCAGTTTTCCATGACTGAGCTTCCCGCTGGAAGAGCCAAGAGCAGAAGGTAGACAACACCATCCAGGAGAAACGGACGGGGAGGTTGAGGCAGTCAGTTGGGGTTCCTGGTTGAGCTTCCTCTCCATGGCTAAACTTCCAGCATCCCACTTCCACTTCAGGTACTTTTATATCACGTGATAAACAGTAGCGACCTCTGTTGGAAATGGTCTTCCTTCTAGCCGTTCTCAAGAACACAGCGTTTCTGTTCTTAGGCTCTTTCCCATCTCGGGTTGAGTTGGAGGACACTTGACACAAGCATGCTCGAGTTGGAAGTAGGAAGAACACAACCCAGCATCTCAGTGAACTCAAAGAGCACATAACAGTTTACCAATACAACACACTTTACTGGATGTCTGAGAGCAGGACCTTGGCATATGTGGCCAGAGCATCACTTGCCTTTGTCCCCACAGCCACTCCTCCCAGGTAACACCATCTAATCCCATCAGTAGCCAAACAGCATCAGTGCTCACAGACCCCACTCAGCCCTCTGAGTAACTTGGCCTCAGAGCAACTCTGTTAAGTCAAATGGCTTAAGGCGTACGTGAATTTGGACTTGGTTGTAGAAAGAGAAAACACAGGGCTACAGCTATGCTACCAGAGAAAAATATCCACGCTGAGCCAAGCTTAAGTCCCCTCAGCATGTCACACTTACCTTGGGGGTGTGTCCCTGCAGGTCACCAGCCAAAGGGGCCTCAGGCTTGGAGGCAGGAAGGACCCATCCTAAGGAACAGAAACAAGAGAGCTAGGCAGAGTCCCCAACACACTCGCTGGCAGCTACTTGCTCAGCTCCGTCTCCCTGACCATGACTCCTCCACAGGAGCCGGGTGAGGCCCATGCAGGAGAGCATTGTAGACACTAATAGATGTGGAGCTAGCAGGGTTTACACTTTAGAGTCTAAAGTTGAGGTGATAAAAGAGACCTAGAGGAGAGAATGTTCTCAGCTCCCCAGGATACAGATAGAGGGCAGCTCCATGGAAGGAGCTGGAATGTGAGGCTCTTCAGGCCCCTGTAGGAGGACTGGGCCATCTTCATACAAACACTAAGGGTCTTACACAGGAACTGTGATGCTTGAGAATTTTGAAGAGGAGAGAGCATTCTTCCCAACGAGTGGAACCAAAGGTATCAGGGATGAGTTCACACCTGTCCCCAGCCCTGCGCCACCAGAGGTCAGGCCAACACTGTTTCCGAGCCATGGCCAACCTGCCCGTTTGCTGCTTGTCAGCTGATGGTACCTAGTCTCCAGCAATGGCTAGTACACGAGGTGAGGATGGGTTAAGCAGAATCTGCCAGACCCATGGACCCCACTGGTAGACCCTGCTTGCCTATGGAGGAGATGCCAGAACTCTGAGCCCTTCCCCTCACCACCCAGAATACTTTTTCTCACTCTGGATGACAAATATCAGAACCAGATGTTTCCCCACACAGAAAGCTGGGCCCACCCTATACGCAGCGCCACCCAGCTGAGGACCCTGATGCCGGCCACACCCTCAGCCTCCCCTGGGCATGACAGCGCTTCCTCTGTCCTCTCATCTTGTTTGGTGCCATGGGAGCTGCCTGCTCTAAGTGGGCCTCTACATCTCTAGTCTTCGCTTTCCCAGGGATTGGTTTGGCTTACTTACCGAGCCAGCCCTCCTCTGAGAACCAAGCTGTGGGCCAGGAATGCCGCTGGCTCGCCCATCCAAAGGCTTTTTTGGGGGACAAAATAAATGAATTTCCCTGGAATGACAGTAGGCATGGGAAAGTAAAGCCTCCTGGTTTGGGCCTGTGCCCTGTGCTCATCACAACCCTTCTCCAGCTGCCTAGGGTCACCCCTGCTGGCATCGGTGCATGGCACTTTAGATACGGTGCTGTCTGTACTCTATCCAGTCACCAAGTCAGCCCTCAGGTAGCATGAGGAGAACTAGCTGCATGTTCCCCATGGACACAGGGACCTGGGACCTGGAGGCTATTTTTCAATGGGAAATGTTTACAATAGAAAAACAAAACCCACAAAAAAATCAAAAACAAGAAGGCAGAAGACTAGCAGCTGCCACCTCAAACCTGTGAGTAAAGTTCCCAGGAGCACAGACACTGGCACTCCCAGGGTCCCCTCTGGAGGTGCAAATGTCAGCTGTGGTAGAGGAGAGCGGCATGTGACCGTGAAACCCTTGGTGTGCCAGGATGAACGTCCTCAGACCTTCATTCCATTTCCCATTATCCAATCTGGAGTTGAGCTAAACAGCCCTGTGGGCCAGCCATGGCTGTCTGGGACAGAGCAAGCCTAGGAAACCAGGAGCGCTGAGCAGGAGAAGGTAGAGTCCCCCAGAGGTTAGACTCTGTGAACACGGGGCTGGAAAATGTGGGCACTGGGGAAGGCACACAAAGTGAACCCAGTGCTTTTGGGGCAGGGCGATGGTGCCAACACACTCTTATCAGAGTGGCAACAAAGCTGCACACCACCAGAAGTGTTTATCCTTTGATAGACCGCCAAGTGAACGTCAACAGACAATGCATGCCCCATATTGTCAACACACTCTCAACAGTGTTAGAGGCATCCACAGTCTATCAGCAACATTGATGTCATCCATGTTCCATCAACAGAGTGCTGATGGCATCTGTAGATACAATCTGCACTCTATCTGCAGTATCGAGGATGTCTGTGCCCCCTCAACACACTGTTGGTGGAGCCCTATTCTGTCAACAGAGTATTGGTGGTGTCAAGCACACAGTCATGGCATCTGTGGCATAAGGACGCTAATGTCATCCTTACTCTATTACTAGTGTACCGATGGCTTCCACACTCTGTTGCACACTCTCAAGGCAACACTCACAATATGAAACACTGTCAATAGAGCATCCTGGCACTGTTGATGGGCTGACCCATCTTGCCCTCTGATTCCTCTTACTACAGTTCAGTTCAGTATTGTGAGACAAGGTCTCATGTGGTTCAGGCTGGTCTCTACTTCATGATCCTCCTGCTCTAGCCTGTGGAGACCTGGGGTTATGTCTCCAGACTTGGCTTGGATCTGTTTACTTAGTTTTGGATCATCAATTGTTGGTATATAGAAATACATTTCATTTTTATATGGTGATGTTCTTTTCTTTTGAGATAGAACCTCTCCATGCAGCCCAAGCTCACCTTGAGCTTGGATCTTCTTGCCTTGTCCTCCTGGGTGCATATTGTGATTACTCGCTTGGCCTCATGCTTAATTTACATCCTGATTTCATATCCTAGAACCTTGCTCAGACCATCTGCTAGATAATGCATTTTATATATTAATATTCAAGTGTTAAACTAACTCTGCATACTTGGATGAAGCCTACCTCACCATGAGACGGTTCTATATTTCTGCATCTTGATGGATTCGGTGCACTAATATCTTGTTTAAGGTCTAAGGGTGTATTGTGGTTTGAACGTGGAATGTTCTCCATAGGCTCATGTGCTCCAACACGTGTTTGCCAGCAGGTGGTGCTGTTTGGGAAAGTTGCGGAACCTTTAGGAGGTGAGGTCTTGCTGGAGGAATAGGTCACTGGGGGACAGGTGGATTTGGAGGGTGAGTGTTGGCTCTGGTTCCTGATGGGTCTGTCTCCTCACCCACTGAGACGTGAACAAGCAGCCTTACGTGCCTGCTGCCGCAGATCCAGTCACCTCAGCTGTGCCTTGCCTCCTGTGATGGGCTGCACCCTCTTGATCACTGAGCTAGAAAGAGTCCTTCTACCCTCACATAGCTTCTTGTCACAGTGATTAGGGAAGTGCCTAGCATAGGTCTCAGTGCACGTGTGACACGGACTTACAGTGTCACTTGGCTCTCTGCTCCTTAGTGTAAGGGTAGAATTACTAGTGAAGCACCTGAGCCTGGGCAGTTGAGGAAGGAAAGACCTATAATTTCCAATTTCACCCTTTTTACTTGTTACCCATTTGTTTCTTGGGAGTCCATCTTATTCCTCTTCTCTGGTAATTGGTGGTAATTTTTTTTTTTACTAGATAGATTCTAAGCATATAAGCAAGCAAATATAAAATGCTCCTGTCCAATGCTGAGGGTTTTAAACTGTCAATACTCAGTTTTGTTTCTAATATCTTAAAATACAGATTTTTATTTATTTTTAATACTGTGTACTCATGTGTGTCTGTTTGAAGACATGTGCACGTTTCCAGTGCCTGAAGCCAACAGACGACATCAGGTATCAGAGCTCTCAGAGCAGGAGTTACAGGGAGTCATGTGCCAAGTGATGTGAGTACTGGGAATTAGACTTGGGTCCTCTGCAAGAGCAGTGTGAGCGCTTAACCACAGAGTCCTCTCTCCAGTCCCTTAAGACGTTGTTAGGAAAATAACATCTTAATAATAGAAAGAAAATCCTATTTGTTATAGGGAGCTTATGTTAAATGGAAAAAGATAAAAATATACCGGGAGCAAAATGGCACCTGGACAGGCCCATGTGGAAGGGTTTGTGAATCAGAGACCCCAATGTATAATCGGGAAGTAGTTGAGTAAGGGCATATCTCTGCCAGCAGGGTTCACTGTGACTACAGCGGAGAGGATGCTAGAGTGGAACCAGAAGTTGGTTCACAGCCAGGTCCTGCCAGCAGCACAGCGAAAGTGCTGTCATCTGGAGTCACCTCCAGGGCTTGTCTTTGCTTCTGGGAACATCCGTCTCTTCCTGTATAAAGAATAATGTCTGCCTTGCTGTTGGCCCTGTCAATCCAGTGATGTGACTGGGCATCCAGTCATCAGTTGTAAACTTCAGAGCTGTGGGATTCTGGCAAGGGAGAGCCTGCTTCGTTCAGGGTTAGGAGTGGTTCCCAGCGCTGTGCCTTCGAGGCTATCTGCTGCCGGGTGTTAGGGTGGATGAGGAAGGAGGATATGTTCAGGGTATTGCTGCAGGCTCACTCTTCTGACCTTCTAAGAGAGATTTCCCTGCTCCCAACCTCCTGGTCCCATGGCTTCAGCCGTAGACTGCTGTCTTCCTAGGACAGCTGTGCTTGAGTCTCACAAGCTGTGGTCTCCTTACTTCACGTGCATATCCTTATTTCCTCCTGCATATCCTCAGCTGGCTCCTCTGTGGATGTAGCACCTTCTGTCACCTAGCTTCGTGGTCATGATGGACGCCTACCCTGAGCCACTCTGATGTGCATTACAAGTTCTGCCTCTCTGTCTCTAGACTCCCGTTTTCACGTATCTGCTACCATCTCCAGCTAGAGAGAGGGTGGCTCTTGCAGCCCATCAGTGGGTCCAAAGCTGATGCTGTCAGCCTCACTAGACTGGTCCCCAGGAAGCCCTGCCGCCTTAGCTGCTCAGTCCTTTCTCCTAATGCATCTGGGTACCACCCTGAGCTCCATCCTTTCTCTCACCCCCGGCTCACAGTCTGTCAGAAGATCAATGTAGAATCTGGGCAGGTGTCTCCTGCGGGGTGTACCCTGCAACTGCAGCTGTGAACACCTTCCAGAAGGAAGGACTCTAGGTCCACAGGCTGCTCTCTAGGGTCTGTGGGTGCTGGATCGGTTCTCTAGGAATTCCAGTCCTACTTAGTTCATCTGCAGGGCCCTCACTCATGCCCCTATGTCTGTCCGCAGACCACTTCTTCAACCCCCTTTGCAGCCATGCCCACTGCTTGGATATCTCTTCTTGCTGCCCATTCCAAGCTCCTTGTCCTCTCGCCACCTGCCCTCACCTGTCTCCACTGTGAACTCAAGCCATTTTTCCTCTCAGAATGCCGGTGATGTTCCTGACTTGGAGCGCTGTGTCTGCCTTCTGCTCCCTTGACCGTGGGCCTAGGAGGCAGGTCTATGGACGGGACATGACAGTACACAGCTAGCCAGCAGAAGAGAGTGAGTATATGTGGGAGCCAGTTCTGGGAACAGGGACCAGGACTCTGTGGCTCAGAAAGTCCACAGCTGCTCTATAGGGCAGGTGAAGAAATTAACCTAAGGGACCCCAGGGAGGAGTCTTAGTTTCTAGGTTTGCACTTCCCCAGGATTCTGGGGAATGGCTTGAGCGTCTGACATTCAAGTAGCGCTACCTCAAATTATCTTCTTCCTGGGGTTAGGGCTTGGGGACTCGGGTGGGGGCCAGCTGGGTAAAGCTGTGATTCTGGGAAGCACCACCAGGTGGTGCTGGAATAGCACTGGCGTGTGTGTGTGTGTGTGTGTGTGTGTGTATGTGTGTGTGTGTGTGTGTGTACACAAAACTGCACCCTGCTTCTGCTCTGACCCTCAGACCTCAGTGTGACCTGTGTATGCCCATGTGTATGTGTGTGTTTACAAAACTGCACCCTGCTTCTGCTGAGGTACTCAATAGAGCAAGTGTCCTTGGACCTCAGCTTGACCTATGTGTGTGTGTACAAAACTCTACCTTGCTTCTACTGTGGTTCTCCATAGAGCAAGTGTCCTCAGCTTGACCGGACTCCAGCCACCAGGCTTCTTACAGCAGCCCTCCTACCCTGAGGTCCCTCCTCACACACTGGGGTGTGACTGTAATGGAAATTCATAGAATCGAGACTTTCATGAATTCCCTATCTGACCTGCTTCCTGATCTGCTGGGACCATTTTGGAGAAATCCAACTTCTAGGTATCTTGTCTCTGCCTTAGTTTGTCCAGTGGTCCACTTCCAACTCCCATCCAACTCCCACCCAATTTGACACCACTGGATTCCTTCCATCCTGGAGAGAAGACTCTCGCCCACCGGCAACTGTGTCCCCAGTGTGGTATAGCTGTCTTGGATTGCAGGTAGTCACTCACTTTGACGTTTGGCTCCAGGGAAGTGCGTTTCTCCAGATTCTGAGGACAACTCACAGTGCCTGTCCCACAATCTTACTGACCAACTTGCATTCATGCTGCAGGACAGGCCTCTACCCACTCCCTGGGCAACACAACTGGGAACATGTTTCTTAACGCTAGGGAACTCCTCCCATGCCCCCCTCCCCACCTACCTTGGGTTTATTTGGTTCAGTCTACACATGACCAGAGAAGTGGGTTAGGTTAGTAAAGGCTCTCTGGAGTCACAGTTGCTCCTGCCTGGCCTGGACTGTCTAGGAGAGCTGCTACTTAAGGCTCTGAGGCAGTGTGAAGGAATGCAGGAGGGAAATGAAGGGGGCAGAGATAGGTCCCTGCACATGCCCCCCTAATGTTCTGTTAATGACAGGCAGAGTGCATGTAGGGGACTGGCACTTTCCTAAAAAGCTTACAGTGGTCCTAAGCTTTGCCGCCTGCAGGGCTGGGGCTAACAGTTCTTGGAACTATGGAAACAAACCTTCCAGCTTCATGGCTTCCCCATGCTTCTCAGCATGGTTTTGATGGGGCTTGGTCCTGACTGAGCAAGCTTTTACAGTAGACGCTATGGAGAAAGGTTCTGAACACTCAAGTTTCTCCTTATCCAACGAGAGGCAAAGTTTTCTCAGAATGACTGGCTGGCATGCAACTGACTTTTATTCAAAATGAATGAATCTGAAGATCAGGAGATATTCGAAACCTGTAAGGACCAGCCCACGAATCTTTTGCCCAAGGGAAGCCCCTCCCAGGTTGCTGGCTGTGGGTGGCCTGGTTAGGCTGTGAGCCAGGAAAGGAGGTCTGCCAACCTCCGGAGTGTATGGGAAGACAACCCTTCCCAGGCTTCAGAGAAGGCTGACACATAGTCTTAGGAGACCTAAGGCCAAGGGCACCCGTGTTTTGTTCCATGGCATAGACAGTTGACACACTGTGCCATGTAAACTGAAATTATAGCAAAGACATCCATTTTGATGATTGGCTGATGTTAGCATGGTAGTCGGCAAAGCTCCTCTGGAAACCAAACTCCATAGGTGAGTATGGACTGGTGAGAGTGGGGATGGTTGTCACAGTGCAGAGGGACCCCTTGTGTGAGATGGGGTACCCGGCTCCATGTTCTTAGTGATGGGAATCGGCAGCTTGCATACTGTAAGCAGTGGAGTGTGGCCCTGGTCCCCCTTCCCTGGGCCTCATTGACCCCTGAAGGCGGTTCTAACCCAGTTCATCACTGCCTGCAAACAACTTCAGAAGAGACAACAGCAAAATGCGTTGAATGACTGGGAATTGAAAATAAGACTACAAGGGACTCACTCGACTTGCAGGCAAAGCATGAGAGGACACTACCTGTGGCCTGCAAGATGTAGCACTCTCAGCTCCAGCACCACGTCTGCCTGCACACCACCATGCTCCCTGCAACAATAATAGACTGAACCTCTCAAACGGTAAGCCACCACCTCAATTAAATGTTTTCATTTGTAAGAGTTGTCATGGTGTCTCTTCACAGCAATGAAAGTCCTAAGAAGTTGGTACCAGGACTGGGATATTGCTGTGATAAGCCTATGGTTTTGTTTGAAGGAATTTGGATTTTGGTACTTTGGGTTATGAAAGGAGATGTTTTAAGCATTGCTTAATGAGCCATACTAGTAGGACCATGGAAGACAAAGGTGCTAAGAGATAGTAATACTGGTGGGGGCTCACTCAAGAGGTTTCAGAGTTGTTTAGTGTGTTGCCTAGAGAGCATTCTTGTGATATTTTGGTGAAGGAAGTGGCTGCCTTTTGCCCTTGTCCAAAGAGTCTGCCTGAGGCTAAAGGGGAGAGTTTTAGATTATGTTGGCAGAGGAAATCTAAAAACATCTAGTATAGACTGTCATGTAGATATTAGTGGTAATTCTAATGAAGATTTATAATGAAAAGGCACAAGCTGAGCAGGCTAAATTACAAAATGAAAAATTTGAGGAGAAAAAGAGCACCAGGAAGTGGAATAGAACTAAATTCTATGTCCAAGGAGATAAATAGATTAAGAAATGGGATAGATCCCCACCAGTTAAATTTCCAAAGTAACTAAAGGAAAGCTTGGAGCCCAGTGCTCTGGGTCACACCTTTAATGCCAGCATTGGGAAGGCAGATGTTGGCAGACCTGAGTTTGAGGCAGGCCTTGGTCTACAAAGCAAGTTCAAGGTCATCCAAGCTTAGGCAGTGAAGGAATATAGAAAGCTGGTGAAGATGGAATTAAACAAGGGATACATGTTCCAGCCCCAGCAAGCAGCAGAATTTGGCAGCTCTGACCAAGTGGTTCTGGATTTAGAGTGAAGGATAAAAGAAAGGAGTTAAAGAATAAAGCCACTGAGGCCAGGCATGCATCCCTGAATGGAGGCCTACTAGAGGCCATTGTGTGAAGCTGTGAAGTTGAAGCCTGGATTGCCTTGGAGACCCCAAGATGTTAGAGATGACGGAGTCATGGATACCTGCTGAGAGCTAACAGGGAGTGGAACTAGCCCAAGAGAGAGAAGTGTGCTGCAGTCAACAAAGCTGGAACAGTGTCAGAGATGTGAGGAACATTTATCAGACATGGAATTGCAGAGTTTGGAGGTTGCCCAGCTGGTTTTCAGTCTTGCTTTTGTCCAATGCTTCCTTCCTATGTTCCCTTCCCTGAAGTTTGGAACGGTAATGTATACCCGTGCCATTGTATTTTAGAAGTATGTGGCCTGCTTTCTGACTTTTACAGGGGGACAGTTAAGAAATTTCCATGTTTCTCTGAAGAGACTTTGAAAAAACTTTGAGATTATAGACTATGGGGATGCCTGAAGTCGAACTGAAAGTATTATATGGCTATTAAGTCCTTGGGGACCAGGGAGTGCAATGTGGTTTGAAAGAAAATGGCTCCCAAAGGGAGTGGCACTATTAGGTGTGGCCTTGTTAGAGGAAGTGTGTCACTGTGGGGGTGGGCTTTGAGGTCTCTTTTGTTCAAGTTTCCTTCAGTGTGACAGCCAGTCAGCTTCCTGCTGCCTTCTGGTCAGGATGTAGCCAGCATCATGTCTGCCTGCCTGTACACTACCATGTTCCCCACCATGATAACGGACTGAATCTCTGAAACTGTTAAGTCGCAATCTCAATTAAATGTTTTCTTTGTAAGAGTTGCCATGGTCATGGTGTCTCTTCACAGCAATAAAACAACCCTAATTAAGACAGATGTCCAAGTGAAGGGGCCCAATGATTCCCATGGGCACAGGGGTCAGTCCCCAGGGTCTCAGGCACAGGCATGCTGAAGGAGAGGGCACAAGCAGAGAGCAGAGATGGGAGGGCAATTAACACAGTCTTTATTTACACCACAAGAGTGACAAGTGTGTGATGTGGTACAAACACTGGACCCAGGAGGTGGAAAGAGGTGACCGCCAGAGGACACCGCCGGTCAGTGAAACCCACCACACTAAATGAAACAAGAATGAGAAAACCAAACATGACCTCCAACCCCGCCAAGAGGAGAAAGCGCCGCCGAGGGGAGGTCCAGACAACCAAAGAGAAAACAGGCTGTTACAGAGTGAAGGTGGTCGTGGCTGCGGAGCTCACACAGCATCGCGTCGCAGCACTTCAATGGCTCCAACCACACTTCTGTAGTGAGCTCTCGCTGAGTGAGGTCAAGCCTCCTGTGCATACACAGAGACAGAATGTTTAACATTCTTACAGAGTGGAAAATGGTACCTCCTCGGTGGAGCGTACGCCCCAGAACAAGGCGTGTCTGTGTTCTTTCCTTTCCAGAGGAGACTCTGATCAATGTGAGGCCAGTGAGGCCATCAAGGCCGGGTGCAGAGCAGGCCCGGATCCTTGAGAGGAAGAAATGATTTCCTCCAGTGCCAAGTATCGCTTAAACCCAGGGCTCACAAAGGCCTGGACTGCTCAATGTGGAACCCCAGCCCCGTGTCTTCCAGAAGGAACAAACCCGTCAACACAGCTGTGCTGAGCTGGGGACTCACCTGAACCCCTGGTTCTCAACCAGGGGCCAGAGACAGCAGGCAGGGTGCACTTGGCCCCGTGCCGGGAGAGAAAAAGAAACAAACAAAACAAAACAAAATCCTCTCAACCAGTTTGAGAGACAGGCAGTAGGGTCTGAATGTGGAGCTTGCCCATGGATACAATCGACTTTCTGTCAAAGGTGCTAGGTAAACTTTTCTTAATGACACATGTGTAAGTAGTCCTTTTATTTTTCTTACGATAAAAAGTACAATTTCTTAAGAATAAGTTCAATAAGACTCAAACTCCCCCTTCTCTCCTTCAAGGTTTTGTTTTGTATTACAGAAAAAATTTCTGCATCTGCAAACATCATGAGAGGGGAAAGAAAGGCATTGTTTCTCTTTCCCCAAAGCTGCCGAGTTTGGCGTGCAAAATCTGTATACAATATAAAGACATGCCGGCGTACGTCCATGCAACCTCCAGATGTAGGAAACTTAAAAAAATATATTTATATATTTATATCTATATATTTATATATGTATCAATGCCCATAAAATACATGGGCCCAAAGTCTACAAAAAAGGATGGAATGAGCACGTGGCTGTGACCAGTGAAGAAGGAATGTTCTGACAGAAAGAAACACAACCAAGTCTATCAACAGTGCTGCGCAGACCATTGCAAATGGTCCTTTCTCTTGGGGCTAGATCTGAAAGTAAAGGAAAACTCAAACACTTTGACAAAGGGGCCCTCGGAAAGCAGAGTCCCAGACATCCTTGTGGGTGGGGCCTTGGTAACAGCCACCTGCTGGTGGGGCACGGGCTCTCAGGCTGCAGCTGGAAGACCCAAGGGTAAGTGAACACCAGCATCTTGAGGACATGGTGTCTTCGGGCTTCCCTTAAAGGGATGTAAAGTGCTTGCTCCCCCGGCTCCCTCGCCAGCACCCACCAAGGCCTTTGCAAAAGAAGGGAGAAGGTGGAAGGTTCAAGGTCCAGGCAGGGGAGTGCTGTGGTCCTGCCCTGGAGGTCAAGGCCGACCTTCTGCCCTCCCTTGCCCTGGGAGACAACTGTGGGGAAGGGCCACGTGTCTTCAAAGGGAAGAAAAGGCTATATGGTAGGTAATGCTTTCAGCTCACAGGGAAGCTGGAGTGAGCTGGCTCCCTGGCCAGGCCCCTGAATCAAAGGGTGACTTAATGGGACCAAAGTGAGTCCCTCTCACAGTACCCTGGCCACCAAGTAGCCTATGATCCATCACCTGAAGAAGTAAGATGATGTGTACCTCCCCACAAGTCGTGGCTGCCACAAGGAGGGCAGGTGGCAGGGTGTGCAGAAAATGGGCCAAGGCGGCCAGAAGAGCAACTAGCTGGCCTCTGTCACCATGCAGTGCCACAAGCAGAGGGGCCACATGGCCTCCCTCAGATTGGCTCCTTCTGCCAAGGGCCAGAGTAGCCACAGAGAGGAAGGAGTCAGAATGTCCCAAGATCACTCTACCCTGCACTCTACCCATTGCCTTAGCTTAGCACTGACTCACAGCAGCCCAGCAATCAAAAATCCAAGAATGTGTGCTCAGCTTGTCTGTCAAAAGCCTGATCCAGTTCCCATTACCCTGTAAATGCCACCTAACTCAGAAACTTAGCTGGGTGTACTTTCTGAGTATCTCACTTCCTCTTGCCAGTCTGAACTCCACATACTTTGGAATGAAATTGGCGGCTTTAAGTGCTAGAAAAGAAGTTAGCAGTAAAAAGAGTCAGTTGTCGTAGAAAAAAAAAGAGCAAAGACAAAGACTGACTGTCCTTCAGGACCCTGTGCTCCTACCGGCTCAAGTGACAAGGGCCTTGGTTCAGCAGCCGCAGGCTACAAATCCAGGGCTGTGGCTCCAGGCAGAGCCCAGGCTGTGAGGCTGCAAAGGAAACCCCTGAACAGGTGCAGGGCCGGGCTCTGAGCCAGGCGTTGTGGACATGCTTCAAAGGTCTTTGGGAAACTAGAGCTGGGGTTCTATCCTGACGGAGTGGTTACAAGTCCACACACTCATTAATGCCGACTGCCCTCATGGCTCACGTGGCCTGCCCTCCCTTGTAATACTACTAGTGTTGCAGGACAGAAGCCCCTGGCTGTGCAGCTCCTGGGTGGAGCTTGAAAAGACAAGGCAAGGGCACAAGCAGACGTGCTATTCATTCCCGAGAGAGGTTCACTCTGAAAACCAAGCATGACAGCAGTGGTCCTGCACAAAGCAGCGCTCTGCTTGGTACAAAAGAAACAAAACCAAACCATAAAAACAACCTTCAGAGTTATAAAAAAAATGTACAAGAAAGAAAAAGTTTTAGACATTACCACCTTCAGGAAACTGCTGAATGGTGAGGGGAAAAATGTAAAAACCACAAAACAATGTTTTCTTCAGGATCTTTTGTGAAAAATTCATACAAAAATCAACAGCAAGTTTCGATCCTTTGCTATAAAAACTCATCAGATACATATGTGCATGGAGGCTTGGAGAGGGCAGAGGCTTTGATAGAAAATAATTAAAATTAAAGTACAAACTGGTAGGGAAGTTGCCCAGGGGTGAACATGTTGGCGATCTGGAAGCTGGCCAATCTGGAGCTCAAAATTCCTTGGGCTTCAATCCAGACCCCAGCCCTCAGCACCTCAGAGCTAACACACATGTCTTTCACCTGCCAGGACCTCTGTGGTCTGAATTTATTATATATATATTTATATATACTTTGTCTATAAATGCATTATAAATATTTTATCAAGATCTCATAAGAATCAAGTTTCTTAGCTTGGAATACAGTGGAATATATATTATACATATATATATATTTATTTATACCTAAGATTTAAGCAATACTTCATGCTACCTGCTTTTAATGAAAAGCATTCCGATCGTAACACTGCAGTGTGCCTACGACATGCTTCACAACCGAATGGAGATGCTCGACCGCTATGTGACGGATGAGAAAAGAACACTTTGGATCCGTTTAAAATGTGGTGGACTTCAAAACTGCCGGTGGTGTTCGCTGCTTTTGGAACTACCTCATCTTCCTTAAACAGCGATCAAACCAAGCAAGGCTGGCTGTACTGTGGCCCCTGGGGACAGTGACTGGCGTATACTTTTGTAATGCCAGGCCAGTGTCACCAGTTCAGCCAGCCACAGGACACTGTCACACCAATTCTTGGTGATTTTTTTTTCTTAAGGCATTGTTCCTCAGACTTCAGAAAACCCAGCCACAGAAAAATCCATCAGAGCAATAAAAAAAGGCACAAACTCGCATCTTCCGATGGCTTCGAGAAGCTCCAGCTGACTCCCAGGCTCACATTTCTGTTCTGTCCAGTTTTTTTTTCTTTGAAGTTTCTTCCAACTCTGTCCCTCACTAAGCTGTGAACCCCCACAGCACCCCACTAAGGTTCACAAGGCAGGCCAGAGCCATAGAAAACTCTCTGTTTTTTTTTTTTTAAAAAAAGCTACAAGATGAGTTGAGTGGTTTACACGGAGACTGTGGGATTGTGGGTAAGAATCAAATGTTAAGCACCAGTTTTAATCAAGTTTTTTTTTCTGTATTATTAGATCTTTGATTTTCATTCCTCATGTCAACTTGATTCAGCAACTCTGCCTAAGTTGCCACAGGCTTCTTCCTTTGCGGTCGTCCCCTGGGGAACCCACCAGCGTGTGCTTGGCTTTCCGCATGTCTGTATGCCTGTGTGTTGTGCGCCGTCCTGTGTTCCACGTGATCTGCCACACCTGGTGTTCATGTGCATCTCCAGACCTGTGGTCCAGGGCGGCGGAAAGGCCTCCCGTTGCTGCTGCACGCCTGGTGTCCCCTTGCACTCAGAGAGAGCACCAAGGCAGACGCAGGAATGACACGGGAAAGTTTCTTGGCTGAGCTTCAAGACAGACAAACAAAGGAGAGAATAGCAGCTTCAGGGCTACAGTGGTGGCTCCTCCTCCATAGGCTCCTCCTCTGATCTGTGGAGAGAGTGGGTACGGCATGGTGTGTGTGCGGCCCTGTGCAATCAGGCTTCTTGTTGAGATCCCCGCCCCACTTCTCTAGTGGACAGTTTTAGTCTGGAGAGTCAGTGGGCATGTCCACCATCTGTCCTATCCGTGCAGGGCTAGCCTGGCACAAGGCTAGGTACACACAGTTAAGATTCAGGCAGGTCCCCAAGCACAGGTGTTCCCAGTAGGCATTAGGGAGGGCATGGGCAGGGGCTTACCTCTTCTCAGCAGGTTTGACGCCTACAGACAGTGAGGCCATGGCGGTGACAGTCTCAGCTTCTTCGTTCTCACACTTCTGGGCCTCAATTAGAGAGTGCCCCACGGTGGAGGACAATCGCTGCAGGCAGCGCCAGTACTTGCCTGAGGGAAGAGGGAACACTCAGTGACTTTCCCACTTCTGCAGGCTGCTGGCTTGGCTCACAGGTCACTGGGCCCTATGAAAACTTTCATTTGTGCCTGAAAAGTGCCTCTCTGAAGAGTGCTGCCTGGTGATGAACTCACAAACACTTATCTGCAGCACAGGCAACATTGGGTTGGGACTGTTGTGGGGCCTGGCTCCTCACATTCACGGGTCTCTGCCTTGCTGTGGGCAAGCAGAAATTCTGGGAATAGTCACATGCAGACCCCCAGGGTTTGCTCTCTGGAGCCTTGTAAATGCTGGGAATAAACCAAATCCAGACCCAGCACCGGGAGCCCTGACTGAGCAGCTTTTTAGAAAAGTAGGGGCGCCAGGAGAAACAGCTTTGAGGCCAGAACTGAATGGCCCAATGAGAAGTTAGGAGAAGCCTTCAGGTGTGCATCATCTATGTAAAGCTTTTGTACCAGGATGGGCAGACCAGAGAGCCCAGGCAAAGGGTGGCAGGTGTACCCTAGGGCAGGCAGGGTGCCACATGGGTGCCTAGCTGTGTGCCTGCTGCCTAGCCCTGGGACTTGGAGCTTGAATGGGAGATGGGGTCTATCCTATGCGGGGTACTTCTGGTCCAGGACACAAACTTATAATCCAAGGCATGCTGGTTTTGGGTATCTGAATGAAGTAACTTGAAACCATTGGTGTCCAGACTCTTTTGAATCCCAGTGTAACAGGAAATGGTTCTGGGAGTCTCTTCTTGTTTATTAAATGCCAGGGAAAGAGAGACCTTGTGTTCCTACCCTGGGTCCCCATGATCAAACCACTTGGCCAGCCACTTACTGTGGATGTCCATCACTTTCTCCATGGAGTGGACGGCATTGGCATTGGGTCTCTGCTGCAGAACCTTTTCTGGCAGAGGCTCAAGCTGTAAGAGAGACACAGATATATTATGATGGAAATGGATGACATATAAACTATGTATGTGTTAATGGGTATTCAGAGAGAGCACTTTGCTCTCAAAGATACAGTAATTTGTTGGGAAGATAAAGTAACTCTACAGAGTCAACATGACCGGCATATTTTTTCCTCCTTAGGGTACAAAGGACTGTATTTCAGAAGGAGGCTGCATAGAAGACGTCAGTTTGGTGTCATTGTTGTATACCACTTAGAACAGAGAAAGAATGGTTAGTTTCTGAAGCTACATTTCTATGACCTGGCCTTGCAATGCCCAAGATCTCTGATCTTGCTTTTCTCACAGATGTGGAGGATGGAGGTGAATGGAGGGAAGTGAGTAGGTCTCTCACAGATGACAGGACTAACAACAGGGCAAAAAGTAAGTAGCAGGGCCCCAGAGCAGAATGAACGTCTCCAACAACATCTCTGCAGACAGGCCTAGAGAACAGGGAGAACACACAAAAGGTTCTAAAGGGAAGCTGATTTTACCTCGGCTCTGGGTTGAAGCCATAAAATAAAGCCACCCTCAGTTTGCCTGGTCTCAACCTGACTGCACAGCTGCCATGTTGGGCTTCCTGATCCAGGGCATCTGGCCAAAGTCACTGCAGCCCTCTGTGTGACATCCATCCCCAAACTGGCTGCATGTGAGTGCTGCCAATTACACCCCAGGAAGCACGACTTCTAACTGAAGACATCACTCAATACAGCCAGCTAGTGGAGCCAACATGGCACTACCCTCAAGCTATTCAGCAACTAAAGCGACAATGACTGAGGTCAGGCTCGGCAGGAAAAGACTGGAGAAGCTTGCAGCACCCAATGAGGTTAGAATTAGGACCTGCTTAAGACAAGCCACAGGGACACCAGAAAACACAGAGGGTCAATGTAGAACAGTGTCTCATGGCCACAGTTGGGACAGGCTGAGCACTGAGATAACACAGCACGGAGTCATCACCCAAACTCTAACCCGAGCATAAACACAGAATTAAGTAAGTGTATGTGTGGGAAGACAGATATTCCTGATAGAACTGCTAATAATTCCAGGACGCAGAACTTACTGCTTCTCCACCTATACCTCACACAGGGGAAGAGAGGTGTCTTCAAGTGGAGGAAAGGTAACTGAGGTGAATACAGCACCGTGCAGCCCCATGGTGCAATACTGACAATGGTCAGGCCACTGACATCTCCCTCCCCAAGTTTATCACCACGAGGAAAAACCTGTCACTTGCACTGCAGTGATAGGAGGAAGGATTTGTTTGGGTTAGGGTTTGAGGGCTCAGTAAATCCTGGAGGGAGGTGCAATGGCAAGAGCAGCCACACAGGCAATCAGGCAGAAGCACAGGTGAAAACAGAACTTCCTGAGGGTCCTGCAGCCAAAGTTACATAACTTCCTCAATAGTATCAAATATATAAGTTTGTAAAGGGACATTTCACACTTACACTGGCCAACATAAACTGAGACAAATTCCAGAAAATCTTGACCAGAATTTCCTGACATCATCAGAGTCATGATGGGAGGTAGGACAGGCAGGGGAGACCAAGGGGTGCAGAAGAATCAAGCTCAACACTAGATCCTGGGTGGGACAGAGGACGGGTCCTGTGTAGAGCTGGTGACATCCAGATATACCTGGAGTTCTGTGGACACTCAGAGGAGAGTTGGTTTCCAGGCTATGACAAGGACTCAAGTAGTGGGAAGGTTGGCAAAAGGGGAAGGTTTTTGATTGGTGTGCGGGCACTTAGGCACTGTCACTGACACCCCCACCCCAAATAAAAGGTTCATCTGGATTATCAAAGACTGTAGTTACACCTGTTCAATGTGTTTTCAATGATGAAAGAAAGAGATCACTGAACCTGACCTGGTAGACTAGGGAAGCCAGAGTTCTAGACCTGCATGTAATACCAACAACCAGAATGTAAGGATATGGAAAGCTGGGCAGTGCAAACACTGGTGCTATAGCTGAAGGGATGAGGTAGAGCAGCCAAACAGTGTTCAGGAGAGAGGGAGGCCCCAGCAAAGTTCCCCAGCTCTTAGGGTTAAGCACTGGAGGAAGGAATGACCGATGTTTTTCTGTTGGCTGTGGCCTGCAGGGCCTTCTGGTTCTGCGGCTCTGGCTCTGCCATGGCAGGAATATGTATGTAGGTTTAAACTAAGTCTCTATCATTCTATTGACCAACAAAGACTCAGAAGTCAGATGTGAGGGTGATCTGATCTGCTAGATCAGAGAAGCCCAGAAGCAACCAGCTGTCCTTGCTTTTTGGATGGAGACAGAGCAAGAGGTGTGTCTCTTCACTTGTCCTAAACCCAAAAACAAGTGCCAAACTCCAATCCCACGCTTTCCTTCCTTTTCATCTTCTCAGCCAAATTCCTGGTTTCTCTAGGCTAATTATAGTCAGTTAGTCACTGGCTCCACCTCCTGATTCAAGGTTAACTTTATTAAGTTTCGGAGTATCACAGCGAAATCCTGCAATAAATGACCATATAAATTCCAGGCTTAGGCAGGGAAGAGCTCAGAGGGACAGCAAAACCAGAAATCTCTAGGCACGCTGGAAACAAACTACAGATCATCAAAGGCAGACTCAGACCCCTCAAAGTAGCTAGAGACAGCAGGTCATCTCCTCAGTCAGGACGATGGGCATGTATAGTAAGACAAGCAAAGGGCAGTGGCTAGATATCGCTCTGTGCCAAGAGGAGACACTGGCTACATCATATGCTCAGTGAAGCTACCATAACATCTCCTCAAAACAGAGTGGAGTGTTGTCCTTTTCCGAGAGAAAACCCACAGGATATTCCTGAGACACAGTAAGAATGTCCCACAGGAAGGCAGGAAATGAGGGATAATGGGGGAAGAAATCTCCAGAGTGCAATGTGGTCCAGACCCAATGTGGGTGACACATGACAGCAACAAAAATGTCCGGTCAGTGAAATTAAATAAGTGAGAGGAAGGCATGTAGCCTGGGAGGGGCTAGGACTTGGCTGCCAGTTTGGCAGAAAAATATGAAGATCTAGTTAAATTAGAATTTCCGATGAACAACAATTTCTTAAATACAGAGGTCATATGTTCATCCTGGAGATCCCAGTGAGGCCACTGAGGTCCAGGCCTTTGCTCACCAGGAATAATGGCACCTCCTGACCCTGCTGAGTGCTGGCCCATGGTGAGGATGCCTGCTGCACATCTTTCAATTGGACACTGGGAACATAGGGAGTTTAGGGATCCTCATCAGCTCACATTAAGAGATGGCAAAGAAGGAAAGTTGGGAGCTATAAGACAAGGCAGACAGAGTGAGACTGGAGAAGTGATCAGAAGAGCTGGAAGTGACCAAGGTGCCACTTACAACAGATGGCTGGTGTAGAAACAGACCTCAGCTTTGGACTGTGTAGCAAAGATATATATGAAATCTAGGAGGATGGCTGGAAGTCAATGACAAAAACGAGGGTCGCTGAGCGCAGCTGGCCAAAAGGCCGGGTGGCATCTTAAATGTTCAGCAGCACAGAGACTTGAGGGCTGACTATGACTGGGTGTAAAGAAGGTTGCATGGTAGTGATAGAGCTTCAGTTCACCCAAAGAACAGGATGGCTGGATACTCTCTTTTATAAACCAGCTTAAGATGCGTAGTACTGGGAAGAGACACAAAGAAACGTCCACCATGGTAGGAGATACCAATGGGCATTTTTGAGACAGAGAAGACAAACCAGTCCAGGAAGCAGGAGTGACTAAGAGATTAGCAAGCTTATTAGGTGAACACATGTGATTCCAGAAGCACGTACAATGTCCACAAATCTTACCTCCTTTTTGTATGACAATAGTCTGTTAGGAATTGAAATAGAGATTATGAATGCTCATGTTCTCATGCCTAGAGATCTAAGCATACTAACTCACGAGACAGAGAATCAGTCACAGAAACCAGTATTCAGGGGTGAGATGGCTCAGTGGGTAAAGGTACTTGCAGTAAGTCTGACAACCTGAGTTCAATCCCTAGAACCCCCTTGATGAAAAAGGACTGATTCCTTGAAGCTGTCCTCTGACCTTCACATATGCTCAAGCCACACCCAGTGTCTGAGGCCAATTCATGTTGCCTACTAGCCAAGATGCAGGAACATCTGGCTATTTCTCCAGCACCATATCTGCCTGCACACCACCATGTTTCACTATGATGAAATGTAAGCAACCCCAATTAAATGATTTTCCTTTATGAGAGTTGCTGGGGTTGTGGTGTCTTTTTACAGCAACAGAAACCCTACCTAAGACAAGGTAGGCCCAAGGCCCTGTGTGGATGGGAAGCAAGGACAAAACAGAGACCCTTAGATCATGGCTGCAGCACAGATGCAGAGCTAATGTCAGCACTTAAGACAATACCCAAAGCACACATTTATCATGGCTTTTGGAGCGAGGTGTGTGCCAACAGTGCATGCTCACAAGGTTCTCCAGAAGGCCGTGGAGGGTTTTCCAGAATCCTGGCTCCTCAGCTCTCTTTGGCCTCCCTTGTACCAGACTTTTCCCAGATTAAGTTTAGTAAGCATATCCAGGGCACCATAGGCCACATTGCTATGTTGTGTGCAGAATGCACACCATGCTATCAGCCTCTGTGACACCCAAAGTCCCCAGCCACAACTCTCCATCTTCAGTTGTTGTGCCAGCATTGCTTTTTCACCAGTGTCTTGGACTTGCCTCCCACAAGTACAGTGCAGTGGCTGAGCAGACCACCTTGGAACTCGGGGGCTCCTTCCAAGTAGGTTTCCATAAAGAATGGACAAAGGGCCAACTGTCATCTGAGCTGGCTATATGTCTGCTCTCTGCATTGTGCCAGCTGCTCTGAAATCTTTCTCAACTGCTTTTTCTTTCCCTTTTCTGGAAAATATCTCTCCATGAAAGCTGACATGAAACGTGAAAAGGATGAATACAGTGGCCTTTCAGCAGTGAAATGCTTTGTGTCCCCAAGAGAAAGGAGACAGGACAGAGGGGCTCATTCTCAATGACGAAGCTTCCGTGTGTTCCCCTGAGCACAGAAGAAGGATCATGCTGCATTTGGACACTTGGGGTCTTATGAGTCTGCACTGCAGGCATGGGGTTAACCTGTCAGGGGTACATCATGAATGATGGCTCTGCTCTAGTGATGAGAAGGTGGGAGCACAGGAAGAGGAGTTCCCCACATCTCAAAACGCCAACCCTGTCCTAACTGGGGTGCGATTCCTTGTTTACCGTAAGTGCTTACTAATCATGGGTTTCATCTAAGGCTTAAGGTGCAGTCACTCACACTTTCCCCCTCCTCTTTCCCAGCAGTTGCCCTGTCATACACTGTTCTTACTGTTTCCAGATTTCACATGTACAGAAATGTGTGCTGCCTGTTCATTCCACTCCATGGTTGTGTATACTTGTTTGTGCCAGTACCGTATTGTCCCCATACCAAAACTTGGTAAAGTCACAACATAAAAGGAAACATTACAGACACATTTCTTTGATGAACAAATATGAATGCAAAATCTGGGAAAAAAGTACAAACTTAGTTCAACAACACATTAAAAAGATCATATGTTATAACCAAGTTAGATTCATTCCAGGCAACTAAGGACAGTTCAATGTGGGTAAATTGGTTAAGTGTGACATAGCATAGAAACAGAACCAAGGGAAATCACACAATTATTTCAACAGATGAAGAAAAAGTCTGTGGCAAAATTCAATATCACATCCTAACAGAAAAAAGCAGCTCGAACAGTAGCGTAACAACGTCAACATGATTAAAGCCCACAGGCGGCACCACTACTCATTCCAATCAGTGTTTGGAATCTTAGCCAGAACAACAAGAGGAAGATACAAATAGCAAAGGAATAAGTCAAATTATTCCTGTGCATACAATACTATTCTATACTTTAAAATATACCAAAAAATTCTTAGATCTGATACTTTAAAATACCAAAAATTCTTATATCTGATAAACACTATCAGCAAAACAGGATACAAAATAAACACTTTTAAATATACATTAACAAATTTGCTGAGAAAAAAACAATTTCTATTCATAAGCTAGTTAAAAAAATTAAAAAAAAAGATGTGAGATACTTCTGTAACAAAAAGATACAACACTGAAGGAAAAAAACTAGAAGATGAACCTCCCACATTCACGGTTTGGGAAACTCTGTAGACTTAATGCAGTCCCTCTCTAAATTCCAATGACACTCCTTATGCAATCCAGAAATAGAGCTCGAAACAAAGGCACTGAGTAATCAGAGCAACCCCGAACAGAAATCAATACTGGAGGTGCTCACCCACATACACTACTCCAGAGCCACAGGAGCAAAAGCAGTGTGATTATTCCTGTATTTAAAACTATTTATTGAGCAATCTAGAAAGTGCCAATTACTGGTCTGGAAACCTGGAATCTACCAGTGAGAAATACCTCGCCCCAACACTATATAACGCAGAGAGACAGTATGTGGAAATCACAGAGTCAGTGCAGAATAGACAGTGGAGGAGGTGGCACAAGGCTCTATGAGAAACAGAGCAGCTGATAGAGGGACGCAGAGAGTGCTGCAGTTTCTAACATAACACTTAGGGAGGGCCTGCCTGATAACCAAGTGGGCTGGACGACACATTTCCAGGTTTCAAAGGCCCAATAAAAGTAACATGGGTACCCCTTCACTGGCAGTGCCACCTCACACTTATCCATCCATCTCCCCCACAATACAGCCTTGCCAATGTCTGACTTGGAATGAGGCTCATAAAGTAGTTCTGATTATGTCTGTTTATAGTATAGGCCTACCTGGCATCTCATTTTTATGGTGTGGGCAGCTCCTCTTCTGGGTTCTAGTTGCAGTTAGTTATCAGTTGAGTTTTACTGGGAATCTCTGCTACAACTGTGTCCAAAAGGGGCTGGGTTTTCTTCTGCCCCTTCTCCTTGCTTTGGATTTACACCCCTGGATTACACCACAGGATGGCCATGCTCTACCTTCTGGAGTTACCTAGGACCCAACACCCTGGAGGCTACAATTAAGACTGCCTGCCTGGTCTAAGCTCTCCTCTGGATCTTTGTGAGGGTCAACTGGTTTTCAGACTAAGTTAGCTGGTCCCTGTCCCATACTGGCCTTATCCATTAGGCTTATAGTTAGCAGAGACCCCTGTCAGGTGTGTGTGCAAATCCCTTGTCAGGGCCTTAGAACTCAGGACCACAGCAGGACTTTTTCTACTGTCTTTGGCATACAGAGTAACAGTTTCAGTGTTTTAAGAGTGCAGGCTAACCTGGGGTGAAGCTCTAGGATTCAGACAGATCCATCAAGCATCTGCCTCCTCTCTGTTTCCTTCTCTGCTGCATCCTGGCTTTCTGGGCCCAGTCTCTCTATGCTGTCCACCCAGTTGTCTTCTAGTTTCCCTGTTTTTGGCATTCTCTGCTCTCTCACACTATCTAGCCCCTTTCTCTCCTGGGATATTCATGTAACTCCATGCCAAGGTGCACAAGAGGCTTTCATCAAGCCACAAACACCTAGCTAGTGCCTCTGCCCTGACCTCTAGTTTCCAGCATCTCACAAAAGAGTCAGGATCTGCAGTAGGCTGTGGGAAACTTGGCTTGGCTGCCGTTCCTAGGTTTCCTGTAGCACTGAGCACAGTTGTTGGGTAATAGTGGCAAATGGGTCATCAGCTCTGTCTGAGACATGTGACCTCTACTGCACCACCTGCTCTTCATGGCTTCTGAAGGCTGCTGCCCAATGACACATCAAGAGTTCTCAGGCTGTCCCTACCCTATAGGCTGGGGTCTGGTTTGCCAACACCTGCCAGTGCCCTGAGCCCATCCATAAACCCCTCAATCCCCACCATCCTTAGACTAGAAGTCACACAGTAAAAAAGTACTCTGTGTGCTCTCTCTCATCTTTCCCACAAGGGACAATGTCTAAAGGTGAAAGCCGCAGGAACCTGTGTACATATAAAACACATCTTGGAAAACAACAGTAATTAGTCTGGTGGCCCTTTCACATTTAGGATTATAGGGAAGCCAATGGGAGCAAGTTTGCTGGGCAGGTAGAGTTGGGAAACACAGAACAGGCCCTCTGCTATTCCCCTACCTAGCAACACGTGAACACTTGTGGCTGACTGCCCCCTCAGGGACCTGCTGCCTGCTGTGCTTAGATATTTTCCCCTCATGCCATTGCAAAGAAGGGCAGGGAGGTTAGTCATGAGAGCAGGGCGGGGCTCAATGTTTGCTCAGTGTACTCTGGGACTGACGAAAAAGCCTTGGCTAAGATGTACATCCACTTCCTCTGATGAAGGAGCATGCTATAGGTAGCACGGGGCCAGAGGTTGGAGCCAGGTGTGACGGGGGGGGGGATTTTTTCTTATAATGGGGTTCATACCAAAAAAGGAACATGCATTTTGGTTCTGCAAGTGTACAAGCCATACACAGTGAGGACGGAAGTCTGTGCTTTCCAGAATGAAGCATGCAGAGCAGATGGCTCATAATGTACCTGACTATGAGACTGTGGTAGTCTGTGGACTTTTGACAACTCCTTGCCCAGTTAGCGCCTTACTGTCTTCAAGAACAACTCTAAGCTGGCAGGTGTTGGCAAACCAGGTCAGAGAGTCTTCATTAACAGCCATCTAGACCCTGGCCTACAGGGTGGGGACAGCCTGAGAACTCCTGGTATGTTCATCGGGCAGCAGCTTTCAGAAGCCATGAGGAGCAGGTGCAGCAGGGGCCATGGGCCTCAGAGCTGCTGACCCACCTGCCACTATTACCCAGAGACCAAGGTGCTTGCATGCGACACTTGAAGCTAGTCTGAGCTACCTGAGGGTACAGACCCAGCAGCTCCTGGGCTGCAGGCTCCAGCACTGAGTTCCCCATTCCTGTCTGGCTCCTTCCTAGCACCTGCACACCACCCACAGGGGAGCAATGTAAGCAAGCCCTATGAAGCAAGAATTGCACAAGTTCAGAGACAGATACATACACCAGCCAGAAGGGCCTAGAAAATCTCTCTGGAAATTGAACGACCCTTTCACAGGGTCACCTAAGCCCATCAGAAAACAGATAATTACATTACGGTTCATTACAGTTATGAAGAAGCAATGGAAATAATTTTGTGGTGGGGTCACCACACACACAGGGATAAAGGGTCACAGCATTAGAAAGGTTGAGAACTACTGGTCTGGACAAAAACAGGATTTGAGAATTTTTCATGGAAGGCATATGCCAATTGTACCACATGCATTAGGGTTTCCCAGGGTTATGTGAAAATGTCACTCTCATCCTAGCCCGCAGCTGTAGTGGGTCTCTGCTAGGTGCGGTTATGCACACAAGGAGCTAGGAATGTCAACAAGGGACTCTCCTCAGGTATAGTGGAAGGGAATTCACATAGTGTTCACTCTACTTTAGCCCTCAAAAGCTTTATCTGACCAGGCCCTTGAATACTGCTTTGCAGGCCAATACCTCTGACTTTGTCCTGCAGCATCAGTGGGGTTATGCAGAGCCCTGACCTTAAGGATCACTCCTGAACAGGGAAGGCAAATGGTTGCTGAATAAAGAGGTCCTGGCCTACCCCTGAGCTAATAATTCAGCCTGAGCATGCTGATACCATCTGGACTGGATAGTTTTGTGTATCAACTTGACACAAGCTAGAGTCACCGGAGAGGAAGGAACCTCAGTTGAGGATAGGCCTCCAGGAGAACCAGCTGTAAGGCATTTTCTCAATTACTGATCAATTGTGGCGGGGGGGAGGAGGAGAGAGAGGCATCCCACAGTAGGTGATAACATCCCTGGGCTGGTGGTCCTGGGTTCTATAAACAAGCAGGCTGAGCAAGCCAGGGGAAGCAAGCCAGTAAGCAGCTCCCCTCTGTGGCCTTTGCATCAACTCCTGCCTCCAGGTTTCAGCCCTGCTTGACTTCCTGTACTGACTTCCTCTAATGATGGACTATGAAATGGAAGTATAAGCCAAATAAACCCTTTTCTCCCCAATTTGCTCTTTGGTGGTGTTTTGTTATAGCACTAGAAATCCTAAGACACCACCCAAGCCCATGGACAAGCTGCCAGAGAAACCTCGTCCATACTGGAGACCAGAAGAGTAAGATAAAGTATGGCCATCACACTACATGACTGACACAGGATGGAAGAACCAGCTGTAGCAAGTATCTCTTAGGCCAGCTCTGTGTGTCCCTTCTGCTCATCTCTTAGTGAAAGTCATCCTAGCCCTACTACATGTGTGGGGAACAGCTGCAGCCCAAGGCCAGGTGAACTGTTCACCCAAGTCAGAGACCAATGCCCTCCACCACCTGAGCTCCTAGCAGCAGGCTTTTGCCCTGTGGTGTGGCACATTCTGTAGGGCCTTGATGACTACATACCTCATTTCCCAGCAGAGCAGAAACACACGCTTCAGAAGCATCACAGATGGCTGTCAGGTCATGGCCTCCCTCAAGAGCCAGCACAATCCGGCCACCAGCTAAGCCCATTAGCTGCTTCGTCAAGTACCCAAAACCTGCAAAGGAAGAGGGATATGGGAGCGGAACACTTCAGAACCTCCACACAGTACCACCTATAAATACCAGAGGCTGAGATGTCATCTCGAGTAACTGAGGATTTCATCTTCACCCAATTGAGTGTGACTTTTGGTTTCAGTGCTGTATCTTTATAATGCAGCCAACCCCATTCAAAGGCTGTATACTAACCTGCCTTCCTGGGCATCTGATGTGCTCTGTACAAACACACAAATGTGGAAAGAAGCATGCCCGTACCAATGCTGTGTGTGGTGACAGGACTTTCCCACACTCATATCTGCATATCTGCTTCCATCTAAGGTCACAGAGTCTTCTCTCTGTTCACAGTCCCCACTTGGATGGCATGGGGATACTACACACAGTTAGGCAGGCTGATGTTGGCTAGGCATGGGAAAGCCATAGTAAGACAGGGAGGAGAGAGCAGATCCGGGTCCTGAATGAGTAAGGTACTAGGGTCAGGCTTTAGGAACCCAGGCTCTTTGTTGCCTCTGGGCACCATAGTTGGATGAGAATCTGTCAGGTCACTGTGACCCAAGGTGTTACAGCCCAGAGGCCTTTCATATCTTTGCCATGTGCTGTAGCAGAGCAGAAGCAGAGGTCACATACAGTGCCAGCAAGTTCATCCATGGAGAAATACAGCCACTATGTAAGTCCTGATTGGTTCCTCCTCCAGCTCCATGGCCTATTCAAAGATTAGAGGGCCTGATCCTCTAGCAAAGAACAAAACTCAGCACCAGGCACATGTTGCCTAGGCAGAACTGGGCCCCACCTTCTCATACTTGGAGAAGGAATGCATGTTTGTCTAGTGTCCATAGTCCATTTGACAGAACCTAGTGCAGGCCCCGAGTTTCTATCCCCACGGTAGAGTCTATGGCTTTCAACTCTCAGCCTGTGCTGCTCAGGGCCTGCTGATAGCATAGTTTCATTTTGAATAAGAAATGAAGGTGATGTGCTTCCTACTGCTTCACACAGAACACAAAGCAGTTGTGGGATGAGCAGACATGCAGGCAGGGAAGGTAAACACTAGTGACTTACATTTGGCAGAGAGATTGTACCCTCCAAGAGGTGTGGGGTGGCCCTCCACAGCATCAAAGCCTGATGAAACCAGTACCACATCGGGGGCAAACTCATTTGCAATTGGCATGACCACCGTTCTGCAAAGGATAGGAGAAGACATTACTAGGTCAGTGAATGACATGGCATATGGAAGACCATTGTTGTCAATACATAGTTCTTGGAGGCCTGGGGCACCTGCAGAATTGGAAGGAAATCAGTGCAAATGCCCCTTCTGGCCTCTCCCAAACCAGCTCAGCTACCTTCCCCACAACAAGAACACACTTCTCAGGACTCTCATCTAAGAAAGCTACATTGTGATAGTTAATACTGATGTCAACCTGACACAATCTACAATCACCTCAGAGACAATCCACTGATCATGCCCATGAAGGATTATCTAGATTAAGTTAGCCACTGGGCTTTGGTAGGTAGGCCCATCTTAGATGAGGCTGACACCACCCCATGAGCTCGGGTCCTGGACTGGCAAGTAAGCTGATACCTGCATCTCTCCTTCTCTGCTTCCTGACTGCAAATGCAATGCAAGAACCTGCCTCAAGCTCCTGATGCTTTGACTTTCCAGCCATGACACCCTTGAACTGTGAGCCTAAATACACCATCCTTTCCTTAGGCTATTTTGGCCCAGCAATGTGGAAAGTAAGACACATGGTCACCATCCAGCACTGGGACACAGTGCTGAGAAGATAAGGGCCCTGGTTAGCTTTCTGCAGCCCTGCTGGGGTGCAGCCCACATGGGCTTCCCACCAACCCGATAGTGCTCTGTGCCCATGATCAACGACCATCTGTGCATGTATGAGAGTAAATTAAAAAGAAAGCAAGACTCCTAGAATGGCAAAAGGGAAACTAATGTCACAGTTAAGAGAACTGTGTAAAACATGGATACCACTGAGTAGTTCAATGGCTAAATCACTTTACCTCTCAACACAAAACCCATCAGTCATGGCCAAGCCATGGTGCAGATTCATGAACATAGTCCTGGTAACTGACCCAGGGTGCTACAAGGATTCAAGCATCCTTAAGATTACTTTATTAGAATAGCCAACATCAAATTTCGGTGTCCCTCTGGGAGCCAGAGTACTCTTTGAGTTCTCCTAGCTCTAGCAGGAGTGTTCTGTGCTCCTGGAGAGACTAGGAAGGTGGGTGTGGAGCCTGGTCATATGACCTACACGGTAGAGCTATGAGCCTGTTAGGGGCCTTTGCATCTTTCTGAGCTCCGTTTGTGAAGCCACACCACTTAATCTGTACCTCCTGGAAGACAACTGTGTCACACAGCCTTTCTAGCGATGTGGTGGGCCTTTATAAACTTTGTCTGCAGGAGCCCCACAGGAGGGAAAGAGAGATGTACCAGGAGACTGGTCTTCCTAGTGACTTATACCCAAATGCTGACACAGCGTTCAACAACTCCACTTTCTCCTCTAACCTCTCCTATTTAGTAAAATTCCTTATTAAAATCAGCAGAAGTATAACTCTGAATTTAAAGATATTCAGAATTTAGTGGGACAGATCAGGAATGATTCTAGGTGGAACACTGGCTGCCAATTCTTCTACTTCAGGGTAGCAGGACACATGCTATCTACATCAGAGCTCCCAGGGAAAGCTCAGACAGAGAAAGGCAGAGCAGATAGGTATGGCCTTATATGTTATTTCAGTTGGCTTAGTTCTTTCTGGTCAGTATGGAGAGGTTTATTAAAAATATACCAAGTTCAACCTCAGGTAACCGAAGCCCAGACATGTATTCCAAAGCAAAGTTGGGCAGCTGTGGAGGGGTTGGCCTTCTGCTGTTCTGAAGGGTATACACAGTCTAGTGTCTCCTGGAATTGTTTGTCTCAGGATTAAGGGGCTTTCCAAGGCTACCCTGCCCTTTGGGGGCTCTGTGGACCATTGGTACAGTGCAGGACACATCCAGGTAGCCACAGATGAAGGCCAGTACACTTTATCCAAAGGTCTGGGCAAGAGGCCTTTTAGTCTTGGGGCCACATGGTCTTGGGCAATACAGACGCCTGTGATGTAAAAGCAGCAGTCATGGACAATGAAGAAAGGTGCAAACACTGGTGGATTCCACACAGGAGCCATGGCTGTGGATATCTGCTCTGGAATCATTTGCATGGCTTATGTCCTGCTTTTCAGAGTAGCACCTCAGACTACATAGCTGTCATTGTAACCCGCTGCAACAAAGGCATACCAGACTATCATTCCATTAGTACAAAGCCTTTAAGCTGACCATCTACCCAGTGAACATACTGGCATTTGTCTAGAAACCCGTCACAGTGGTCAGGAGCAAGGAATCTGTGTTCTAGTCATTCACAGGGTAGAGAACGCCACTGGATCCTCTGGCATCTGTATCACTGGCATCATTGCATGGAGTGAACCTGTCTCCCCATGAGTGCTCTGCAGGCCTCTCTGAGGTCTGGGGTCTTCTCTGGGAGTGTGGGACACTGAACTGACAAGATGGCTAGACTGGCAGTGGGTGTCCACATCATACTAAGGAGACCACATCAATGAAGACATTGTCACAAAACCCTCGTTTTCTTTCTTTCTTTTCTTTCTATCTATCTGTCTGTCTGTCTGTCTGTCTGTCTGTCTGTCTGTCTATCATGTATACAATATTCTGTCCACATGTGTGCCTACAGGCCAGAAAAGGGCACCAGTACAGATGGTTGTGAGCTACCATGTGGTTGCTGGGAACTGAACTCAGGACCTTTGGAAGAGCAGGCAATGCTCTTAACCGCCGAGCCATCTCTCCAGCCAAAAACCCTTGTTTTCAACAGACTAATAGAACCCATCATGGTTTTGATAGGGGTTTTAAAGCCCTCTTTTTTTTTTTCAAGTAAAACCATAGTTGTTTGTATCAAGTGTGCCACTTGCTAAGCACTGCAACAAGTGCATATGGTGGGTTTTGAAGTATAGATGAGCTATTTAATACCCAAAACCTGCCCAAAAGAAAGTTCTGCTAAATCATTATTAAATGGAGCTCACACCACAAGTACTGATGCTTACACTTGCTGTGTTATGGTCCAGAACCAAACCTAAGCCAATTCCCACGCTGGAGTCAAAGTGGTCCCATGTACACAGTGGCAGTGGGTACCAGCAGATGTATCTTTGACTGTCCTAGGCTCACTCTGAAATATGCTGGAGCTAGGGTAATTGGTGACAGCCCTGAATGTAAGGTGTGTGTGTTAGAGGGTGTCTCCAGAAGTCATGTGTGATACCAAGGACGTCTTTGCTCCTTGTTGGGACATGGCTTTTTTTAGTTGGATATGTCCTGCTGTACAGTGGATGTGCCTTCTACCTACCACCTTAAAGGAAAGAACCTTAAAGAATGTCCTTATTTTAACTCGTGTTCAAAGTTAAATGGGAGACTTAGCTTACATTTTATCTCCCAAAATAAATTTTAAATAATCAATTTAGTTTTTGAAATAGAAGATTCTTTTGTGTTTTTGTGCATATTTGTGTTTGTTAGTGAGAAATTTGGGGCAGGGAGGTGAAGCTTCCCAAGACAACAGATCAATTTACTATCTTCCTGGAGGATGTCAAAATGAACAGCCCTCTGAGAAGGCTGGAAATGTGATTATAGCTCATCCCTTGGTACAGGGAGGGAATGAAGACCCCTACAGGTCCTCAGATGCACAATATAGTGCCTAGGCGAGTGGTTGCAGGCTTCTCTGAGGGCAACCACTGTGGAGTGGTCCTATGTAGGTGGTGTGATGAGTGTCTCTTCTATAGCTTAGGCATCCTTAATTAACAGTGTTGTCCTGCTTTCAAATCAACAATCCCACAGCCCGTGGTATGTGGGCTTTCATTTACACACATGGCCCAGAGGACACACGCCTATATCTGTCTACACTGTGGCTTGCTTGGTAAAAAGTAGGGTTGGTGCACCAGGCAGGGATGCAGGCTCACACTGCATCTCACAGAGAAACTGTTCATTGTCAGCCACGTGGAAAGGCCAGCACCTAATGTAGGGGCCCATAGCCATATATCCCATATCTCATGAGAGGGTAGAATGCACACAGGGGGCATCTCTGAAATGCACACTAATTGCAGTCAGTGCCTTAAGAGCTAGGTTCCCAGCTCCTGTGTTTTGGGAGCCTCACAGCATCATCTGGAGAGAGTCAGTGAACCTGTTTCTCTAACTCAATCTAGGCTGGTAGCTGCCACAGCTGGGGACAGTGGGGAGACTAAACCCTGTGTCCCTTCATCCAGGGGTCAATGTTAAGTAGCAAAGTTACCAAGGTCCATCTTGACACTCTGCTTTCACTCATCTCCATTTGCTCACCCTGGCACTCCTATCCCCAATTCCCCTACACCAACAACTTCTAATTCAAAAGCTTGCCTTTTCCTCCACAGGCCCCCTGATTTCCAGCACCTCCTCCCACTTACCTACAGCAGGATTAAAAATTCCAGACTCTGTAGAGGGCAGACTCAGGTTGTAAGCGCTTGGGCTGATGGGAGACTCTTCTGGCCTCAACTGGGTGGTCTGAATTTCTCCTTGATCCAGTTTCTTAGGAACCAGAGTAGGGTCCTCACTTTGCATTCTATTCTAATGCACCAAACATGTCTTTCCTGGATTACTAAACGCCAACTCAGACTTTTTGTTTAAAAATAATGTTCCCAGTCAGAGAATTCTCTGCTACATACCCAAACATGCTCTTTTGAATCTCTGGCCTGGTGATGTTCAACCCCCTACAAGCAAATGCTGGAGGTCACATTGCTCACATTCATATTCACCCTAGTTCCACCCCCCATTCCCCAATGCCATAGTTTGTCACTGTTTAACAAGGTAGTCCTGCCTTTCGGGCCTCTTTACATTTTGTTGGACTGGTATACTCAAACACCCTGCCTCCTTCATCCTGCAACCAGGTCCTTTTCCCGGGCCGCAGCAGAAGACATATCACTTATTATTCACCAGGCACAAACCCTCAATAGTCCTCCTGCCCTGGACTGAGGTGAACAGGCAATTTCTTTGGGGATATCTTTTCCCCTATAAGGCTTGGCCTGGGACTCACCTCTGGGGGCATCTGAGGGCCCTGATGGTTGGGAGCCATCAATCACTGCATCACAGAGCTTCGAGCTTTATCCCTGGTTCCTGTCTGGGGGCCAAGCAGGCAAGAGAGGCTGCCCTTCCAATGCTGAGCTTTATGTTTCTGTTTCTTGATTTCTAAGACCACCACTACTGACTGCTGAAATCCTATCTAAGGAAGCAGTGGGATGCCATCATGAACTGCAACTACATTTTAAAAAGGTAGCTGATAGTTTAACCAAATATATACATAGCAAGTGCTTGTCTCTCAGACATTAAGCCATTCAGAAGGCAGAATGACAGAAGGCAGAATGATAACTATTGCAGATATCAGAGTGTGTACTCACAGGGACCACGTGTGTCTTACCACACCACTCAAACAGTTGTTTAGAAAAGGCAGCAACAGCAGCAGGTTGTACAACAGAATGAAGGTTCAAGGTCCACAGATAGGCAGTAGGCTTTGTAGTTTGAGGCCAGTGAGAAATTAAGATGCCACTAGAACCCCAGCACCATCTTTGCTAAGCTTCCTTGCCACACATGACTGTTTCACTGCAGAGGCCAGGCACTGAGGTCAGGTCCAGGATGCTTAGGACAGTGTGTCACTCACTCTCTGCTTCCTAGCCCATAGTGCTCTGCCTGAGCTCTGCCAACTTCAAAGCTATGTCTGGTTTGAATTATAGTTCCTTTTCTCCTACAAGTGTCTGGGCCTGAGGAGAAAGTGCCGGTCACTTCTGGATCTCATTAGGGGCAATTTTCTTATCTTTTCTTCATCGGATGCTTGATCCCCTGAAAATGTGACCTGGCAGTAGAGGGCTCTGAAGAACAAGGTGCTGCCTTTGAGGCATGCTTTGTCCCATGGGGCCCCAAAGGAGTAGACTGAAGAAGAAAGGGGGAATGAGCTTCTGACCCTTCTTTCCCCACCTGATGCCCAGGGAACCATAAATTGTGAACTTCAAAGTACTACTTTACATTAAAATAATAAAAAAAAGAGCAACCTGAAACAATTTCCCTTTTCAAAGAAGCAATTGAAGCTTTAGAAGGCGCCATCAATAAGGGATTATCATTCATATACTTTGCCAACCGTCAGGACAGATGTCAGGGTGACTAAGGAAGGAAGGCTCACCTCAAAGGCTGGCCAGGCAGGTCAGACACTGCAGATACCTGGGCAGGGACAGAACTGCAGGTATACTCAAGAAATGCCCCCAGTGTGAACAGTTCAGGAGGCAAAGAGCAAGGCCTGGGGGATGAGGGCTGGCCCAGTCACCGGCTGCAAGGACTGATGTGAGTCCATTACTGTCATCAAGTGAATACCATCTTCTCTCTGTACCAGAGTCACCATGAGGCCTTCACAGGCCCTGGCCTGCAAACAGCATTCACTCAGAAACAATGGCCACTAACTGGGCAGTGATTTCTTCTCACACCACTGATATGCCATGTTTCCAGTGCTGTTGCAGAGGGCATGACACACCCTGGTTCTCAGGTTTAGCTTTCACAGACTTCTAGTGTTTGGGGGAAGTTTGTAAGTGAGGTGGGCATAGATCAGTGGCATGTAGAGACATGGAAACAACCAAAGGGATCAGAGGTAAATGGCAGGTGGCAGTCAGCACAAAGCTTTGAAGGCCTGAGTGATCCCTGCCTGCAACTGGCCAACAGCTGAACAGCAGACCTTTGTAACTTCACCAATTGAGATTTGTCACTTCTAGGAATAGTCTGGTCGACTCACACCCACTGGGTCAGGCCTTTACCATACTGGACCCTTTCCAATAGGAAGTGGGACTGGGAACCTGTTTCAAAATGAGCAGGCAGATGCTGAGAAGTGTTCTGAGTCTTTGGTACCACAGCTACAGAGCATAGGCCAGTCCACCTAAATTTTACAGATACAGCTCACCAACTAGGGACATACACACTTGCATACATACATGCTTATACTTCCAGAGATCTATGCCTTACACACAACACACACACACACACACACACACACACACACACACACACACACAGTCATACAGATAGTGCCCCTCAGGAACATATAGACACATGTACACATGTCTGCACGCAAACATGTCTACATGCACATAAGGCACATGATTGTAGACATGTGCTTCATATGTACAGTGGGTGGTCAAGGCAGAGAAGACCCCTGGAGGTCTGATGATGCTCTCACCCACAATACAAATAAATAAATATAAATAAATAAAGTATTTTATGAGACTGAAGGCCTTCGGGCCCATCCAGGCCCTGGAACCACTCCTGGACTGTGATTGACTTGAGTGGAGCCTTCTTATTGCACAGCAGCTGGGGAAAGCCACCATGGTATAACAAGAGGAAAGTGACAGGCCAAGCCATCCACTATTGGCTGTATGAATGGCTTCAGTCTGGCCTGATGTAAATACAAAGAATTATGGACAACAAAAGTCAATGCTTTTTAAAAAGCAACCACCTTGCAGCCAATCTAAGGGGCCACAGCAGCACAAAAGATGTGGGATAAAGAGATGATTCTTCCCTGATACTCATGCAAATAAAGGGGATCCCTATTTCTCCTTTATTCATTTCCACTTGTTACACCTTCACAAAGGCTTTGTGGAAGAGTGAGCAGGAAATGAGATCTGAGATTTACACTTTCAGTTTCCACTGACTAAAGGTTTCCAGCATAACAGAAGTCTTACTCCACCCCCTACTGCCTCCCCATCTTACCACTGGGAACCAAACAGGCTCACACAAGAAGGGAGCTGGTAACAGAAGTGAGACAGTTCAAAGAGCAACCCCAGAGTCCCCAGTCTGCTTGGCTGCCCCTGGACTCAGAAGGCCCAGTTTCTGTGGCTGAACAGATGGGTACTCACCTGAAGGCTGCCAGGTACTCTGCATCTCCCATGGGGGGTTCGAGGCCACCCGTGAAAGCCATGTTGACATTGAAACCCACGCCTGGCCCTGTGCCCACCTGTGGCCACAAGGAGAGAAACTGTTGTCAGTGACACTCTGAAAAGACCACCTGAGACAACTGACACTTGAATTAGGATGTGTTGGGCTGGCAGGCCCATAGGGACATTCATGAGTTCTGTGGATTCGTGCGTGTGCTCAGCAGTGAAGCTGGCCACTCTAGTACCAAGCACTAAGATCAGTGGAACAGATTTTACAGGGCTGCAGCTGCTCACAGGCCCTCAACTAGGAGGAACCACTGAGAGACTCTTCTGAGGACCTGTGCATCATGTGTGCACAGAAGAGGCTCTATACTTTGGGACTGTCTTCGGAAGGCAGGCTCTGTGTTCCTGGGACCACCAGATAGTACCAAATGCCAGATGAACAAGGGACATGAGTGTGCTGCCTAAGGATGCCCACTAAAGATAGTGGTTGGGAAAGACATCACAAGGTACAGAGAAGGTACAGAGAAGCTGGTGTCCTGGAGGAGCAGTATAACAACTCCTTATGTTTCCTTGCCCTAAATGGAACCAGAAATGATGTATATATTCTCACTGAACATTAAACAAAATTCTGGTCCAAGGCATGCACAACATAATCTAGGCATGCATTTTCTAGAATGGCAGTCTGAGCTGAGAAGTGCGACTTCTGTGACAGTCTGGGGTGGCCTGCATCTGCCCTGTTCTCTAGATAGCTGTAGCACCTGGCTCTAAGCTGGCATGTCCCCCCAGTTGCCCCCAAAATTTCACACACTCTACATACCTCATCTGGTGCTCCACTTCCCGGGAAGAAGTTCCCATCGTCATAGCGGTGCAGGGACATGTAGAGAACATTGGGGTCATTGTAGAAGGCCTGCTGAGTCCCATTCCCATGGTGTACATCCTGAGAGACCAAGAGAACTGGCTCAGGGAGGACCAGGCCTCAAATATAGCCCTCACCATACCAGCTGTCCCTGTACCTTGCGGTAACAGTTCCTACTTGGTGAACAACCTAGAATCTTAAGCCTGGTTTGCATCTCATAGTAAGGTGCTAGGGGTGCCAGCAGCAACAAGAGATGCTGAAGTTAGAGTTCGAGTTGGTAGGGTCTCTGTAACCCTGCACACCAGAGCACATTCCTGACTTCAGTGAAAAAAATGGTGCTAGCTTTCAGCTGAGTTGAGGCTGGGATTTCAAACCAAGCCATCTGATTCATCTTATGTGCCTGCCTCATTTACGGTGAGCCATTTCTGACTTCCATCAGGATAATTACCGATTATGGGTTGGCTATGTACAGGCACATGTGAGGTATTTCTCATTGCATAGGGCATATGGAAGAAGAACTTAGGTGACAGACAGGTGCCCAGGCCCCCACCCGGAAGTGAGCAGCTGTTTTCTTAAGACACGATACCCGTGTAACTGAGAACCAGAAAGCAAGAACAAAAAGAGGCAGCTTTGATTTCTGGCAGGCCTGTGGCCACTGTTGTGGGCCATGAGAATTGGTTCCCAGGACAGGCAGGCTGGGGAGCTCTACACTGCATAGCTGTGTGTGTGTGTGAAAAGCTTTCTCTACAGGGTCATCTGTGCTCAGTGTAGGATGCGGATGTTCAGCCACTTGAGAAGACAAGTGCCCCTTCTCTTTTCACCAGGTCCCTGCTGAGAGGAGCAACCATGGATAACACTGTGTACAGTAAGTCATAGTAGTGTCTATGTGTCACCATCATGCAGTTTAATGCAAAGTGTGGTCCTGGGGAGTGTGTCCTGGTCTTGAGAAGATAAGACAGTGTCTATGTGGGTCACCTGCTGACTCAGTTGTTCCCAGAACCTATCATACTTATCTTGACATCAACTGTATGGCACTTCTGTCTTTGCCCATATCTCTGCTTGTTCCCTGAGGAATGGCCAGGTTGCAGGAGGGACATGCTCACTGGTAACTGCCTTACTTAGGCCCTATTCTGGATCCAAGAGTTGACTTGTCTCCTGGTTTATATTTTGTTGTTTCTTTCTGAAACTGGAAGGGCATGAAATCCAAATGACAACCCCACCTGATGTGGGCTTAAAATATGTTAAGAGACACCAGTATCAAAAAGTGTCTCTGATCCACTGGCTTCTTACAGCTTTTCACATATTATGCAGAAATGCAGTACAGGGCCATCCAGCATGCTTATCCTGGAGACCACTCCCCACAGCCACGACCACGGTGATGATCACAGGCCTGGTAGAAGCCCAGACTGCCCCTTCCCCTGTTGCTCGGAGCTCATGACACCCAGGCATGTGACTAAGAGATGCTGACTAGCACACCCTGATGCCTGGCCACTTCTAACATTGGCTTAGCTCTCAGAGAAGTGGCAGCCATTCCAGACAGTGGGGTTATAAGAAGCTGTACTTGTTCGGGAAGACGGAGGCACAGTCACTTGTGTAAAGTGAATTTCAGCTAGCTTAAGGTGGGCAGCCAGGTTCATGTCCCCAGGTCAGAGCACAGAGTCAGGCTTAAACATGACCTTCAAAGCTCCAGCCTCCTGAGAGATCATACTGAAGACCAGCGATGGTGGCCTCCCTCAAATGTGTGTACTATCCTGGCAGGTTAGTAATGACTGGCAGGATCGGCTGGTCTCAGTCCTGAATCCAACTTTAAATGGGTACAGGCTTTACTTCTCTGAGTTCTGGGACCGTTTCCAGAAAGTTCAGTTTGTTCCCTGATTCCAGGTGTCATAGCGGTGAAGGCCCATGCTCAGTCAGATCGTCCACTGGGGAAACAGGTGGGCATGCATACTCTTTCCAGGCCTGCCTGGGTAGGAAGTCACTTACCCAGTCCACAATGAGGATCTTGCTCACATTCAGCCTCTGCTGGAGAAGTTTGGCTGCAACTGCCACGGAGTTAAAATAGCAGAACCCCCTGTAAAGATGATGTCTAGTTACTGTTTTTACACAACTCATAGTAGAATATCAAGAGTCTATGAGATTCTGGAGGGCCCAGGCGAAGGCCATTTGGTTCCTAACTGGGAATCTTAACTGATGCTAGTGATTAACCAACAGACACAGACACACAAGCCAAGCTAAATACACATATACCATAGGTCCACAGGTACATAAGCACATGTACCACATAAGACCCACCTGTCAGACACATATACTACCCTCAGAAAGACATACTGAAGTACGAGCACACACACTACAGAAGACATCTTCCCACTACAGACAATCTCCCTACACCCCAGATATGCACATAGGCACATATAAGTGTATGCACTACAAGACACCCACCTACAGACACACACAACATACAGGTATATACAAACACACATGCACACACCACAAATATACACAGACACAAATACATATATCTATATATATATCAGATACACACATGCACACACACACTGAAGAAATCCACAAATACTGTTAAAGGTTAATAATAGTTGTCAACTTGACAGGATATGGAATCATTTGGAGATACCTATTTGAGATTATCTAATTGGGCCAGCCTCTGCAAGGCTCTGAGGAATTATCATGCTTAGGTTAAAAATGGTGGTAAAACCCATCAAAAATGTGAATGGTACTATTCCCGTGGGCTAGGGACCTAACGCATCATCACACACATCTCTGGCACAGCTTCCCTGATGTCATAATTTCTACCACTTGAACCATCTTTGTTAAACTCAACAGGGAAGTTTTTGTGTTCATATTCCTCATTCAATTGCACGACTCTCAAATCACAGGTCTACCTTGGCTGTGGGCAAGGGAGACAAAGTAACACACCCTGCGTGATGTGCACAAGGCCATTCAGCTCCTCCCTGAGCCCTCAGGTGCTCACCCAGCCCTGTCACCCATGATTTTTATCAGTCTACTGTGTCCACTTACATGGGTGTGCTCTCCTCAGCATGGTGTCCTGGGGGACGAACCACAGCAAAGCCATTCTGCAAATGATAGCACACAGTAGGAAATAGTGAGGAAAGGCATTTCATCCTCCCCCAAAAGTCAGCACAAACACCAGTCATCAGATTCAGACTCCACAGGAGGATGCGGTTTCCATTATCACTGGTCCCACGACATGGATGGAAAATGGGGTTAGTTGGCTTCTTTGTTAAGGAGTCTGTATAGAAAGCCTGACCTGAGGACAGACAGTAGGCCCACTGGCTCTGTTGATAAGTGCCAACAGTTGGGTTGCAGCCACTGGAGGGGGTGTGGTCTAGGGCCCATATAGTCTTGTTGCTTGTTGCTCACCAGCAGCCTTGTGGCAAACATGAATACAGATAAAAGAAAGCTGGGCATGCTAAACTCCAGCAGGAAGATCAGGAGCTTGAGGCCAGTCTCACCTACACTGTGAGCTGGAGCCTAGCTTGGCTAAATAAGAACTTGTTTTCCCATCATCCCCTGATAAAACAGAGTGCTCATGTAGGCTACTGCTGGGTCCATGTTATGCTTCAAGTAGGTCTTGGGCTCACCTCTATCCTGACAGCTGTTGGGAAACAGACAGCACACATAGCACCCAACTCTACTCCCATCTATAAGAATTATCACTACAGAGCTGGAACTGGACGGCATGGCTGCACCCTAAGCCCCATCAATCATACTTTACAGAACCACTGGCACACCACTGGGGCTGCTGCTGTACAAACACTCAACCAAGTGTGACTCTCTCCAGCCCCATAAAGTGTTAGGCTCAAGCTTTAACTGAGCACACAAAGGTCGGCCAAGGGGACTGGGTTGACAGGACAGGGCAGTGGTAAGGCTGAGAGGTAGAGACATAAGACAGATGCCACTTTCTGACACTCAGCACTGCAAACTTTGTTTTCATTCTTGTGCCTGCACTCTGTGCTGAGTTCTGGGCACTCGCTCAGGAGTCTAACAAGCCTCCGATTCCACCTGCCTCTTGTACTGAGCAGACAACAGTATGTATGGTGCTGAGCAGCAGGTAAGCATGGAATGAAGATAAAACAGCCCTGAGAATGAGCACAAATGAATTCCCAAGGGGATATTTCCCCATGAGCATCCTCATGGTAAGTTCCCACAAAGTGTACACCTTTCACCTTCAGGCCCACATCTTTTAGCATACCATCCTGAGTACAGAAGACAGTGTGATGGTACTGAGCGGGGTCATGTGTGGGCTAGCTACAGGAAGCCTCTCTGCACACTGTTCACTGTGAACTGAGTCAGACCCTTTTTTCTTAGAGATACACATTTTTCCTCATAAAGATGAGCGAAATTATGGGCCTTACAACTTGAGGTCTAAGACACTTCTCAAGGAGAATAAAGCTTTTCACTTCTGGGAACAGGATAGGCAAGAGCTGCCAGTGATGGGATTTGGACTTCACATGTGCCTGTCTCTATGTACGTGTCAGGGACTTTAGATGGGATGGCATTTCTTATGAGATGAGTGGTAGCAATAAGAGTTTAAAAAAACAAAACAGGGGCTAGAGAGACAGCTCAGAGGTTAAGAGCATTGGCTGTTCTTCCAGAGGTCCTGCATTCAATTTTCAGCAACCACATGATGGCTCACAACCATCTATAATGAGATCTGGTGCCCTCTTAAGGTATGCAGACATACATGCAGGCAGAACACTGCATACATAATAATTAAGCATATAAATCTTAAAAATAAAACAAAGCATGACTTTTGTTAGGGTTAGGTATGCTGAGATCTAGGACCTTAACTTTCCAACTGCTGTCTGGTTCAGTAAACATCCTGTGGGTGAGACAACTACACAACAAACAGGTGGCTGTAGGGTCCACGCTGCACTGCCTTCAAGATCTGCCATGTGCCAACACTGGCACAGGTCAGAGAAGTTAGCTAGTCTTTAGTTTTCATGAAGACCACAAGACACTCCCTTTTCAACCCTTGCTTACACAGGTCAGTGTCTCTCCACCAGTTTCACACTGTTGCAAGACAGATGTGAATCCAGATGCCATGCACTATGCCAGATGCTGTTGTTAATTAATTTACAATTAATGCTCTGAAAATGTCTCATTTTTTAACCTCACTTCGTTGATATTGAAGAGGGAGCTACATGAACAAAAGTTTTGTGGGCTCCTGAGCAACTGGGAAGGGGTAAAGGGCTCCACACATCCATCTCAGAATGTGAACTACACATTTCCATCAGCATGGAGTATCTACATTATCCTAGACAGGAGCCACCTTGCTCCAATCCTTTCCAGCCCCTGGCCAGCAGGAAAAGGACACTGAGCTGACCCTCCTTATGTCACCCAGCTAGACCTATTGTGCTGACTGACCTTTAGCTCTCCTGTGGCCACCTTGAAGACCAGCTCCACCACGCAGCCCACAGCCAGGCGGGCTGCCCCCGACGAGTGTACCTCATTCCATATGGTGTCGCTATCCACCTGTGAAAACAACACTCCTCGGTGAGCCAAATCCTGGGTCACTGTCACTGTCATCACACAGGTTGTGTAGCCTGGATCCCCTAAAGCTCTGCCCCTGTGTTGTAGACTGGCAAGGGCAGACACAGCAACCCATATCAGGTACATTTCTTTGAGATGTGCTAAAACATTAAACACAGTAATAAACACCAAGTGACCAGAAATACCATGTTTCATCCCCTCTGGGATATCCTTCTCCTTTCACCTATTCCAACAGACCTGAAGCTGACAGTAAGGATCCTAGGCTATTTTTTAAATTGGAACTGGAGCTGAGTTGTGTTAACGAGCAGAAAATGAAATGGAAGAGAAACTACAATCAGTGGCTCTACTTTGTGTTGACTTCAACTGCACGCTTTTACTATGGGCTGAGAGTAATTAAATGGGACTAGGGCATGAGGCATAACAAAGAACCACCAGGTCTGTCTTGGGTGCCAGGAAGGTGGCTTGTTAGTTTCCACATCAAACAGCAAGCAGGCCAGCCAGTTGTCTACTGGCCTGGGCAAAGGAGAATGCATTACAGTTCTTTAAAACTTAGATTGGAGTATGTGTGTGTACATCGGTATGAACACATGAAAGTAAATTTTTGTGGAGGTCAGAGGACAACTTATAGGAGTCAGTTCCCACCTTTCACTACACGGATCTCAGGGATTAAACTTGGTTGTCAGGCTTGGCAGCAAGTATCCTTACCTGCAGAGGCATCTTGCAGGCCCAGGAGAATGTATTGTTAAGGTTTGGTTAGTGGGGAACAAGACAAGACACTCCCACTACTAGGTCTACAGGGAAGCCCAAAGGGGGAGTCTAGGCAGGGACTAAAGGACTGCAATGTCAGGGCACAGGAACAATTGTCTATATATGTGTGCCCTGTGAGGATACATGGGGCCTGGACCAGATACACTGAGATTTAGGCCTTGCCAGGGAGTTATGGCCTGGGGGAATAGGGTGGGTGTTGCTTGGCTAAGAAGTTAAAGCTGTTTAACTTCTTAAATCTGAGGTTTGCCAGATCCTCACATACACCACCTCTGAGCACTCAAAGAAGCTGGGAATCCAGACCCATAAGCACCTCTCCTCATCTCCATCTGGGCCTTCCATGCCATCCCAACTGACAGACACTGATCCCAGTGGGAGGAGCAATCCTTTTCAGCTTTTCCACAAGCTTCACTCTCAGAGACAGACAACCTAAAATTCCTTTGTATGGGCTTAGACATCACTGAAAGGGGTACTTAGCCCTGGCTATGTTCTTTAAAAAGCTCCCAAATGCCAAAGGATGACCTGCTGGGAGGCATCACTATTCAAAGTTGAGACAGTGGCTTGTGGTCCTATGAAGACCAGCTTTGGCTGGAGAATCAAATCATTATTATCAGCTCATTATAATATCAAAGGTGACAGTGCAGGAGACAGTCCATCAATCCAGGGGGCAGCAGTGTCCTGGGCAGTCCAAGTCAAGCCAAAGGCTATGTATGAGCTCAGTGATCATTCCTTCCAAGTGTGAAGAGGGAGCCTGGCTTTAGACCTGTGCTAAGACTTGGGGAAGGGACTATGTACGTCATTCACCTGATCTTCCAGGGATTTCTGTAGATTGTATGCTTCTAAACATTAGAGGTAAGTGTCGTAGTCTGGCCAAGCCCCCTTCTGCACAGAGGAAGGGGTGAACCCTTGGACAATCCCCACTATAGTAGCCCAGGTTGCAAAGACTTGACAAGACTTCTCTGCTACTTTCTTCCAGTTTCTGTCCAGCTGCTTCCCTTAAAGTGGTACCGAGGGGCAGCCCTGTTCAGTCAGGGTGGTGATGCGAATGTGGAATGGGAGCTATAGAAAAGCGCTTTACAGAAAGGATAGACATAGGTGAAATGGAAACACAGACGCATCTGGGAAATGAAAACTGAATAACAGTAATGGAACACGTGGCAAATTTGGTGAGTCCTGGGAATCAGGAGGCTCAAGTGGGAGGGTAGGTCCCAGGCAGGGCTGGGACAGGAGCAGGGATCGTCAAGAATACAGGTCCTTACTAGTTTGAAATTTACAATAATGAGGAGAATAAATGCAGGAGTGTTTTTATTTGGTTTGAAAAATGGTTCAAACTATTTCAAACATTTACTTAACAGAGCTAAGGAAGGAGTTTTCAACTCTGAAAGAACTATTACATGAAGGAAATTGCAATGGAAAGCTGCTTCCAGGGACAGAGGGCCTGCCTTTGGGTGCCTGCTCCTCATCCTACACACCCTACACAGTTCTCCCAAAGCATCTGCATTGCTCTGACACACCGGTGTGTTGGCTCTAGAAGGAAAACTTAGTCCACTCAGGCCAGAGCCTGTAGGCCTTCTTCCTGCCTCAGAACCTATGTGAAAGACCTGAAGATCCCAACTCCCTTTTCCAGGCTGGGTTTCATGGGCTCCACTTACATCTGTGCAGTGTGTCTGCACTCATATGGCATGCCTGTTGCACCTCAGATCTGGGGTTAGCGGTGCAGGAGACTGCCCAGGTTTGCCCCTAGATCTAAGCTTGCATTTAGTTTTCATTTGCAAATTATAAATGCTGCCTTGCACAAGGCTCTCTGGCTGCAGGGCAGTGCAAATCCAAATCTTTTCAAGTTGGGCCAAAAATTTGCCCCGAATTAAGAGATTGCAGCCTATTTACAATACAAAACAAAGTAACTCCAGGAGGGCTCGGTGGTGGTATGAATAGATGCCATCGATTCTCTTTCTGACGGGACAATTTTCAAAGCAGCGATTTCTGTAAAGACTCAGGAAGAAAACAATTTTGTTTCATTTCCATAACAGAATCCAGACCTCAGCTTCACCCCAGGATCTGTGATCAAACATGGTACAGGTTTGGCCAGGACAACTCTGGCCCAACACACAGTGGTGCAGTGGGATTCGAAGGGTCAGAAGATCAGAAAGGAGGGTTGGTCCTGCTCTTGCATCCCAGAGGACAGGAATACAGCAGAACCTCTATCTCCTGAGGCCAGTGTGGTGATGGAGGCTAAGGGCTGTCTGTGCAGATGGAGTAGGCGCCTTGATGGCCAGTTCTTTGCCACTTGTGTGTCTCAGTCTGTTTCCCAAGTGACTTGTTGCTCTTTTCACCTGGCTATAGAAATGGCTATCACCACAAAGCAGAGAATGTCACCTGATTCATGGGTGTCCTATAGAGAACTCTATCTGGAGTACAAGCTAGTAAGTGGTGCAGAACAAGCCCACTCTGCCCCAAGAAACCTCTGTGGCCTGTGTGAACATGAGCACAGTGCATTGAGGATGTAGATTCCAAGGCAGTCTACACATAAGGTGCATAAGAACTGTGGCCTACCAGGGCTCCAGATGCATTGTCAGACAACCTTCCCCTCAAAAAGGTGCCTGAGTTTGGTGAAAAAAAAAAAAAAAGAAAAAAAAAGAAAAAAAGCTCCCAGCTCTCAGTTCCTTTGAAGCCACACATGGCCCCGCCTGTCCCATAATACTGTTTATGGAAAACACCTGGCAGCCATTACCCACTCGAGAGAGCAAGGCAATGATTTCTGTGACCACTGGGGCTCTGAGAACAAACAGGACATTATTTACACATTAAAGAAATACTTACCCCAACACCACCACAAGGGAGCCTGACAAACACGGAGGTCAGCGAGCCTGTGGGGAGAAGATGAGGGTCAGATCAGGGTAGCACTGGATCCGTGAGTGCATAGTCTTTAGAGCGTACTGTGGGTCCCAGGACAAGATGGTTCTTGTCCCATTGGCTCCCCTGCAAGACTCCACCACCAGGCAACAAGTACAAGGAGAGTAGCTCTACCAGAGCCTGAGAGGCAGCAGGCTTTCATGGTTAGACAGCTGTAGGAGGTGGGGGTGGGCCTCCCAGGAGACCTGCACAATCCAGACATAACGCTGCCTTGAGAACCTGTGGGCAGGGAAGCTTGCTTATACCTGATAGTATTCCTACTAAAGCACAAAATCTCTTCCATTAAGTGCTGGCAGATCTGGGAGTTAGGAGAGGTTCTATGTATCTACATGTCTGGCTGAAGGTCCAAGTATGGATCTCAGTAAATTAGCCCATTCTTGGCCTGTTCCTCGGGGGCACTGGGTCACTATGGGCAATGCAGGAATAAGGCCATACTGCCTGCATATTCCTTGCCACTATCAGTCCCCAAATTCATGCTGAGGAAACAGCACTGTTGTGGCTTCCATTTCCTGTTTCTTGAAGGCTAGGACTCTTGGGTCCTACCGAGGCTACCTTCTTATCACCCCTGCCTTTCTGTCTCAAATAGCTAAGCATTCAAAGCATAGGTCCAGGGCTTGGTCCTTATTTGCACACACAAATACGGGAAGCAGAACAGGGGCATTAAATACATCTTTCTTTCTGTGACAGGTGGGCAGCAGGTAAAAAATGCTCTAAACTTTGTATACACAGGTTCTTGCAGAGTAAAACCTGCAGGCAGATATGTAGGGGAGATACAGGAAGCACCATGTCAAATCAGTGTCTTAATGGTGGCTATCCTTTCCAAAGATGACATCCATTCAGGGAATGCGGATAGGGTAGGTAGGGAAAGTCTGGGCCTTTGGGAAAAGGCTGGGAAGGAGGGATGTGGACTATAAGCCACACTGCATCTGTGTACTATTCAACTGCAGCCATTATGGGTCTGTATCACAGACTGAAGCCATCGCACAGGGCACCTGGCATCTAAAGTCAGGAATCAGCCAGGCATGAAGAGACAGCCCTTTTATTATTACTCCCCATTCTAAAAAGGTACGGCAGTGCAATGTCAAGAAAGGAACCTGAGACTTTCTTCAGTAAATTCACATTGGTTATGTGGTGGCAAAGGCTATGAAAGTGTATTTCCCTTTGAAATATAGCCAATACCATGTATATTCCAGATGTCAATCACTGGAATATTTTCATGCTCATTTCATCCAGATGTCAATCACTGGAATATTTTCATGCTCATTTCCAGCCAGTGAAGAGGGGAAAAAAGAACATCATCAGATATTAAGCACAGAAAGCACACTTGAATAGGAGGCAGGGCATGATGCTCATGGTAAGAGCTTTCACGTCCATCACAAGCTATACCCAAGGGTCCCCTGTTCTAGACTGAATATCTTTCACCCCAGCTTAGGCCACAGCCTAGCTCTACCTGTTGGTAGTCTGAGGTCACAACCATTGAGTCAGGTTGCAAAACACTCCTGAAGTCTAGCCCTCTGGTCTACTCACAGCAGAGTGCTAGTTGATGCTTCGGCATGTGGATGGGTAAGAAAGACATGGGCTTGCCTTTTGCAACGCACACTCTGTGGCAGCCAGTCATTTCGAGGTCTGCCTTGACAACTTTACAGCTACCCCAAGCCAGGCTCTTTCTTCATCATGACTGTTAAGTGCCTCCTTGCCTCTAGGGAAGGTGACTGGCCCACTACACTGGCAATTCACTTCAGGGAAGAACTACAAAGGGTCTTTGTACATGGCAGAGAAATGTGTGGATTGGATTTAAAAAGGAAAGAAAATCAAAGTTGTATTTACAAATCTAACTAGGGCTACTTTAACAGAACTTGGGATAACTGCTATTACTATGTCTCAAATACTTGGGCCAAGGATGTTTGTGAAGATCTGTTGTTAGAACACTATAGAAGCTTAAACAGTGGTCTTGAGGGGTTAGGCAGTGACAGACTAGGTACCTCCCACAGTGTGAAAGTGCAAAGCTTAGCCAGAAGGGAAAGGACACCAAGTGAGGACCTCACGTAGCCACCACAAAGACACAGGGTATAGCAACAGAATCAGTCACTGGCATGACTGCTGGAGCATGAGGATGTGTATAGTGTGTGGGGAAAATGTCCTAAGAAAGAAAGAAATCTATGCACAAATAGGCTTTAGTGGAGTAGTGCTGGTCACAAGCTAGGGACTAGTGTTCAAGTGACCTACACTTCTTCCTTCACTCCTACCTTTGTTCAAAGTATCTTCCCAATTCAAGGACACTAAGTACAGCCTTATTCTCTCGCTGCCTGGCAAGCACTGTCCTGTCTGACCTCATGTGGAGCCTAGACTGGCAGCTTAGGATGGGCAATGGCTCTGTAAACGTGAGACCAGTCAGAGTTTTGAGGATGCTATTTGCTGGGAACTCTGTCAGTGCCCTTTAGACTGGCCAAGCTCCTGAAGGGGGAGTCCTCTGTTTTCTGACTGAGGGTGAAGGTGAGCACACATGGGACCCATTTGGGGACTGTCGGGGGGGGGGAATGGACTTAGGGCATCTCAAGAACCCCCATTGTTGAATCATGACCTGAAGTCAGAGTCCCAAGGCCGGGACCACTACCTCTAGCTCTGTCCTTATCCCTATTGTCTGTCATCTTGGATCACTGCAAAAGTCACCATCTCTGAGCTGCTGGGTTCTGTGGGGTAAACCATGTAGGCAATGTAGGATATATACTCAGGGATTACACGGGGTCCCACAGCTTGTCAAATCCTACTTTTATTGGATAGACCCTGGTGGTGAGGTAGAATAGGTTTCTGCTAGCCAGAACATGCCCAAGCCTGGGGCTCTCCATGTCCTTTCAGCCTTTCCCTAAGAGATTTAAGAAAGGAACTGAAAACAGGACAAGGGCTGTACACTCCTGCTCTCAAGCAGTCCCGAGTAGCTTCCAGCCTTCCTGTCCTGGTCAGCCACACAGTAGCCCCAGCTGCAGGGGCCAAGGGGTGGAAACATCACTTGCAGGAGATCAAGCCTGGTAGGGATGTAAGGAAGGTCTCGAGTACCTAGAAGTTTCTTACTGTCCAGTTTCTGTCTGTTGAGAGGGTTTGTGCCATAAAGAAGTGTGTGGGCCTCCGAGTGCACTGTCTGCAGCTCTTCCAATGTAGCTTTGCGTCCACGGATGCACTGTGGGGACATAAGGTAAGAACAAATATGTCAGGTCAATTTCTACTTCAGCAAGGCCACTGTGCCAGAGGGAATGCAGTTCGGTTATGATTATGGGCATACAATTATTAGATTATTGAAAAGCAGAAACAAAATAGTTCCTAACACAATATTTAAAAATATTTTTTAGGTGGCTTGCATTTTAATCATAGCTTTGAAAAACATTTAAAAATGATTCTAGTTTTCAACATGCTACCCTTCACTATCACACATATGATTTTCAACAAATTATTCCTTTGCTTTCTGGAATCAGGGTCTGGGCTTAAAACAGCAAGAATTGTCAGAGGTGAGGCAAGCTGCCTGAGCTCATTCTCAAGGGGACTCAAGTCACTGCTCTAGTGTCCCTGAACAGCAGCTCTCTGTGGCCCTCTCTTGCTCATGGCTGACATACTGGAATCTGTGCTTGCACTGGGAGGTGATTAGGAGTGTTGTGCTCCTCTGCAGACTGTAAGCTCACCAAATCAACTCTGGGCTACCTTCAGATCTCTAGACACTAGCAGATGAGTGCCCTTCAGTTGAGTTAATCACTTAACCTAGCCGGCCAGTAGGTTATGAAACAGACAAATATTTTATGAAACAGACTAAAAGGGCTCATTGGAGGTCAGGCAAAGGAAAGTCCTCATCACTCAACAAGCTGCTGACAGGGATCTGATCTCCCCTTCCTGACCATTAATCTGATCCAGCAGGCACTGACCTACATGGTGAAGAAGCTAAACCAGTATGGTATGGCCCTGGTTCTGCAGACTGGCAGAGGGGCCTGGGCCTACAGAGAAGACCTCTCTCTAGTTCAGACCACTCATGGGGTGAGACCACCCACAGGTCCTCCAGTATGTGCTTATCCAGACTGAGGTACAGTCCAGGCTTTAGTTTCAGAGTCAGTGGTTGGGAGTCTATGGGACATCATAGCATCATCTACTGACTTCTGTGTTGGACATCAACTGTAATGACAAGGACCTAGGACTCAGGTTACATGTCAGACAATGGAGACCTGGTGTGGATGCAAGCTTGCTTTTTTGGGTTGAATTAAGGAACAGCTCCTCTGCACAACAAAGAGCTGACAAGGTAAGCTTCCCATGTTTGGGATTGCAGTACTTACACTTAGGAAGCTGGTCAGTGCTTTTACTGTTGTCAATGGTTCTAAGCCCCATCTTGTCCTAGCCTCTCCTGAGGCTCCTGCCAACTCTGCTCTGACTTCATAGACTGACATCTAAGAACCCTCTGCCAGTGGTCCAGATAAGGCAAATATCTCTCACACCTCCATGAAGGTACAACGGAAGGTGAGGTGAATTGCTATCCTGCTTTCTCAGATATTTGTACTCTCAAACCAGGCTGGCTCTACTTGCTTTCTTAGCTGAGAATCCGCCTCACAGTCCATGCCTGAATATCTTTTCCTGGGAGGGGGCAAGACATTTGTGAATGCTGGCAACTGAAGGATGCCTCAGGGCAGCATCTGGATGGGCAGGGATGGCAGGATGCAAGGCCAGCTGGAGCACGAGAGGAAAGAGGATTTTTCTCAGGGCTTGTGTACACACGTCAATGCTGCCCCCCAGTGGCATAGCATTCTGGATAGATTCCCAAAGCAGGTGCCTGTGGCCTCACCTCAACCCTCAATGTTCATTTCCCACACAGAGGGCCATCAGGAGCAGGCGTGGGCTTGATATTGGGATGTCCCCAAAAGTGAGGTACAATTTGAGTGGTAAGGGACATTGGGAACCTGTGAGCCCTGGGATGATGTAAATGAATACTGTAGAGCATATAGGAGGGCAGTTGGGCTCACAGAGAGGAAACAAGTAACTGCTGCTCCATGAGGCTCCTGCTAGTGCCTTTGAGACTCCTTGTGTCCTATCCTATGTTTGATGTGCAGGACAATCTGAGGGAATGACATGGAGGTGTTTTTCAAGTTGAAGAGAGGCCATAGCAGATTCCCCTGAAGGCAATCCTGTGGGTGATGCTAGTTCTACTGCTCAGATGGGAAGGAAGGCCCACCTGAGCCTACCAGCTCCCAGAAACAGAGCCCTGCCCTATACAAGTTTATCCTTTTTTCTCAGCTTAGGGCTCCTGAGTGCACAGGACCTGAGACTGCACCCTGCTGGGCTACGTGTGGAGAACCAGGAGAGGCTCAACATGATCTTGGCTAGAGCCACAATGTATGTGACCAGCTCTGTTGTGGCCAAATGCGGGGTAAACCTGAACCCCACTGACAGATAGGGCAGACCTTCTGAGAGCAAACATGGCAGCTAGGAAAACTGAGGACCAGTACCTAGAGAGACAACCCTATTAGAGCCTTCCTATACAGCTCCCTGGGGCTGGCATAAAGGAAGCAGAAGCAAAGCTAACGGGTTCAGGAGACAGAAGGAAGGTGGTGGTGGTGGGAAGAAGGCGCTTTCCATGCTGGCCACTGACTTACGGAACCTAACATTTGAGGAAGAAAAGGTCCAAAGCTCTCCACACATCCTCAGAGAAGCTTTCTGATGTAGCTGATGGGACATGTAGGCTCATCTTCCCTGAGTCTTGAATCCCTCTCTCATTGCGTAAGTATGGATGCACACACTGGCCAGTTATAGGAGCATGCTGAAAAGTAACTAGGAAGAAGGCAGAGACAGCCATGGGGAAGCAGCCTGGCACTGTGGGTTTGAGGAGCACAGCCCAATGGTGCTAGCTTCTGTAGAAGATACAGAATCTTAGGGAAACAGTTTGGACTCTGCCATGGGAAGTTCCAAAAGGTTCATGGAAAGGAAGCTACACACCCAATCTGGTAGTGTTGGTACTGTGGATCCTGCAAGGTGGTTCTGACAGAAGGTGACTGGGAAATAGGGATTTCACCCTTAGAAGTCATAAAGGTTCAGGCCTTTATGACTAAATTAGTTCTCAAATGAACAAGTTGTCACAGAGAAAGGCCAGCCTACATAACAGTCTCTTTTCTGCTTCTCTGTGAAGTTGTGGCTTAGTCAAGGGATTCTCGTGAGATGCTGGTACCTTGGTTTGGAACCTCCAGCGACCAGAACTGTGAGGTGGTAAACAGACCTCTCTGCTTTATAAAGCACAAGCCTCAGGTACTCTATCGCAACATCAGAAAAGATGCCAAGATGGGCTTCTCAGAAGCCCATAGACAGTATGGATGGGGATGAGGAAACACAGGCAATGTTTCTTGGATTCTCTCCATCACTGTAACATGAAAACAGGCAGACACTGTGAATAGAGCAGGCTGGAGGCCATGTCCAGGAGCAAGTAAGGGAGTAGGTTTTCCTCTATCACCTTAGATAGACCTCCATACCTCACACTTGCCACGGAGACCAGTCTCCTGCAGGCGGGACCAGATGCTCTGGATCCTCCCAGCATGCTCTGGGTGGCTGTTGGTGTTCCCACAGGTGCACTGATGCTTCAACATCAGTGTGTCATACACAAGGCCTGCAGTGGAGCAGAGCTGAAGTCAGAGCAGTGCCTAGGGCTGAGCCAGTCAATGCCAGAAGGCAGCCCTAGACAGCAGAAGAATTCCCAGGAGGGAACAGAGCAGAGTTGGCTCTTGATTCAAGTTTACCCTATTCCCTTTCCAAGTGGGGACTAGAGGATCTAGACACAAGCAGAGTAAGAACCCAGCATTGTCCAACACTGTAGCTCAGAAAAACTATGGCTGCATCATTGGGATTGGGCCAAATTACAGAATAAAAGGTGAGAAGGGGTCTGGGTCTGGGTAGCTTCTGGGCTATGCTGAATTCTAGTAATGACAGGTGTTGGCCCTTCAAGGCTGTCTGCCTGGTCATTGACTAGGCTCTGCATTTAGCAAGTTTGTTGGGTAGACATTGCCCAAGGTTACCACATGGTCCAGGCCAGCATGAGTTTTGTGGTTTGCCAACAGATAACATCCAGAGCAGCTGGACACAGGGTAAATGGTGGCAAGGTATGGGTTCACTCAAGATGGACACAAGAATACAAAGGGAGCTGGGTTCCATATGTGAGATGCATAAACATGCCTATCTGAAATGAGCAAGTACATGAACACAGCTCAGAAGCTGCTGACCATAGAAGTCTGTCAGTCATGAGTGGCTTCCCAGAATGACATAAATAGGAAGGTCTATTCTGACTAGCCACTAGCAAATAAGCACTGTTTACATGCAAGTTGCCACCAAGGTTTCATGACAGAGTTTTCATTATCTGAGCTGCAGTCCTTTAAGGACACATTAATTTCAGCTCATGGACTGTAAACTTGGTGGGTTTTATGAAATGCAGTTTTAATTTTTTTGAAGTAATTTTAATTTCTAGATATTACTACTGAAATGTTTCCCTAACAGGAAATTTTCTTCTAAGAAAAGAACTTGGCTGTAGTTGCAGTGTACTGCAGGAAGACATTTTGTAAGACCTGTGAAGGATAAAGCCATTCTGTATTTACATAACTTTTCTTCATTAGGAAGAAATGTTAAATCGAAACACTATGAAGAACCATCCTAGCTTCCCTGCTTGTCATTATAGGGGACTATTGGAAGAGGTGCTGTGGCTATCTTGTGGAGATAGTTTTCTGTCCCTGCCTCTATGAAACTGTGGTCCACATTTCTGCTGGGTTCGTTCTGGACCTCTGGACCTTTTGCTAAGGTGCCACCAAGACACTATTTCAACCCACAGGGCAGGTGCAATGCCAGAGGTGAGAGAGGCCCAGTTAGCCCCAGATCTTGCTGTGCTCTGCTCTAGCAGAGCTTTTCACTAAGCACTGTACAGGGTGTCACTGGAGCCTCAGGGCAATGCTGCTGTCCTGGGTTTGGTTTAGGGGACACTTGCAGAAGACCAACACTGCTACTGATGCTGACTAAGAATGCGAAGCTGGGAAGCTCCACGCTGGCACACAGGTGGCTTTCTGCAAGGAAAAGAGAAGGTGATTTTCTGAGCTTGTGGCCAGCCCCAGAATAATAGCATTGTAGTGTGCTCCCATGACTGAGTGGGGTTCTCAGGTCTGGCATGGCGCTGGCTGCTTGTCTCTGGACAGTGTGGCCTGGGTTCTTCCCAGATTCAGCTGTAGGCTGCTCCCTTAGCCTCTCATCAGTGGCTTGCTCCACACTCCCAGATTGCCCCTGTCCTCTTGCTTCCGCCCACCAGCAAGAGGCTACAAGTTACCTGTGGTGAACCTTGGTTTGGTGGGGGGCTCCTGGACTGACATGGGGAAGGTGGCAGATGCTGGGGAGGACTGAGCCCGGGACAGAGGTCTGTGGCTGCCGAATGACACAGGGATGCCAGCAGCTTCCATTGATGCCTGGTAGTTCCTTAGCTGGTGGATCCTCTGTTGCTCCAGCAGAAGAGCTTGCTGCGGGGCAAGATAGAGGGCCATTAGTGGCAGAACATTTTCCACCACTCTGTGACACTTATTACACAGTCACCCCTAGCCAATGACAGGCCTCTGTACTGTGGGACAACTAACCACGGATATATGCCTCCTAACCACGGGCCATGATCTGAATGGGATCATAGAGAAGGCACTTGGCACACGGGCCATGCTTAAGAGGATGAGGGGACTTGCCATCTCAAAGGCCTACAGGGAGGTGTGGTCCAAGTGGGGCTTGGGAAGTGTTCTCTAAAGAGATGGTGAGTAGTGGTGGAGGGGCTGGTATTGGTCAGGGTTCAGATCCTTGGCCAGGGGAGTCACTCTGGCCATAGTGAAAATGGGACAATGATACATACTGCCACCCCTCCACAGGTTCTTCTGATAGTAAGAGTGATTATTAATCTGAGGGCCAAACTCAGCAAGAGAGCAAAGGCAGATACAAAAGGGCCAGCTCTATAATGTCTGATGTGTTCCTTGCCTTGGCCCCAAACCACTTCAGCATTCTTAAGCTAGGAAGGCCAGAACTAGGGTGTGGGAGTTGACATAATGAGACATGCTGCTAAGGGCTCAGGTGCCTAGGGGAGAGGACTGGGTTGACAAGGGTAGCTGTAAAGTATGGGACCAACACTCAGGGGATTTGCTAATCAAGGGATGTGAATCCTGACAGGGACTCTGGAGACTGGCTGAGGTACAGGTTCAGTGGGAAGTGAATCAGCTGTGGGGAGTGAGACAAAGATGAGATTCCTAAGGTTGACCCGCCCAGAGGCTGCTCCTTCTGTAGTGAACAGAGGAAGTCACTTTCTAGGGCCCTGAGATAGATGAAAAAGAAAACCATGTCATCCCATGCCACTGCAGCATGTTAAAAAGTAAGTCCAACTCCCACCTACCCCCACAAACCTTATCACAAGTCCAATTTGATGGACAGATCTTATGGCCTTGGAAAATACCAACTCTTGAGAAGCAGGGCCCAGTCCTGGGCTGTGAGCAGAGGAGGGGGACTTTACCTAGATGCTTCAGCCTTCAGCAGACAGAAGGGGAGCTGCAGACATGAGGGCCACAGTAGGGAGGCAGAGCGCCTCCTGTAGGAGGGCCAGAAATACCCACACAGACATGAAAGGCCCACGGCCTCCCCAGCTTACATCAGACAATTAAGGAGTTAATGCCTCCTCTGTGTGCTTCCACAAACTACTCTGTGCCCAAGGTCCTCATGAAGGAGTTTCACTGGCTCTCCAGAGAACACAGGAAATAAGGCTCTTAAGGACTGTCTCATGTTTGGATCATCTGGTGTCTACAAGACACCAGTCCCCAAAGCAGCTACTGAAATACCCTGACTTATATCTGTGTGGTAAAAGAATACTGGGTTTCAATGAGGGTAAGTAGGTGTTGGCTTCCTCTGAGGGTTTATGGCAGACGTGACAAACTTGCCCCCAAGTCCCTTTCTGTTCATCAACTTGGAGCAGTAGACAGTGCTGGCCACTGATTTTCCTGGGTTCCTGGCTCATAAGATCCACGGTATTCTCACCCTTTTAATTCTAACAGAATTTAAAGAACGGTGGTTATATGATGGGAGCTAAGTATTCCCAGAACCAAACAAGTCACCTGTGTTCAAGACAGAGAAAAGTATCACAGAGCTAGTTGCCGGGGGCAGACTATGAGACCGATTCCCAAAGTAGACATTCAGGAGAATCTAAGGCACTCTCATGCTATGGTTGCTACCTCATTGTTCCAGGGACCATATGTGAATGGAAGTCAACAGGTGTCTGCTGAAGGAACCTTCCTGTTCTGGCCATTACCAAATGCTATAGAGAAGCATTGGTGGCAGCCACATCTAGAGAGCCATGGGACTGAGGAGGGGCTTGGCTGGGAGAATCCTGGAGTCCAGCAAGGAGGGGTATATGCCCTAGAATAGTACCCGGCATCAAGTACTGTTTCTTAGGAATACAACTAGAGTCCATGACTCTGGATCCCCTGGCATACCTATCACTCCTGAGGCAAAAGCAGCGTCCCTGGGGGTTCTCTGGCTTCTAATTCATGGCTTCCCATGTCCTGTCCAAATGTCCCTAGTCTTTCTAGACAAGTGCCAGTTTATCTTTCACTGTAAATCAACAGTCATTCACTGAGCATCTTTTGTCTCTGGCAGTCTGCTATTTTGTACTGTGTCCCAGACCTCACTGGACCTGAAGGATGGTCACCTGAACCAAAGTTCCATGCTGAGCAGAGCCTGACTCTTTTTTTGTTTGTTTTTGAGACATGGTCTCACTATGTAGACCAAGCTAGCCTTAAACTCACAGATGTCTGTCTGACTCTGACTCTCCAGTCCTAGGATTAAAGGCATACACCACCACACCCAGCTCCTTTTTCACTGACACTCCAACCTCCCATTCCAGTTTTACTAGTTAGGCTGAATCCTACCAATGGTTGTTTTTGTTACAATCTACAGCCTCCTATACTTGAGTTTTGTGTGGCCCATACGCTCCAGAAGGTACATGAATGCCTTCAGAGGGCAGGTGTCCAGCCTGCATGTACATGAGAGTTTTCAGCAAACACACCCTGCCGCCCGTGAAGGCAGAACAGTAAGTGCCTGTGATTCAGAGGACAGAAGGAGAAGCTCAGTCAGCTGCCTGCTCTCCTTATTCCACACCTGTCTGAAGAGCAGCTCTTGTTCAGTGGCTGGGCGCTGGCTGGGTTCTGTGTCTCGAGTGGGCTCTACCTCTTCCTCCTCACTCTCAATGGGCTCCTGCTTCACCTGGACACCAGCTAGGGAAGGTTCCTTTTGCCCAGGGAGTCGGTCTAGGTAGGGCTCATCCAGCAAGGCCTGGTGTTCACGGAGTTCCTCTTCCGTCTCCTCAGGGTGGCTCTCAGGCTGCCGGGGTGGTTCGCTGGGTTTGGAGATCATCTGCAACACAGGGGAGACAAAGGAAGTTAGGACAGTAACGTGACTAGAAGAAGCTCCTCCACACATCACAGGACAGGAATGCTCTACCAAGAACTTATGTGATCCAGGGCTGGCAAGTACCATTTACCCACACAACAAGGACCCCAGCATCATTTGAGATGACAGGAAATGATGCTTGGAGTTAAGGTGATGTGGTCTGAAGACAGGTACTAGGTGTTTGGTGTTTATGCAGGGATTGTGTGTGCCAGGACAGTGAAACTAAGGCTGTAGGTTGCAGCTCCTTTTGCAGAGGGGAGGAGAGGTTAAGAGAGAGGCCAGTGTCAGTCACACAGCCATAGTTGCTGAGAGCAACAGCCTCCCCAGATGCCGCCTGGCAGAACATACTATGGCTGCAGGAGAAGGGCAACAGAGGCAGAAATCTAGTAGTACCCCATGCTCAGAAGCTAGGGCAGAATTGGGAGGGCCCAGCGAGAAGTTCTAGAGAAGTTCTCAGAAGCTGCCTTCTGAAAGCTTAGGGATGTCCCACACTGGAAGGACCTTCAGGATGTGCCATAAATCTGTGGGGAGCAGTGCCAGTGGTGCCCTGTCAGAAACATGTGCCAAGCTCCCCAGCTAATTTTTATGAAGGTACCACATGGCCGTGTAGGCAAGATTTTCCAGTCTTGTTCTGAAAGCCTAGCCGGCTGGAGATCTAAGACACAAGGGCAGAGGTGAAAGGCAGAGAGACACTGGACACAGGGCACTGCTCCTTACAGGATGGGTGAGGTCTGTGGGACATAGTATGGTGACAGTGACATCTGTCCTGTACCTTAAGCATCCTGAGTATGCACATGCATACAACAGGGTGACTGAGTGAAGTCCTAGACATGTTAACTGGAATGGCTGAGATCATGCCATACTGTACAAATGTAGATCAGCACACTGTAAACAGCCTCAAAAAAGCTAGGGAAGCCCATGTCAACTTAGCGAGCTGTCAAGCCTCTCCCCAGCTGATGGGAAAGACATGGCAAGCAGGCTTCAACAAAAACTGGTTCTGGGTGGGGGAAGTGGCAGCATATCTTTCCTGCACTCCACTCTTCCCAAACCAGGTGCAATCTAACTGGGAACATGACGTGAACTGGGTATTTTCAGGTTAGTATTATGGCAAGGACAGAAAGGACAGAGTATCTTGAGATGACAGAGGAAACTCCCTAGAGAAGGTGCTTTGACTGCTAGGGAGTCACAATAGACGGATAGGCAGAAACCACGAGACAATAACAAGGAACCTAGGTGCTTGGAGCTGGGAACAACCTAGGAGCTCTAGAACACGCTACCATTGCACAGCAGGGCACAAGCAGAGACAGACCACGGGTAAAGAACATGGGTGAAGAACAGTAGGGAAATGCAAGATACAGTCTGGCTAGAGGGGCTGAAGTATAAGCACTGGGGTACAGGTGACAGGGACTGGGGATAACTACCTTCACGAAGTACTAAGTAGAGGCAGAAGTGGAGAGGTGGGCCGAGAGCACAGATGCTCAAGCAGTCTGGGAGCAAGGCTGGGGCCCTTTCTTCTTCTCTCTGCACCCCCACCCCCACAACATACACTGGGGCCTTTACTTCCTCTTTTTTGCCTCCTGCCACATACAGAGAAGGGAAGGAGAAGAGGGTAAAGAAAGGCAGAAAGTGGCATTGTCTCTGTAAGGCTGACTCACCCAAGGTGACTGGGCCCTCAGGAACTCAGGTCATTGTAAAAGCTCAGTTCTAAGTGGTTATAAGTGCCCAGGGGTAGCAGCCAATGATGGACTAGAACCCAGGTCCCTATTCTAGGGTGCACTTGGAAAACAAAAAAACTGTTCAAAGTAGGCCATAACAAGTGGAGGCTGTCACAGGAAGGGTGCAGGGTGTCTTTGGAAGGAGGAAGCAGGGCAAGTGTGCTGTGGACAGATAGGCTCCATTACTAGGTTTGTCCAACATCATTTTTGTGTTTCAACATTGAAGATGTCAGAAAAGCACATGTGACCCTTTACCTATATATCCCAGCTAAAGGGGAAACAGGCAGATAGCCTTTCCTCCAATATGTTTATATAAACAGCTGAGCCCAGTGACCCCCTACAACAGTGGTTCTCTATTCTATAGCCCCACAGGTGACTCCTAACAACTTTTGTGCCCCTTTCTGGCTTGAACATATCATGTGTTCTGTTTGGTGTCATGGCTCTTCAGTATCCCTTTACTATTTAGGGTTCTGAGTACCTTCTGTTTCTCAGTTATAGTTCCAGTGTCCCACTGGACAATGTCCAACTTTCCCAAAGACTGGAAGTCTGTTGAGTTAATCAAGGCAAAACTGAAAGTCACATGTAAGGTAAAGGAATGTCCCCTGAGAACCCCTGGACAGGAGCTCCTGTTAGCTGGTTGACTGTGGCTCAGGAGGATGCCTCTGAGAAAGGTGGGGTGAGTGTCCACATCAGTATATGTTTGTGGGGCTCTTCTATTTACTATGCCTGATGCTGGGAAGGCTCAGCTTCTTCCTTTTGGTTTCTTGTTCTCTCATATGTCAATTGGCCCTCACTGCCAGGAGAGGCTTTCCTGTTTCCTCTCCAAGTTGGGTACAGGGTTGCTCACTGGTGTCACCTGGTCAGGTTTGTAGCCTTGGCAGCAGTGGATAGGTAGGCAACTCTAGAGTAGGGAGCAGGGAGGCTCTCAAGGGGCCACGGCTTGGCTAGGCTTCCCTCCAGAGGGTGTTTATGAGGGATGTTGCCATGGCAACAGGGGGCCACTCAGAACCATGTCAATGATGCAGAAGAGGCCCATGGCCTGCAGTGGGTGGGCTGCTCTGCTCAGCACTGACGCAGGTGCTGGTGCAACTAGTCTTTGTGAGCCATAGTCATGGACAGGGATAATCTCTCCCTCTTTAAAATTTAGATCTGCTTCTTTGTGGTCACAGAGACCGGATCTTAATACAGAGCTGGCTTGGGAAGCAAACCTGGCCTCTGGTAATATGACAAGAGAAGCCAGCAGGGAGGCAGGCAGCAGCTCGCCCACATGTCAGTTTCTGTTGTCCAGAGGCCTCTTGGACATCAGTTCCCTGTTTTATTAAGGGATGAAAACACACATACTACCAGATTCAGAACAGCAGGATTAAAACACTACAGTTCAGAGCCAGAACCCCACTGGAAAGCACAAGGTATTGGATATTCTCACAGGTAGACCACCCACAGAAGTTAAGCTCTCATAATCAAGAAAGTAACACCCTGTGAGGACAACACTGCCTGCACAAAGACCAAGTGATCCTGTAGACCAAACATTGCTGCAAGAATTGCTTTCAACAACGGGACTTTTCCATGGAAAGAGGAAGGCCCATTTATGAGCACAACTTCCCACTTTTTGAAACAAGGTTGTGGTGAGGTGGATCTAGAGGCCGCAGGAAAAAGGGGTGCTTCCCTGCCAAGCTGAGCATTGCACTCATCCCTTAGACAGCCTTCTTCCTCTGGAAGGTTTCTTCCCTTACCATGTCTTTATGAAGCACATTAATGTGGGCACAGCACTCATGTCAGGAACCAAAACCCAGTCAGATACACTGGCTGCCACTCCAATCCCCAGGAGTCAAGAGCAGCTAGCTGGGCAGCCCTGTTTTGTCCCTTGGAAAGCTGGAATGGGCATAAAGTCTGCTGAAAACACAATTCTAGAATGAGTAGGTATTCTTGTCACACCCTCAGAACATTGGTATTTTAAGATGGTGGCTTAAAGTGGACACTGAGCCCAGCCATGGTCTCCATGTGCCAAGAAGGGAGTGGATGGCCCTCAGGGAACAAGCTTCTCACACAGCAAGGCAGGAATGCTGGTGTCAGATAGCACAGAGAGCATCATTGTCTTCCTGGGTGTCCCAGGAAAACATTGTATAAACATTTCAATCAACTGTCATTTGCTATCACAAATCAATCACGTAACAAACCCCAGTGAGATTACCCAGCTTCTAAAGTCATCTTCAAGAATATGTCACACGTGAATGGGTGTTCCTGTCTTCAAACCTCCTACTACACCATTCAGGTAGTGACATAATGAAATTAATAAGCCTAAGTTGGCATTAGAGAGATGGATATAAAAGTGTTTTTGACACTTGGGAGTGTAGATGCTTGGCAGGAGCCTGTCTCACCCCCAGCAAATGTCGTTCCTGTGTAAATGACGGGATGCCTGGAGCCCCCAACTTCTAACATACTCTGGGCATAAAGGCTGTGGGTTAAGGGACTTGGGGCCGGGAAACTGATATTAGTGTGACTGACAGGCAGGAGGGGCCTGGCTGAGCCTGTGCTGAGCCTGTGTTCTGCAGAAAATTCCTTGGGAGGTCAGCTCAATCTTGGACCTCTCAGTTTGCAGCAGGGATCAAGGCAGGACAGGTGTAGCTAGGAGCCATTTGTCTTCCCTCTATCCTGGAAATATATGACATCAGGCCTCTGATTCATTGTGGGGCTCTCTAGACTCCTTTAGACTGGAAACCCCTCTGCACATGCAGTAATCTTCCAGGACAGTCTTGTCCCTGTGGCAGCTACAGACCTGCTGCCCGCAAGACAAAGGCCAGGAGATTTGGCTCCTTCACCTTTATTGTTGTGTAGATCGCCTGGGAAGAAGTGTTGATTCCAAAGCTGATAAAATAAAGTTGCAGGTGTTTCACTAGCCCCAAGTCCCCTGGAAGAGGAATATTAATGAGGATTCCACCTTGGTTTATCTGGGGGGATAAGAGGTGTTTTGAGAATAAACGCGGGTAGTTCTTCAAGATGGATGAAGCCTGAGATGCCCTTCTAAGATGACTGTGTGAACTGTGTCTTGTTATTTCCACGCGCCTCCGTACCAGTACACTTAGGGCAAAGTATTAGTTTCTATGTTGGGGCCACGGTCCCCGACATGTCCCTGATCTTTTCCCACCTTCCCTAGGTAACCCACCGAAGGCTTGGACCCTGACGACAGGCAGACAAGAAGAGATGGTGTGCCATCATCTCAGCTCTTTCCCCTTTTCAGTTTCCTGTGGTCAAATCAACATCTAAAAATATTAAATAGAAAATTCTAGAAACAAACAATTTCTAAGTTTTAAGCTGCATATCATTCTGTTTAGCATCATAAAACCCTGTCCTAGCCCACTCCATCCCACCGAGGATGGGTGACCATCCTAGTGCATACATAATGTACTGGTTAGTAGCCACCTTGATTCTCAGTTTGGCTGTGGTTCACAGGATTCTGTACTGCCCAGTTTCAGGAACCTACTTAGTATTCTGGAATGTATCTCACCCCAGATAGTGAGAAAAGACATAATTCATATGCACTAAAATCCATACTTTTAAATTGAACAGCTGAGTAGTTTACAGAACTCTATAACCACCACTACAACCTAACTTGGTGACATTTTCATTATTCCTATACATACATAAATGCTGTACCCATTGACAGTTGATCCCATTTCCCAAGCTGCAGGTCTTGACAACCACTAACTTAATTCATGTCTCTAAAGTCAGCAGTTCTCATCCTGTGGGTTGAGATACCTTTGGGAGTTGAATGATACTTTCACAGGCGTCACATATCAGACATCCTGCATATCAGATATTTGTATTATGATTCACAATAGTAGCAAAATTACTGCTACAAGAGGCAATGAAATAATTTTATGGTTTAGGGGTTGCCATAATATAATGAACTGTATTAAAGGGTCATCGCATTAGTAAGATTAAGAACCGCTGGTCTAAGGCTTTGCCTATCCTGGTTGCCTCCTGTGAGTGAAGCATATCAGGGTCCATCCATGACTGGTTTACTTTCCTGACTGTCATGTTTTTGGGTCTATACATGCTGCAGGACCTCATGACAAGTGAGGTGTGTTCTGTCATCTGTCACCACAGGATAAACGCTGGGATGTTCAATCCACCATTTGGCTCCTATGAGCAGTCAGATGAGGTCTGTGGTCTCCTGGAGGACAGCTACTAGGCTGTTTGCAACACACTCATCGGAGCTGACACTGAAGCTACCCGACTAATACATCTGATGGGAACATACTAAATACCTCCATTTCTCTGCTTGCCAGCACCACGGCACTAACTTTTCCCATGGCTTCCGCCTGTAGATGGAGCTAAGAGACTCTGGACAAGTTGTGAGTGCAGAGAACTCTATAGGCTGCCTGGTCCCAAGCTACTTCTGGATGGTGTAACTTCAACATTTAAGTGACTACAGGTGCCAGGTGACTGGAAAAATAAGCTTCAGGGACTCGATGTCATTGTAGAATTGTAGGCCTCGGGTTAGGGTTTGCTTAAAGATCTACTTGGCTAATGACCCTAGAAAACCCCTGAAAGAACTGCCTATGTGGACTGTTCCAGGTAATGATGCAGAGGCTTCTTGCAAGGATGTTGCCCACTGTACTTACACATGCAGATGGGCTATGAGGAAGGCTGTAGACACATCTAAACAGTGGCTCCACACAACAGCACACCTCCCTAGGCTCTGGACCAGAGCACATGCTTTGTGCTCCTCCTTTCCCTGTTTAGCCACTCAAGGTCAGTGGAGCAGAGGCTGAGGAAGACAGCGAGGCATACGACATCTGGCTCCAGGTGAGGGCCCCGAGGACAGCTGGGCAGACTCACCTTGCTGAGGTGCAGCTGCTGCTGCTGGAACTGTTGTTTGTGCTTCTCCAGGAACTGCTGGTGCTGCTGCTGGATCACCAGGTGCTGCAGGGCCTGTGCATTCTGTGGCAGGGGTGCTGACTGTGTGCGCCCCAGGGGGCGGTGTTGCCGCAGTTTGTGAATGGAGGGGGACACCCTGTCCGCACCAACCAGGGACTGTGTGTGGAGGGGCAGCGCCCCCAGGCCTGAAAGATACCAGTCTGAAGATAATATGGAGGAAAAAAAAACAGCAGAGGGGAAGAGGAAGAAGAGAGGGGAGAGATGCTGTTGAGTAACCAGTGGAGAAAACGACATGCCTGCCAGCCCAGGCACCTTCTATGAAACATGATTGTCTACAAACAGGTCCAATTCCGGCTAGAGGACATAAGCCTGGAGCCTGGGCTTGCAGGGGAAGGAGGAGCAGTGGGGGTGGGGACAGACGGGAGCAGAGTGTAATTTGAAAGCAAGCCACCCTGAAGATCCCATTGATATAGACTCTCCAGGATCTCTGCCCAAGGAGCAGTCCGGAAGTGTGGTAACAGCCTAGGATCAGCCTGCCACACCTGTCACATGTGTTCCAGAGATGGTTGTTCTAGCGCCTTCCCAATACCCAACTATCAAAAAGAAAAACAGTTTGTAGCCAACCTGCTGAAACTCAGAGACAAACTGACAGCAAGACCCTGTCCCCATCAGACGCCCAGGTACTGTCAAGACAATAAATTTCAATGGATTCCACCATAGGAGACTTCACTTTGTATCAAACACAGTGGTATTGGGAGAGGAACGGAAGTCAGCTCAGGGAAGGAGGCATCTCTAGGGGCATGAGAATGGGGCTGCACAGAGAGCAGGCAAGTGCAATGACACGCACAGCATGCTGAGGGTGCAGAGCAGCAGCTCAAGGACAGTGGACAGACGTGAGCTCAGAGCAGTAGGAAGGACTTAGATGAGAATGCTTGCTTCCACATACTTCCTCAGGTCAGTCTGCCCAAGAGGACGACCGTGGTGCAAGGCTGGAGTCTGTGCTAAGAGCTGACTCCTTTGCCAGTGGGCACTGTTCTTAGACAGTGCTCTGCGAGGAGCAGCTATGGCCACATAAGTAGTGGGACACTGTAGTACTACTTTGGCTTGAATATTCACAGGCTTGAATCCTATACTCAGTATCATTTATCACTGTTCTAGACAATGGGGAACTTGAGCCTCTAAGGACAACTACGGCTGAACAGAAGAAACCCTGCTCAGTGGGCTCCTTTCCTCAGGAGAACAGAAGAAACCAGTATGACACAGCATCAGGACCACGGAGGAAGGGGGCACTAGGAAGAGTGGATGGAACTGCTGGGTGAAGAGTCTGGAAGCTGAAAGTGAATCAAGCACAGGCCTGATACCCCAGCACTTAGGCGGGAGAATCAGAGTTTGAGGACAACAAAACAAGATTTAGTATCAAAACAGTAACAAAGGACCAAATAAGTAAACAAACAAAAACCAAAAACACAAATCCAACCCAAAAGGAACAGTCTTGATCAAACAGGAGACCAACACCGACCAGGATGCTGGGTGTCAGATGCTGCCTATGGGAACTGAGCCTTTTCATCTCATCACTCTGTGCTAGCATCTCACTCACAGACGGGAAGATAAAGCCCACAGAGAGCGGCTTCCTAGAGAACAGACAAGAAGGGGCCTGAGCATAATGAGCAACCCATGGTCACTGGCACACTGCTCTCCAGAGCTGCAGCAGGGGTGTCCATCTGTCTCAGAGGATACCAGAAGCCAGAAATGCTGTTCCTGTCCAGATCACTGGCTTGGGAGAGCCAATGCACACTGGAGATGAAAAAACTGGCTTGGGAGAGCCAATGCACACTGGAGATGAAAAAACACAAGGCAAGAACACAATACCAAGCGCCACAGCAGTGGGGGGGGGTACTCCAAAACACTAGGCAGAGGCTGGCCCTCAGGAACACATACAGGCCAGTCCTAGGGTTGCTCTGGCTGATTCTGAGTGAAGCCATGGCTGTGAGAAAGTCACCTACAGACCTAAGGATGGTACAAAGCTGGGCAAGGCCACTAATAGGTAGGGTTATGTGTCTCGTGGGAAACATTCCACACTCATAACTTCTGAAACAGCACATTTACTAGGTAAATTGTACACATTTTCTTTCTCTAACTTGTATTTTTCTAAAGGTATTCATCCTTAAGATAGAGCAGAATCAGGGGTCTGCCTAGTCAATTCTGAACTTCATGCACTTGCTTCCTTGAGCTGCAGGGAAACCTATCTGAAAGAGAGTGGGAGGCTAAACAGAGGGGTACTGGCATTGACTTCTACTCCTTGGTCAGCTTTCTTAGCACAAAGGACATAATTCCTTGCCAGAGCTGAGATAGTTATCATATAATAGGAACCCACAGAGTTACTACTATTGTGTGGGCTTGGGTGTTCTTTCTAGCCTTCTCTATAAGCACATGAGGCCAAGGAGCAGCCTCCTAACTAACTGCCAGATACCTGGCTGTGTGGTTCTTACCTGTGACAAGGGGCGTCTGGGTGGGTGCCTGCTCTAGCAGGACCATATGCTGCAGGAGGGGGTTGTGAGTAGCTCCACCATCCCGCTCCAGGGGCGAGGTGCTCAGGTACGGGGTCAGGTGCGTGCCAGGGAACAAGGAGATCCGCTGCTGGAGGGCTGGGAGAGCAAGCCTCTCAGCATCCTGCTGGCCTGCTGCACCCTGAAAGGTACAACCGGGATATTCTTCAGGCTGTGGAGACTGAGGCAGACATCCACCCCATGTCATACAGAACCCTGGAGGCCAACTCACAGCTGCAGGACCAGTGGCAGGAAGCCCCAAGGTGATGTTGGGTAAGGATGGCGATGTGTAGAGAGGAAGTGGGGCGACTGAGCCTTCTCGAGTCACAAGTCTATGTGCCAAGCTCGTCTGTAGACAGAAGACATCGTGACTGTGAGAGTCTGCCACATATGTTTCAACATAAGCAGCACATCTAGGACTGGGGAGGTGGGGGAGATGGGAATGGATGGACAAACGATATTTACAGTATAAGGTCCTGTCATGTAGGTACCTGGTGCAAACACAGGCTGCAGAGATGGTGGCCTCCAGCATGCCACAGGTATACAATCAGTGTTTCCATTCCTGAGTTTTCCCCCTCCAAAAGAGCTCTCACTACCTTGTTTGTTTTTATTCAATTTGCCTACTTACAATAAAACTACAGGTAGGAGATTTAGGATAATGCATTTGAAAATATTTTTTGTAGTTTTAATTTTTTCTAAGAATGACATCAAGAGCAGAAACCAAGGACAAAGTTACTGATGAGCAGGAAAAACCCTGTTCTTATATAAGAGGTAGATAATGGTGACAACAGGATCTACAATGTACAGGAAAGACAAAAGACTAAAATAAAAAAGAACTTGTCAACCAGAGACCAATTAACATGAGAGCAGAACTCAATAAAGACAGTGACAAAAGCACCCATATTAAGGGAAGTGCTTAACTTTATCAGTGACCGAAAAATGTATTTACGGAGTCATCTAACTGGCAGACTTTCTAAAAGCTCAGAAAAGCTGAAACACATGGCCGTGGGATTATAAACGGCTGTACTTTCTGCAGACTGATTTTGCAATCTGTGTTTGGAAGCTATAAAAGGTGAGCTGTTCTTGATTGTGAGGCTCCACTCTGGGGATGCAATGGTTAAGAAACAGTGCTAAGGAAATGGCTCCCAAACACAAGGAAGACAGCCACCAAGCAGTCACATGATGGCAGCAATATGTGGCTTCAGCCATGCCGGTCATAGTTAAAAGACATAGGGATCTGTGCATGTCAGCACATAGAAATCAGGAACTGGCCTGAAAACTCTAATGGATGTTCCTTCTATTTATTGGTGATTATTGCTCTGTCATTATTGTTAGTGTTAAGTGGTAGAGGTAGGTTTAGGGCTGCTAGGTTTGTTGTTAAGAGGTAGTATTGGCCTGGGGATTAGGGACAGAGCTAAATTTAGGGTTAGGATTATGGATAGGTTTAGGTTACAACTTGGTATAGAGTTAGTGCAGGAGCTACAATTAGAGTTAGAACTAGAGGTTAGGTTAGTTTTAGACCTAGTTTAGAGTTAGGGCTGGAGGCAGGATTACAATTTCATTTAGGGCTAGTATATGAGCTAGTATTAAGTTTAGGGTGAGTATAAGTTTGGGTTAGTATTTCATGTTAGGTCTACAGTTACAGCCAGTGTTAGGTTAGGGTTAGGGGTAGGCTAGTGCTAAGATTGGGATTAGGGCTATGTTTAGAGTTAAGACCAGGGTTAGAGTCAATATTTGTGTTAGGTATAGAGCTTTAGTGTGGTGTTGGGTTTAGGCTTAGATTTTAGGTTTAGTGTAGGGTTAAGGTTTTGGATACTGTTAGGGTTAGGTTATGGTTAGTGTTGGGGTGAACACAGAGTGTTACATCTAGGATTGTAGTAAAGTTTTACATTATTTCTGCCTGAGGTGAGGGGTGGGACAGGTCCTACTGTCTGGAGTGCCCTATCAATCTCTGCAGGTACATGGATAGGACCTGCTCAGAAGGATAATGTTTTGTCTCCACCATCCCTACATGCTGGGTACCTCAAGGCACATCAAATGAGACTACAGGATGCCAGTTCCTGACTTGAGGCAGGTATACACAGGCATTATGTGGTGTTTACTATGAATATACAATCTTGTTTTCTCTTAGATCTTGTAGTGTACTATGTAACTGAGACTGAGGAACAGTCTTAGCACAATAAAATTTCACTCCTAGGACAGAAAAAGTACATAAGCTAAAGTTATTGATGAACAGTGGTCACGTGTCTGCATCCCAGACCTGAAAACAATTTCTACCTTCCTGCAATGGGACAGATGGCTACTTTGCTAGGGCTCATGTCAGAGACCCTGACTTTCATGATGCCTTGGGGAGCCACCTGGGAGCTGTGCACTGGACTGAGTGCTTCAAGGCTGTGACAGGAGGCAGGAGGGTAGCTGCCTTATATGTGCCTCTTGGAACAGAGCAAGGTCTCTAGCTACCATGAGGTTTGCTAACAAAGTTCATGCATACACAACGTAACTAATCATCAAAGGGTGTGTGTGTACGTGGGCGCATGTGTCAAAAATAAAAGTACTTTCAAATATCACTTGAGGGAAGATGTTTTAGCTGTCATGAAAAGCAGGGCTGTGTTTCAGTGTAACGCAGAGAACAAATCAGCAGCCCTTCTAATGTTTACAAAGGTATAATTATTTTTACACTCAAGATGGCTGCATAGCTGATTTACTTGTAGAACTAAAGAGACTTGCTTGGTTCTGTTTACTTGCTCATACAAAACACGGGTATGTGTGGGATCTCCTGTCTTCAGGCAGAGCACACTGGGGGCTTGCAGGAAGATTCCCTCAGAGCTCCATCCACTATAAGATGGACTTGTGAGTTTCCTGGGAGTTCTGCAGTTCCTTTGTGAATCAGAACTAGTGGTAAGAACCTGTGCACGCTTTGCAGGAGTGTGAGCACACAACAGTTTGTAATGAGAGCAGGGAGAGGCCTTTGGGACACAGTTGAGGTTCCCAAAGGACCCCACACATGAGGATCCCTCAGTCACAGCTCCTTCAATTTCTAGTATCTGATCTAGTACTCAAATGCCAGTGATGAGAAACACCAGCAACTCCACTGTTCTTGGGGATGCTCCGTATGCTCTACTGATTTGTGGGGGCTCAACTGACATATTTAGGCTTTATAAAGATCAACATACAATTTAAACCGGAGCAGGGGTGATCCACCCAAATGAGGAGCTGTTACACTGCTGTGATGCATATATCTGCCCACATCTGCCCAACAAGATGGAAGCAGAGTTAATGTCTGAGGGCGGGAAGCAGTTTTGTGCTTGTGCTCTGAGGCTAATCACATGTAGGTCTCAGTCATGACCTCAGTCCTCCAGAGGGACTGTTAAAATGCCTAGTAACCCAAGGAAGTACTGAATTTAAAGACTAAAGAATACAAATGATGAAAGAAATATAACTATAAAGTAAAAGGGACCTAGGCACAACCGAGTGAAACTTATTTCTTGCAGTGACCCTTATTTCTAACTTTCTAGAGATAAAGGGGCTAGAAACCCGAAATTAAAATGCTAAGCACTGTGCTTATGTAACCCACCTGAGGCTACCAGCTCTTTGGAAGGGCAAGACTCATTCCTAAATGACGAAGTCAGTAAGCGCATTACTAATAACAGATTCCTGTAAGCTGGGAGTTCCCAAGAAACTTCCCAGTCAGTACACTCACACAGAACACAGCAGCTCTGGCTCAATCCAAGAGTCTGCTTCAGGGGTTTCTGCTGCACCCTGGCCTGTAGCTGCACCACTACAGTCTGAATTCTCCTGTGTTTCCCCCACAGCCTGGCCAGAGCCTGCCTTCCTCACTTATGGGAAACTCCAAAGCAGCCTTCTCAGCTGCTGCATCCTGGGCCAGGCATGTCAGGGATGATTGTGGAGTGATGGGAAGTATGTAGTAAGTGCAGATGTGGGACCTACTGTTCTAGAAAGCCACTTTGGATCTGTCTTTCCATTTGTGATCCTTTCCATCAGTAATGTTTGTTTCTCTAACACTTGGTCTGGTTTGCTGTTATAATTTGTGTATTTCTGAAATATGTCTCTTTTACTCTACAACCATTCTCACATGCCTGCTGCTTGCCCCACGTGCCTCAGCACACAGTGTGTATGATGGCACCTGCTTCTGTGACATACCTGGGGAAAGATCAGGGAAAAGGCAGGGTGGAAGCTCTCAATATGGTAGGAACTGAGGGCCTCATGTTTCAGGAAGACCATGATGAGGAGAATGGGGAAGTAACTCCTGGAAAGCCCTACCCAGGGTACTCCCAGGCTTTGGTCCTCACTGGATAGTCAGGCACAAGGCAGGTACTGGTGGGGGTGTTTGGCCTATGTGAGTCTGTGACTGACCCACCTCGGCTGGAGCGCTGGGCACGGTGGGTGCGATGCCATTTTCAGTGCTGACGTTGCCAGAGCTGCTATTGGGAGAGCTGGGACCAGAGCCAGGGGCACTGCTGCACGCGGAGTCTGTAGGTGAGAGACAACAAGTTGGGGTTGGGCACTGGATAGACATAGAGCACCCTACTGCTTCCCTGGGTTTCTGCTTCCTACCCTACTGGCAGGCAGAACAGGGCAGGATTTCAAAGCAGGGATGATAACACGATTCCGTCGGTCTTGGCTTTGCTGCTGACCTCCCATAAGCCTCCCAAAGCTGAAGCTCTATGGACGCATGGCTGAGCTCTTCACAATATACACATTACCCATTCCACAGCTCTTTTGGATTTCATGATGGCTTGAAATATCAGAAAGGCAAGTCCTTAACACTTAGTAATATTCAGACAAAAGACCAGTGAATGCAAAGGCCCAGCATTTTTTTTTTTTTAACGGCGAGAGGTCAAATTCATTGTCTCCATAAAAACAATTTCAAACTAAACTAACCTACTGCTCAGTTTACATGCAATCTTGCAATCTCTTACTTTACTATCAACTACCTAGCAGTCAGGAAACACAGGCAGTGGCTTCTGTAGCTCCCCAATGCAGTTTGAAATCACACAGCAGTGTCAACGGATATTTGCATGTCTTGGGCTTGCCTCTGATCAGAGGGCCAGGCACATCACTCTTCTGCCTATGGGCTGGATGCTGCTATCTCCAACCACATTGTGTGGCTGGCTATTTACGTTCAGGGGCATATACTGAGGTTTTGAGGACTGACTCAGGGATGTTTTGACAACGGCATTATCTGGTTAACAGTTCTCAAAGACACACAAACTGCTTTCTTGAAAGTTCAGATATCAGTCCATCATCAACAGCACTCTGAGATCAGTCTAGCCCCAAACTTGGACACAGTGACACCGAAGGGGCTCAGAGATACCCTTCCTTAATAGAGCACAGCCTGTTAAGCTAAAAGGCTAACAGGGCTCTTGCAGAGCTGATTCTGAAATTTGTCTATAAGAATAGCCTTGCAAGACAGAGGGAGCAAAGATGCTCACACCCCTCCAGAGCTAGCAGGAAGTAGGCTTGAGTTCTAAACAGGGCACCCTTTCACCCCACTCACAAGAGGAAGCTGTGCATAGTGACTTCTCTTGCCCTGGACTTAAGTACACTAGGGCAAAGATATCTTCACATTAATCTTGGCAGATGGCGAAGGCTTGGTCCTCTGTGGACTGGGTTATCCATCAGTAACACGAGGCCACTTCTCATCATCTAGCAGCTGCCTACACCCTACCTCCGCTCTAGAATCCTGCATCCAGTGCTTGTGGTAAGAACCATGCCACAGACACTGATCATGAGCACAGGACTCAGTCTATCCTTTCTCTGTACCTCTCCTCTAAATGCCAACTAGTTCACTCTGGTGTGATTGTATTTCCCTGAATTTTACCAGCTGGGAGTTTAAGAGTCTACCTGGGATGAAGAGGTACTTCCAGTCTACTTCTTAACACAGGTGCTCTGCTTGAGGCTTTCACCCTCTACCCTTGGACAGTAAGAGGTCCTCACTCAATTGTGGAGTGAACACATGCACATATGGAAGAGCATGTGAGGAAGATGGTTCAGTGTGAACCCTGATCCAGGCAGCATCGCTGTTTCTTTATGCTCTTCAATCAGCATGAACTTTATTCCAGCTGGGAAGAGCGGCATGTGAACCTGTGTTCCCTGGCTGATTTTAGGGACCTCCATGTAGGGTGTAGGCCTCTCCTTCTTAAGGACCTTTGCTGTTCCCTTGTTCTATCTGAATTAACCCTAGCCAGAGTCCCTTTCTGTCTGTTGCCTGAGAATAGCCCTAATTGAAGCACCTTTCTTGTCGCAGCTGCCCAGGTGGTTATAGTAACCAGGGCAGCACAGTCTGTTTCCCAGTTTTACTTATTCATCAGGCTGTAGCTCAGACGCCACCTTCTTCTCCACAGCTTTCCATGCCCAGCATAGCTTCTACTGGCCTTGCCCTCGTCTCATATAACATAGTTCAGCAAAAACCTGTGCTGTCATGCTGGTCTCCCCAGGCCATCTCCTTTGGCTCATGCCTCACATAGACAGCAAGACCCCACCTCTTCTCACTGGGTCTGTGTTCAGACCAGTCTCAACTGACTCTCAATGAGCATTAAGCAGCAGCAGTCATTGAGGTGTGAGGCACTCAGAGCAGCCTGCTAGAGACCCTGTCTCACAAATTTGTCAGTGTAATCACAGAGCCTAGGCACACACAAGGACTGGCTCATACCAGGTGCTGCTATAGGCAGCCAGGCTGCACACCAGTGTGAAGAGCGTCTACTCACGTGCCCCTACAACTCCCAATGAAATTTCTCAGTGAGGGACAGGTGAGTGTCTGTTGTAACACTTCTTGGTCTCTTTAGATAAGACATTTCTAATAGTATAATCAGGGGACAGACAGCTGCATGAAGATCATGATAAAACTGAGTTCTTAAGGTCTTAATGCTTCTTTGTGTCTCTAAGTAAGGAGTTTCTAAGAGGACAAGCAGGGGACAGACAGCTGCATGAAAAGGAAGACTGACAAACAGGAGTTCCCAGGTATATAAGCGGCATGATCGATCTTCTTTGCACAGATTCAAGATCTACGAGCCAGTCCTGGAGTGAGGGCTCACAGTGGCTCTGTGTCTAGAAGGTCACACACTCCTCTGTCAGGTAAATGAGACTTGGGTACTAGCTCTCATGGATGGCAGCACAGGAGCCCTTTTGTTTTCCCCCTCGGACATCAGATTCACTGAAACAAACAAAACAATTGGGCAGGTACTACTCACAGACCAAAAACTAGAACCCTGGCCTTCAAACGGTGTGTACAAGGTGGAACTCCCTCCAGGTCAGCTCTGACAGCTTACTTTTCCCTAGATGCTAACATTTTCGGTGACAGGATGAGCCCAGGTGAGGTGAGGATTTAACCTAAGAGGAAAGTGCTTGAAGGAACTTCCTGGGGTGGGGAGGGCTGTATCCTGCTGCTTGTCCACCAGCAGGTGGGACCATCACCAGTTTGTTCACTGAAGTGTAACTAGCTGAGCTCCTTGTACTTCCTCTACTCAGCTGGACACACTGGCGGGAACAATCTGGAAGGCTCCAAGGCCCCAAGATGCCTGTGGGCAGCAGAAAGCAGGCAGAAACATTACATCACCACTAAAGAACAGGGCAGTTTTAAACTCACCTTCAGAGAAGCTCTGGGTATAACCCTGAAATGCCAGGCAAGACAATTCTCTCACTTACGCGGCAGCCCTCGGGGGAAGTAAGCCAGCCATTTAAGTCCTCCACCTCTAGGTGGCTGGGCCTAGCATGTGCAGTGCTACTGAACAGGGCCACATTAAGGTAATTGTTTTGGGTGAGAAACATTTGCTAGAGGTCTCAGAGTGGAGGGTGTGTGTTAGGATGGGGTGGAATAGGTGAGGCTTACCTGTTCTCTGACATACCTGTGACATCCAGGGGTCGCTTTTTTAGAGCAGTGGCCACAGGGCCATCTTTTCTGCGCAAGAGGGGGCTGCTCCGTCTCTCAGCTACTTTCTGCTTAAGCCTTGACCGTAACTTCAGGTTGGGTTCAGAAGCTGTTTGAAGGGAGATGTTGTTATAGCCAGGCAGACACAGCTGGGGTCATGGGCATCACACCGGTGGTTTAAAATACACATTGCTGGTAAATTTCCAATGAAGTATAGCATGGAAGCAGGACTCTTCTGCTAGTTGGCTCAAGCTTCTGTTAGTCCCATTAGTGTGTGCAGTGGGTTGGGACATTACCACAGTCTCACTGTCTGATTTATTGGGCATAGCAGAAACCACTGAAGTATGACAATCACTCAGTGAAGATGTCTCTTAAATAATGGTCTCCTAAACAATTCACCTGGAACTTTAAAGTAGGGCTGCTTTGAAATCAGAGGAGATTTGACAAAGGCACCTTTCAGGCTGTCAACCGTGACGCCATTGCAGCCTCCAAATCACAGGACACCTGCATCTCACAATCCACGAGCAAACACAAGCCAGATCCCTGCAGCCTCTGTGAAGGCAACTGAAACTCCAAAGCATGAGGTGTATGACTGGATAGGCTGCTTCTCTGAACTGAACTACAGCTCAGACCCTGACTTTCTTTGCTGACACTGGCTAAAGGCACAACTGAGGTTGAGACCTGGCTTGGTTTTTTTAAACAGTTCTCCTGTAGACAGAGTCGTGTAAGTACCTGCAACTGTGAGGCCATGATGAAACTCTGCAGGAAAGTAAGTACAGCCCCATTTCATCCCCACTCCTGGGGTGGCATAAGCCACAAGCTTCACAAGTCTAGTGGGAAACTCAGTGGGAAATCCTAATGTAAAAAGGAATGGGACTCTTCAGCTAACAGCTTCCAGAGAAGTAGAGCCTGGGAGTGTCAAGCCAGCCAACCTGCCAGATTTCCTTTTGTCTATCCTGTCAAGCTTGGGCAACATGTTGATTTGTAAAGTTGTGAGATGTCACCTTAGTCTCTCTGAATCCTGGGAGAAGTCCCTTACTTCATGTGGTGCACACGCGCGCACGCACGCACGCACACACACACACACACACACACACACACAAACACTCACAGAGGTCAGGGTTCTGAGGAGGAGGCCTGGGGAAGCTCTGGCCTGAGTCATGTGAGCAACTGAATCTTCTTTAGGTTAAGTGCTGAGGCAAAGCGCAGATTTAAGATTCTTGGGGAGAGTGGGACTAAGCAGGTTTCCTAAACAGTTTCCCAGAGAAGTAAAGGGAGGTTGGATCTGACAGGTTCATAAGAAGAGACAAGAGCCTCAAACTGACAAAAGCTGCTCCCTTACCATAACCAGTTTCCACACTGCAGGAAGGCCCTGTCTAGTGCTATGTGAATACTGGGTCTGTGTTCTTAAATTTCCTGGTTTCCAAAGCCAAGAACCAAGTAAACTCTTTTATTTTCTATATGTGGTTGTTTTTGTTTTTTGTGTTTTTTTTTTGGTTTTGGAGATTTTGTGATTGCAACAGAAAATAGAGGAGAATAAGCAGAAACTGGCAGGAAGGATCCTGTCGATAAGGGTATTTATCAGCAATCCAATCAAGTCCTTGCTACACCTTAGTTTTCGTGGGTGTGTTGAAAAGCACTGTTAGTGTCCTTAAAAAGGCCTTAAAGACTCAGCAAGGATAATTTAAAATTTTAATTATTTTTTTCTATTTTATTTTTTATGTGAATAGGTGTCCTCCCTGCCCCCATATGTTAGTACATCACGTGCATGGTGTCTTCTGTGGTCAGAAGAGGACATCAGATTCCCCTGGGACGGGAGTTATAGATGGTTGTGAACTGACATGTGGGTGCTGGGAATTAAACCTGAAAGATCAGCCAGTGCTCTTAAGCACCTACCCATCTCACTAGCCTTAAAGGTAATTCTTTAGGGTGCCCAGAAACAGTGGGAAGGGACCAGGTTCCACCTCAGCTGAGATCACAGACAGAATTCTGATAGAAGGGGAATTATGCAGAAGAGTCACCATTGCTGCCAATAATACAGAAAGAAACAAGGTCTCTGACAGGAAGTTAGAGCTGGGCTATAGGGGAAGACTGACAATAGAGCCTATATTTGGAAAACTATCTAGCTCTGAGCTCCTGGAAGCAGGTAAAGGTGAGGGCAACAGCGCCTGGGGTGTCAAGAGTCTTGACAATCAGCAGGTGCATACAGATGCCATAGGCATGGGTGAATAAGCTGGGTCATTTCCATGTGGCCCTATGCTAAGTAGAGCTGAGGGGAAGGCTTGGTAGGACAAGTCACAGGGTGGAAGAGTCCAGTCCATCCAGCAGTTGAGGGAGTGGAGCAAAGACTTCTTCCAGGTCTTCCTTAACTCACTCAACTGCTTCTAAGATCAGCTGAGGGAAGAGTGTCTCCTAAGCCACTAATGTGTGAATAGCTGGGGATGAACTCAGACAGTTGAACACTGAGCGTTAAGAAAGATCAGGCAAGCTGCATGCTATTTTCATGAGAGAAGGAAGACAGATACAGAATTTGTGTAAGCAGGTATCTCAGGAAGGCCACCAAGGCCTATGCAAACATGCCTAGAGTACAGAAGAAAGCAGCTGGAGATTGCCAAGGGTTTATTTCACTTTGTATAAAGATAAAAATCCTTTAAGGACTGAGATGGGCAAACTATTTGCAAAGTCAACATAAAGTAGTATAAAGTCAGAGCCAGGAACGATTCAGATATAGTTATTTGAGACTGTCATTTTATCTCAATCATGGTACTTCATGCAGGAAACCTCACTCACTGTGTCTTTCACATCACCATTTCATCAGAAACACACAGAAGTGCATTTAGCATTGGCAACATCAAGGGCTGGAAGAAGCCATGTTCAGTGTTCTGCAGGCCACTTCCCTGAATACCAAAGGAAATTAAACACTTTCTCTGGAATCCTTATTATTAATATTATTCATGAGCTGGTGGTGCCTTTTAAAATTTGGAATGTAACCAAACCTTAATTAAGGCTTTTCTGGAGCCGCTCCATAGTATGAAGAACATTCTTTCTTTCCTCTATTCTCAGGGTGTGGGGTCTGTAGGTGGGCTGGATGACAAGGCTTGAAGTCAACATGGCCGTGGGTTGGCTTCCAACAGTCTCCAGAGAAATGCAAGAACCAAGAGGGGTAGACTGAGACCCCTGGAGAAGCATTAGGGCCCCATGGACAATCATGGAGAGCCACATGGCTGTGGTGACTACCAGTGGCCAGTGATGTAAGTGTTCTGTCACCTGTTTTGACAATCTCTGAGGAAGCATGCTACCAATTACTGGCAGGCTCCTGAGACTAGGACACTAGCACCACCATCCCTAGGAGAGGGACAATAGCTTGCAGTCCTGCTGCTTTAGTGCTCTGGGCCCGTCAGGACAGTGGTTATGCACCGTTTCTTCCTGTTGACCTCTGGAGGAAGCTGTCTCGGGTTTTTTCAGGGGTGGGGGGGGTCTGTCCTTCAGTGAGAGCTGACTACTCTGCATTTAGGCTGTGTCTTAATCCTTCCATAGTAAGTCCGAATCTACCAGGAATGCAACAAATCCATCATGGCCATTCCATCTCACACACTTCTAATACTAGTCAAGTCCTGTTTAGGCTGAGTTAAAATGTCCCTCCATTCAACTAGCACCTCCTGGTTTCTGTTTGCTCAAAGATATGCCAAATTATACCTGACAATCCTTTGAAACTTCCTAGTTTAGGAAGGAGTAACAGGTGAGCCTGTTCGTCTCTGTTGATGCCTTACAAAGAAGCCACTACACAAAGCTCTAGTGCAGCCTTGCTTAGAGATAATAGAAACTTGTAATTTCACTGACTTGTTTAGTAAAAGCCCCTCAAACCTCATTTCTGAAGGAAGCCCAGAAAGAAATCTCCTGCACTGTCCTGCAGGTTGAGACCACACACCCCCACTACAAAGGCTGAGCTTATATAGTTCCACGCCCTCTGAAGAAACCTCCAGAAAGCCCATCCTTCTTGCCAATCGTAATGTCCACAGCCAGTTTAGCCCTTCTCTAAAGCCCCCATCCTCTACAACAATCACCCCCAAGAAAACAAAGAATGTCCTGGCTTGTCTTCACTTCTAGCATATTCCTCTTGTTTTGACAACAGTATAGTCCCCTTTACAGTCTTTGTTCTTAAGAGCTGATGTACAAAGCTGTGGGCCAACAGTGGTGTCCCTGCAGGACCCAGCACATCTTTTTCACGGGGATTTGCCTTCATTCTGGACACCTTGATCATCCCTGTCTGGGTGCTACCAGAGGCCATATAGAGAGTCACATACTCACTGACCTTGGACAACACATCCACAGGAGCTGTCTTACTCTTGGAACTACCCTACTGCTCTGGACTGTAGAGCAGAGCACACTCCCAAGAGGGAATTACCCAAGATGCTCTGGGGAATGAGGACAAGTTCTACAATGCAGAAGTACATGTATGAGACTAATTGCTTTAGGGATAAATCACACAGGGAAGCTTAGGGTCATTTTAAAGAGTGTCAGAATATAAAAGCCAATATCTTAAACTAGCACAAGATGTCTAAGCACTACCTGTGGTTCAAAAGGGGTCCTTGGATTGCTGTCAGGATGGAGGTACTCAGGCATTAGACTGCACACTGACCTGTTTTCCTAAGAGGGAAGTCATCTTTGGCATCATACATTCCCAAGACTGGGTGGTTGTAGGAGGCTGATACCCCACTCTGGGGTGGAGAGCTCTGGTCAAGGGAGCTGTGCTGTGTCTTCCTGGAAAAACACAAAGACAGATGTCAGTGTATCCAGGCATCCCAAGCCTTGGGATACCAAGTTTTGAAACATGATCTTTTGTTAGTCCCTCTTCTCCATGGTGAAGTCAGAGTAAACCAAAACAAACAAGCAACAACAGTACCCACAGTCACTGTCTGGTGCCCTATGGCCCATTCTCTGACCAGACCTGCTCTCTGGGATTCCTAAGCCCTCAGAGGGGTTGTCTTTAGGATGCAAGCAATAGATGATCAGTGGGCCCAGCCATGAGAAATTACAAGAAAGGCTTCAGGCAGTGAGATGGGGTAGCATGGACTCCTAGCAGGTGCTGGTAATGCCCACATCTGTCTGTTTCCTCAAGCACAGGGCCCCTTGAGGATTTTCCTTTAGCAGAGTATGTCTTCTACTCATATCCACTACAACAAATCCCCTAGCCATCTCCTTTTTGGGACAGTTCAACAGCAGCTTAAATCGCTACCCTGGAAGTTACTAGAGGAAGTAAATTCTAATGCCCAAACACAACTTAAAGTCCTAAAAATGGTCAGACGGGAATGGTTGTAAGTGGATAGATGCTCAGAGCAGAGAGGAGGATGCAGGAATTGGGCTGCGGGATTAAGTCTAGGGCACTGTGGCCACCCTAAATGACCTTTAATCAAGTCTTCCTCTGAACTCTGAGAGCGTGAAACAGTCTATGGTCTTGAAGACAGGAGATCTGCTTAAAGACTCGAAACACATTTGCCCATTTTCTAGCTTAGACTTTGTCAAATGATTTATTTGAATATACAGTACTCAGCATCCACACATCTGGAGTTATGTGAATCTAGAGTTGGAGCTCTCAGACATGTCAGCACAAGTATATATTTAAATATTTGAAAGCACATAATGCAAAGAATGTACTAAAGGGACTCTCAGAAACAAATCTAAGAGGGCAGCCCTGAAGACTTCTTCAATGCTAAGTTACAACGGGGTCCTTAACATCCCTTTTTTCTTTCCTACAACACAGATGGGGTGTGTTTGTGTGTGTGTGTGTTAAAAAGACAGTCAACTACAGGAAAACAATTTAAATATGGTAATTAAAAGAAATGTAATAAACACAATACCATTGTTACGTTTCATGACAGGGTTTCTTCCTACTGAAGAACAGTTGGAAATCTGGTCACTCCAGATCCAGTAGATCTCCGCTTACTCATCTCATCTCTCGAGATGCTGTCAATATTAAATAAAACCCACTTTTCTGCACAGTCTGTAAATGAGCTGAAATAAGAGGCTGCTGTGGATCACCTGCCTTGAGCCAGAGCCACAGCTCCCAGTGCTGTCTACCTCGTCCTCTAGAAACACTTCCTGGAGCTGGAGGTGCACCTGCAGCTGGCAGTTATGATGTCCAGCCAGTGGGGGCTCTGTGGGACTCTAGAGATTGCAGAAGGGAACCTTCATGTCCCCATAACAAGCTCCCGTGTAAGGAGCAGCCCCCTTAACCATGGTTCTCGGCATTTCTCCCTTTTCATGCCAGGAATAAGCAGCCACTTGGGAAGAAATGCCAGCAGATAGCCCGGTATGCCCTTCAAATGCCATGCTAACACACCTCACCCTGGGATTAACTCACTAAGGTAAGATCCAAATGTGTGATGGATATCAAAATCCTATCCCTGGCTAAGTTTGCACTCCCTAACTCCTATATTTCATGCCCTATCACTGATACCTATTTACACACCCACCATACCCCACCCACCCATATCCTCATATCCCAAAGATTAGGAACACAGAACAGTTTCTAACTCGCCCTGATTTCTAGCCTAGGATGCAGACAAAGTCAGCAGGAAGATGCTCATTCACTGATCAGGCCTTTTCAAAGAGGAAGTCTTTGGAGCTAGATGATGCACCTCAATGGAAAAGTACTTGCCTAGCATGTGTGAGGCCTGGGGTTCAATTCCCAGCAGCACAAAAATACAATAAATAAACAGAATAAAAATAAAGGCAGTTCTCATATTTCTGTAGATAGAAAAACAAATAGTGCTGGTTTCTAAATGCTACCTTGAATGTGGTATAAAACAACACAAAATCAAGCATTTAAATTCTATCAACAACTGGCCTTTCCCATTACATCAGATTTATACCAGTGATTTAAAATAAATAAAACTCGTTAATCAAGTGTAACAACAAGTCCAACAGAAATGTGTGATCTACACATGTAATTTACATTTTCTTTTTTTTTTTTTTTTGGTTTTTCGAGACAGGGTTTCTCTGTGGCTTTGGAGCCTGCGCTGGAACTAGCTCTTGTAGACCAGGCTGGTCTCGAACTCACAGAGATCCACCTGCCCCTGCCTCCCAAGTGCTGGGATTAAAGGCGTGAGCCACCACCGCCCGGCTGTAATTTACATTTTCTAGTAGCTACATAAACATGAGAAAAAAATGGATGAAATTAACTTTAGTATTCTACTTAACCTGAGATATAAAAATACTATTTCAACATATAATTAACATGAAGTTATTCATGGGAATCCTGTGGTCTGGATTTTCTTGCAAGACTAAATTTTACAGGCCTGGGAGCTAACATATAGACAGCTATGGAGGCTCAGAAGTTTTAAGGCTCAAATAGTGGACACTCACCTCCCTACATGGATTATCACCACCAATCAGACTTTGAACAGTCCCAATTCCAGACTGTCCCCTTTGTCCCTTTGCTGGTAATTCTCCAATATTGCTTTGCTGAGTTCAGTTTTACATGACTAGAGTAGTGAGGGGTGGCTATGTGTTTGCTCTGCTTAAGGACACTGTATGTAAGGTCTCCACACTGCTGCACAATTGCAGTGCACGGTGATCCAACCTATCAAGCCACTCACCTACTATGGTCCTGTGGGTCATTTCTGTTTCAGTTGCTAGGACCACAGAGATTAAACTTGGGTGTGTATTTGAATCCCTGGACAAATACTAGAAAACACTCTGCTGGGTTGTAGTAATTCTGAAGATCTTCTAAATCATTTCCAATGGTATTGCACCACTTAATTTCCCCCCAGCCAACTGTGCAGGAATAGCCACCCCTACTTTGCCACCCCTGGTCTGTTAAAGTTTAGTTAGCCCTGTAGGTGAGAAGCGGCATCTCACTTGGATGGCAACCCCCACAGCTTATCTTGTGGCACACCTGTTTACATCTTTAGCACACAGGATAAGTTGCAGCAGCTTCACATGCACTTTACAGATGCACTGAAGCATTTCATTCTAGTCTATTGTTTGTGTGTTTTCTTGAAAGGTGCCTTGCAAAGAGCTGTTTTAAAGGCTGACGGTGTCTGTTTCTAGTAACAGGCTCACAGCTCGTGACACTGATGAAGAGACTTTGCCAGCTCTTATACTTCAGCTCTTAAGGGTAATTTCATTGCTGGAAACCCCTCCCATCATGTTTCCTTCTAGAAGTTTTGTTGGCTTAGTCCTCATGCTCAGACTTCACTGGCTTTAGGCTGTTACTGGTAATCACCACATGATGTGTGAAGCTGGGTAGTGGTTTGACTCTTTCTCTTGAAGATTTGTGTTCTGCCATCATGTCTTGCAATGGGTCAGCTACTGCACATGAAGGTTGGTCAGGATCCTTACATGTTCATTAAACGCAATAAAAACAAACTGGATTCCTGAATGGTGTGTCTGATATCAAAATCTTCCCTTTCTAGTCAGCTTACTCCCAAACTGCTTCAGGGAAGAGGGATGTATGCAGGTTAGGATCTTCCTGGAGCAACCTGTACAGGACAAAGTTCTAGGAAAAGGCCTTCTCCTTTCCCCTCTCCTCTAGGAACTATTCCTTCAATCTCTCAGTATGTACCTAATCCCCTCCCCCATAAAGTCTCACCTGTACAGGCTACCTGCTGGCTGAGTCCTGCTCCCAGCCACATCTACCTCCATAGCCCCTGTTTTTGTTGGCCCTTTCTCCCTATCCCTTTCTGATTCAGCAGTCCCCATCTGTTTATACAACTGTGACTGCCCCCCAACAGCTGTAACTCCACTCACAAATCCCACTTCCTGCAAAGGTGCCTTTTGGAGCCTTGTATTTCTTGTAACAGTACTCCTACCCCCCCCCCCCACTGAACTCCCTAGGTCCTAAATTGGACTGTTCATCTTCTTCATCTCCAAAGGGGATCCCACTGCTCCCTGGTGTGAGGACAATCTTTTAACAAGTTGGTATCAAACCTGCCTTAAGCAGTTCTCTTTTTCCAAGTCCCGCTATCTCTCCTATACCCGGTCTAGTCCTGCTGCCCTCTCCAGCTTGCATCCTCGTGTCCACCTCCAAATCACCAACCCAGCTGCTATCGTTGGCTATAACTCCTGGAGCATTCTTGTACCTACATGCAAATGTAGGACAATGGAGCCTCTGCATGGCAGAAGCCCAGGCTGACCTCTCCATAAGAGGCTGCTGACCACATCACAGGCTAAGGCTCTCTCTGGCTCTTCACCTGCCCCTGTCCCCCATGACCACCCATCACTACTCCTCATGGGCCACCTGCCTCACCCTCTTCTAAGCTGCATGAAGACCAGTATTGTACTTTAGTTGGTTTGCAGTATATGCAGCCACAGAGCAAGCAAAAGACAATGAAGAACCTCACTGTACAAATGCACCTCCCCAGGTTGTGTCGTGGTAACGGAAGTCATCTATACAAATAAATGGACCGTTTCAGTGGGATCAGTGGGGTTTTAGTAGAAACAGTAGGCCATTTTGAAACTAGGAAAGCTATTTTTTCCCTTGAATAAAATTAATGACTACATTTTGATTTAGGAAAACTATCCTATTGCGTCTTTCTAGAAATGAAATGACCCTTAAGAGCAACATAACATAATTTCAAATTAGCCATGTGTTTCATGTGAGAATTGGCCAAGTCTCCTCAATGGGCTCTATACTACACCACAAATGGCCCTTGCTCAAGCCTTGATTACCCTGGACAAGTTAGCTGCTTGTATCTCTTGGCATAGACAAGATCCTGCTTTGGTCTGCTCACTATGCATGCTCTGGCCTAGGCTGATAGCTCTTCCGAATTCTCCAACTCCCCCAAGGACTCAGTAATTAATCATAAAGATGTTGCCAGGCCAGGCCATGGTGGCACACGCCTTTAATCCCAGAACTTGGGGAGGCAGAGGCGGGAGGATCTCTGTGAGTTTGAGGCCATCCTGGTCTACAAAGTGAATTCCAGGACAACCAGAGCTGTTACACAGTGAAACTCAGCCTTAAAAAAAAAAAAAAAAAGAGGAGGAGGAGGAGGAAGAAGAAGTAGTAGTAGAAGAAGAAGAAGGCGGCTCCAACTCCCCAACAGGCATTGTATATGACATTATAGGCTCAGCTCAAGCTGAACTACATAGAAGGACTGCTAAAAGCCTACAGTCAGCATTTCTTAGGAACCTGTGAAAAGTGTTTCTGCCCACAAAAGGAGTCATTTCCATTATCTTCCCTTGACTCTGGAAAAGGAGACATAGGGCTGTCCATTGGCATTTGCCTGCTATTGCATATCAAAGGCCCTGCCAGACTCCAGACTCCTTTAGTCCCTATTCATATTTGATATTTGTTATGCATTTCAAAGTTCATACTAGCCTCCTGGCCCCCCTTCTCACCTCCCCAACTCCTTCTCTATATAATGCAATGTTTCACCCCCTACCCTCTTCATTCTTGCTTCCCTGTCCAGTTTTCTTCTTTTTCTCTTTGCTCTGGACAATTCCAGATGCCTCTCACACCTTAACCCCCACAAACACACACAATATAAAACCACTGCCCTAACCACGGAGCATCCATTTCAGTGGCTTCTTTACTGTGCTAATGCCAAAGTGCTTTCAGACTCTGATTAAGCATTAGACTAGAGTTGAGTAAGCAACAGTGGATAATTAGGACAGAAGTCCTCTGCAAGTGGCTCCTATGGTGTTTAAGAATAGTGACTCGGTACTCTGAAGATATCCACCCCTCATCTGGCTGACAGTAACACACACTATCCCCACACCTCCTCCCTTCAGATCTGCTTATAGAGCTTTGGGGGTTCAGCATCTCTACCACCCTTACATTAGAAGGTCTTTGAAAAACTGGGTCCTCTCAAACCTGACCACAGAGCTGAGTATGCGAAGCACCCAAAGAGGAGGCCCAGGTCACTTACCCATACCAGTAGCGGGGATCACTGGAAATGCAGTGGTTCAGGTTCCGGTGAGCCAGTGCCTTTTTCTTGTTGAGAACAAACTCCTGCAGTTTCATCTTCACCTCGGTGCTTGCTACAGCACCTGGGAGGAATATCAGAGTGAGGAGGAAGGGAGCAGTATGGAGTAGGGAATGCAAGGTACAAGGCAGGAGGGGTGATCTTCCTCTGCAGGGCTCTCCCAAGGCCAGGGAACTTTAAGGGAAGGTCTTGTCTCCAAACACTGCGTGACTGCAGTCTACTGAAACACAGACTTCAGCAAGAGAAAGGCTTCTGTTAGCAAACACAACTTGTATCTGCAGGGAGTTTACATATCCCTGCATTAAGTTTCAGAGCCAAGTGCTGGAAGCATGGTGGTTCCAGTCTCTCTTCTGAACAAGCAGAAAACTCTAAAACAGAGTTCCATACAAACAGAATTTCCTGCACGGCCACCCAGAGGGACAAGGTCTGTTCCACTGGAAAGCTGGTGAATAGTGTCCTACATATATGACACATATGGCTTTGTTAGCATCCAGTGTAGCCCTGTTCCCCCTCTGCCTGATGCTACACACTCTTTTGACAAGCAGTGCTGTCATTTCACTCGGGTGGAAGTTGTGTATCCCAGGGTTTTCCTGTGATATGATGACTGCTGCTAAAAGCTGTGTTAAAGAAAACTGCAAGATCCTACAAATGGACTACACATGCATGTCCCAACTTGCCGTGCACAGATCTACTGCTAGATACCTTAGTACTGTGCCCACCCATCCTTCTGAAGAATACACTAAGGACTCCTATGAATACTATCATACGGTATTCAGGCACCATCTTGAATGATCCCCAATACTTCATGTAGCACATAGGACCAAGAGTAATCCTATCACACAAACAGCATCAAGATATTTTGCTAACACATTTTACAAAATGTCTCTACATGTTGACACCCTGCCCCATCCACCAGGCATCAAGGGTACACACTCTCTTCTCAGAACTCAGGGTTAGCTCCCTGAATGCAGACACTTCACTGATATCCTGAGGAGCTCTAGACAGTTACTATATACTATCCTTTCTTTATTTAATCTCCTGGCTCAGTTCTTCCCAAGTGTTGCCGCGGTGTGTGTGTGTGTGTGTGTGTGTGAGAGAGAGAGAGAGAGAGAGAGAGAGAGAGAGTGTGTTATTTGAGTTATTGAGTTATTTAGCTGCTTTTAGAATTTATTGAGAGCCTACACATTTAAACTGTACAAGAAAAACTATAAGCAGGTATTCTCAGGCCCAGAGGTAGGGTAAAGGTCTAAAGAGGTCAAGGGCACATATCTACCCCAGTCTCATTTCCTTTCAAAATCTGGACAGTCTGATGCCCTGTACTACTTTTTATGGAGTCTATTCTGGGTTTTCCTTTGCCACTGCACACCATAACTTCCCTCCATTTTTTTTTTTTTTTTTTGGTTTTTCGAGACAGGGTTTCTTTGTGGCTTTGGAGCCTGCACTGGAACTCTCTTGTAGACCAGGCTGGTCTCGAATTCACAAAGATCCGCCTGCCTCTGCCTCCCGAGTACTGGGATTAAAGGCGTGCGCCACCACCACCCGGCTACTTCCCTCCATTTTTAAAAAGCATTGCCATTTTTTCCCAAAAGTTGGATAGTCATCAGGGGTGGGGTGCTGAAGTTCTTGACTGGCGATAGGGAACCCTTAGGTTCAATCCCCAAGACACCAACCAAAAAGATAATCCTTTCAGCTAGCCTTTTGTTCTTATCCTGCATTTGTTAGTATTATTTTCCTGGTTTACTCTGTAGGCTCTAGCACCATTTCAGCACAGGAACTGTAAGTGGCTACTATCACTAAGAGTGTCTCTTTCTGACCTTCAATTCAACATGTGCCCAAGGCAGGGTTATTGCTGGCTGCGCACTCTCTGGTCCTGCACAGCGCACCAATTGCTCAGACTGATGCACTGTTCTATAGACATGGAGGGTGGGAGGATCTGCAGACCCTGTCACGGGAAACCACCATACTCCAATCCTAGTCACCTGTGTTCTAGTCTGTCTGTCAATGCATGAACTTGGAAGGATCCTGTGTTTGTGGAAATGTTTGCTCAACATGTGATACTCCTAAAAGCAACAAGTTAACACTGAACAGAAACATAAGCAATAGAAACCAAGAAAAGGATAATGCTCATAAACACACTAAGTATCTTTACAATTACCAATAAAAGAAGTGCCCTGTGGTATGGTGGGGGCAGAGAGCAAGTCCACAGAAGAGCTACTTAAAAGAGAAATGCAAGTCCAGATATAAAGCAAACTTTGTATCACTGCTTAAGATATGAAAAATGAAATTATCACTTTCACCATTACAATGATGATATTAATATTGCTGCTATGAGGGATGCTGCTGACAGACCCGATGATGGTGATGACATCAGTGGTGAAATTAACAATAAAGGCATAGAGGGCTACCTCTCTCTTTCCAAATTGGTGTCCAGAAGGATGAGGGACTTCAGGAAGCTACATAGGCAAGCAATGAGTTTTTGGTATGCAGGATGACAAAGGCCTGTAACTTTCTATAAACCAGCACCTGCTAGCACCCCTCCTCACAAAATGGGAGACTCTATTCAGTTACTGAATCCAAGAGCACTCAAAGAGCTCGTCCTGGCTGAGCCTTGTGGTCCTTGTGAGCCACATCCTCACCCTGACTCCATAGCATCACTTGGGTGAATGGTGATGTGGGACGGTAGCAAGGTGGTGAGGCTGAAATTTTCAGGGTTCAAGGTTCAGCACTGACTTGGCCTGCAGATGACACCATCAAAGCAAATGCAGAGGCACAATTTCTGAAGTTCAGAAGGAATCATCTTGATTCTTGGGTTCCACAAGAGAATTCAAAAGTAAAGTTTTGTTCAGCCTACTCTGTTTCACTACTACTGGCTCAAGTTCTTTTTCCACATATTTCTCTAATAGAGGAAAAGTTCTAGAATCAAAAACATAATAATGAATAACAATTGTATTCATCTTCTTTTAACCATATCCATACTGATTATCACTTATCCACAGGACAGATTTTCAGAGCTCCTGAGATGTGTCAGCACTGTCCCAACCAGTGGTAACAACACTACTCACATACCAGCAGGCACCAAGGTGAGGTCTGAGTAAGTAGTCAATCCATGTAGAAAAAGCAAAGAAATAGCAGACCTGGATGGTGATGGGGTATGTGGGCAGGCCCATGGAAGGGCAGGAGACCCAGCAAGTAAGGCATAGTGCTGACCTGCCTGGCATGGAGGTACAACTTGGCTTCTACCTTTTACTTAGTCTTTCTCATCTTTCCTGTGCCTGTGGGGAAGGCATGGATTCACAAATAGGACAAAGGATCACCCTTAGGATTGGGTGACCAACCTCAGACCCCAGACTTTGTATCTGTGTCTCTTTATTGCAGTGCTGAAGATGGAGTCCAGGCAAGGCATGGGGTACAACAGGCCAACTGCTCTGTCACTGAGTACCACCCAGCCTGGCATCATGCCAAATTGGGTTAAAGTGAAGCCGCCTGACCATCAGGGCTGTGCTTGCAGCCAAAGGCACACCATGATGCCATGCTATCTGCCCTCTGCCCAGGGCCTGAAACTAAATGACTAGCAGATACTCCAGATTCCCAAGTGTCTCCAAATGGGAACATGGTTGACAAAGGTAGTGCTGTTGTTACCTGAGAGGGAAAATTCATGTACTCTTATGAACTCACTGTCGGTCAAAGGAAATTCATTATTTCTTACCAATAAGTAAACTAAAGTACGATTAAGAATTAATGTTTAACACTGTAAATGCTTAAAAATGCATACAAGATTATAAATAATGAATAAGGTCAGTTAAACAAAACCTTAAGAAAGGAGATAACGAACACTTTGCACTGGTATTTCAAACGTTTAGAAACTGAAGGTGCCTCTTGCCATTTGCATCTGATGGCATAAACAAGAATCTCCTTCACGGCTGAGCTGCTTAGGCCCGACATAAGAGCATCTTCCAGTGTTGATCTGTTGGCTGTTTTCTCCCTACAGGACAGCATTCTTAGGGCTTCGAAGCTATGCAAGCTTGCCAAAAACTCAACTGTGTAGTTTATTATTAATAATAAAACCTGACCACCCAAATCCACAAAGTGAAAACCACGGCTGCTGCCTGTGATGGGACTGGAGTGTAGCTGAGAACATTCCAACACCAGGTCAACAAAGGGCAGGGCTTAGCACACAGCACAGAAATCGTTTCTGACTCATAAGCAAACCTGACATGTTTTCTGAAGTCGTATTCTGTGAGCCTTGAGATAATATTTTTATTGGACCATTTTCATAAGCTCTGAGAAAGTAATCTAGACTGAGTTGCTTTTCAGCAACTAGAAAAAATGTTATTTGTTGGTTGATTGTAGCACAGATTGTCTAATGTTAAAAATTTGAACTGTAATCTTTTGATAAATAACGACCATTTCCCCTACTCCAAAAACAACAGCAGCAAACCTAGTAAATAGGATACACTCTGAGGCACACACCACGAATGAGGGAGGGAGTGGCTAGTCCCAGAGCTGGGATGAGTCCAGCCTAGGCATTGTGCCAGTGGCATTGGGATGTGTGCATGTACTCTGTAGGGCAGTACCACCCTACATGCACACAGCCAAGTCTCTCACAGACTCCTATGAGGACAAGGTGATCGTTTCCCAGCAGAAGGCAGCCCTCTAAGAAGAGTGCTAGGCAGGCCATGAACCGCCTTCCTTGGAGCTGTAAGGCTTGTCTAGACCTCAGCATTCAGCACTGACTGTGCTTGACAGCTGCTAAGGAGTCTAAAAATGAGATTACTGGCCTCAGATTCACTGTAGGTCAATTCACTAGAGTGGCTGCCTTGAAATCGACAAGTGTCAAAACAGTCAACTACAGAGGCCAAATCTGCATGTGCTACAGTTAGTTCCCAAGAGGTCTGCACTTCACCTCAGAAAGGCCTTTAGTTGACTTTAAAGAATTTGCTCCCTAAGGGCACAATTAAGTGAGATATGACAGTGTCTGGGTGCATTATTCAGGTTTAGCTCTTCCTTCCAAAGAGTGGCAAGGAAACTACCTTGAAATTCTATCAGCTAAAGTGAAAAATATTAAATATGTTCATATTTCAAGAGTGGAGCATCACACTACTGATGACTCTAAATGTTAATTTTGTACACAAAACCATTTCTTAGAATTTAGAAATCATGAAATAGAGAAATAAACTGACAAGAGAGTAAATTAGCAATGAACTTAAAATATATGTTTTGAAACTTAATTTTAAAAGTATACAAAATTACACTGGCATATTAGAATACTTCTCGATTTAAATTTAGAATTAATTTGACATAATAACAATCTTTATACTAAAGATAAGTTTGAAAGTGAATTCAAGTGGATTAAATTTATTGGACAGTCATTTAATTCCTTTTAAAACACAAGGACCTTGTTTCAGGAAAGTCCTATTTGTAAATACTTCTAATCTAATGAGGATTCATTAAAGGCAAGATGTCAATTATGCAACCTAAAGCTTACACTAATGCAAACTTCCAAGCCTAAATATGTTCTTTCAATGCAGACAAGATGCAGATCACAAACAGAATAAATGGAAGGAAGAGTCCAGAGAGGTGAGGACATCAGACTATAAGGACCACTACTTTGGGGATCCAAACAGGTTAATCAGGTCAAACCTACTAGGAATGGTCAGATTTGCAGGCTTTTATAGTCTCTGCTGGCAGCCCAGTGACACTGGGGGATCTGGGACTCAGGGTTAAACTGGAGAGAGAGAGCCAGTGGATGGACCACCTTGGCCAATGGTTTCTCTGCAGGTACCCATGGATCAGAGAACAAGTGGCCCAAGGGGCCAAGGCAACAAAATCCGGACTGCAATGAGAAGGACGGACCCAGGAAGCCTCACAGGCTCTGAGGCAGGCCCCAGAGAGCACACTTTCTATGTTTAAGTAGGACTGACACTCACCTCTGATCAGCTTAGAACCATGCACCAAGATGATTAAAATGTTTTAATGCATCTGGATAACTGCATAAAGCAAAGAGGAAACCCAGTCTCTAAGCCTGTGTGTCACTGATTCTGAACCACATTTCAGCTTCTCATTCATAGACCAACAATAGAAGACACTCTGACAATGGGAGTGGGTGTGAGAAGAAGGGAGGAGCAAGCGAGACAGCAATGAGAGACCCAGCAGGAGGGTCTACACTAAAATAACTCGACTATGAATGGCAGAAATCTTATAGAAACTAGCTATCTAACAAATTAAAAATCCAACAAATTAAAAATCCATGAGATGAGTTTAACAGCAGTTTACGGTCAGGAAAATTTCAAATTAGTACAGTGGTCATCTGACTAGAATAAACTATCAAAAGGAAGCAAACTGAAAAAACATAGGGGTCATAGAAAATGGCTTTAATGTGTGAAAGTAAAGTCTCAGGTACACTGAATGAGCGAAAGGGCAGTATTTCTTTTGAGATAAAAGATGAGAATAGTCATTCTAAGATTTTATAAAAATATTAACTTGTAGATATAAGACTATGAATACCAAGGAAAACAAAGAAAACTGCAGTTAAAGGTATATCTGAGAAATACTACAAACAAGAGGGACTCTTATTTTTTGGTTTTTGAGACAGGATTTCTCTGTGTAACAGCCCTGGCTGTCTTCAAACTTGCTTTGTAGACCAGGCTGGCTCTGAACTTACAGTCATCCAACTGTTGCTGCCTCTGCCTCCTGAGTGCTGGGATTAAAGGTGTGTGCCACCACTGTCCGGCTGAAGAGAGAGTCTTAAAAGTAGCCAGATACCCTAAACGCCCCTTGACTGAAGAATGGATAAAGAAAATGTGATACATTTATACAATGGAGTACTACACAGCAGTGTGTATATATATAAAACTAATGGCATCTTGAAATTTTCAGGCAAATGGATGGATCTAGAAAACTCCATATTAAGTGAGGTAACCCAGACCCAGAAAGACAAATATCATAGGTACTCACTCATAAGTGGTTTTTAGACAAAAAGCAAAGAAAAATTACCCTATAATTCACAACCACAGAGAACCTAGAGAGACATACATGGATCTGATATACATGGAAAGTAAAAAAAAACCCCAAGATCTCCTGAGTAAAGTGTGGTGATCATTTAAGAGGGCAGAAGGGGAGGGGGAGTGGAGAAAATATATAGCTCAATAAAAACAAACAAAAAGCAGACAAAAAGACTATCTCTGAGCAAGGAACAACAGGAATTATAGCAATTTTTGAAGGGAATAAGATCTTCAGAGTGCTAAGAGAAAATAAATAAAAACCTAGAGTAATCTATATTCAGTAAAATTAACCTTCCAGGATTAGGGAAGTAACATTTTAGACAAATATTTAGCACAATTAGATTCCATTAAAGAAACTGACAGAATATCATCCCAGGTGAACGTCCACATGTGGAGATGCATCCAACCTGAAAATAGAAGTGTGAGTCCTAACTGAATCAACAACACTCTTGAATTTAAGTGAGATTAGATTTGATGGAGTCAAGTCAGCTATGGTACCCACAACTGTGATCAGTAAAGGAATGGCAGAATAATAGTTTCCAAGTTGGTAGAAAAAGAAAACTGTATCATTAAATCTAGAGCAAGAAAATGGAACAAAAAGAGGTTGATAATTAGGGTTTGTAAAGTACACTGATATACTTAAGTACAATCATATCAGTAGTTCTATCAAATACAAATGAAAAAACTCACTTAAAGACAAATAAATGTTAGACTATATATGAAAACTTACTGAATGCAGATACTGTTGTTCTTAGAGGAAAATTTATAGCTTTACATTCAGAGTTCAGAAGAGAAGGTTGGAATCAATCATTTAGATAATGTAACTCACAAAGCAAGAAAGTCACAAACCCAAAGAAAACAGAAGACAGGGAAAGAATAAGGTTAATAGAAAAAATGAAATAGAAATACATTCATAAGACTTTCTATAAAGCCCAAAACTAGACTCCTAAATAGACTAATATAACCGATTAAAAAGCCTCTGGAGAGACTAAAGAAGAAAATTAATGGAACCAAACAACCATCAATAAGAGACGGTGCAAACATTCAATATTAAGGATGGGAAAGCACCATAGTTCATACCGAACAAAGACAAAAAGGATGCTTAGCTCAAGGGCAGCTGTCATAATGCTAGGCCTAGCAAGGCATTTCAAGAAGGGAAACACTCCTCAATCTCTCTTGCAAATATAGTTGCAGATATACAAAATATGAGCCAACCAAGCATATATAATGCTTTATGGTCAAGGTGAGAGAGGCCATTTATTATAAATATGTCAGAAAGAATTTCTATCCAAATAGATATATTACCACATTAACTAAATACGTCAGAAAAAAAATCATATGATCACCTCCAAAAGGTGCTGAAATAGCCGATAAAAATCAATACCCATGCATATTCAAAGTTATAACAAACTAGCAAAGGAGGGTAACTTGGTAAACCAAATAGGCAATGAATAATCCCTCTGGAAAATTTGGCCTATACCAACAAAAGGAAGTCAAGACTGCCATCTTTAACCCATCATTCTAATAGAAACCTAGCTAGGTCAGTCAAGGAAAAGATGGAAAAGACACAAGGGCATTGTGATCAGAAAGGAAGAAACAAAACTGTCACTATTTATGGATTATGCACTTTTATAGGCTGAAAACCTGAACCACCCTGCTAATAATTAGAACATGAGTTTAGCATGGTTGCTGAGCACATAATCAAGAGTCAGCAGGTTGCTGAGTGCTTTTCAAAATTGTCAAACCAATCTAAGCATAATAGTGTTAAACCAATCAGATGGCCTGAAATATGCCTGCTAAACTGCACGCAAGTCTCCTGTACATACAATCCTAATGTTTTGCTAAGAAAAAAATTAAAAGGTCCAAAGAATACTGAAAGGTTAGGAATAATCAATGCTGTAAAATATCTCATCTCACCTTCAGAATAGAGTCAGTCCAAGTATCAGGCAAACCCAAGACATGTGTGGATGGCAATAACCAATTTCAAGACTTTCCAGTGAAAACACTAAGTGTCAAGAGTAGGAAAGTTGGTGGTGGAACCCCACTGCTCTGGTGCAGACCCCAGCAGATGGCCAGCAGGTGAGAGACTTGTGGGCAGACCGCACAACAAATGCTACCAACCACTGAACTCGATTTCCACAAGACCCACTCCGATGCCCACCCCTACCTCCCTCAGCATCCTCCCTGTGGACAGCCCTCTCACACCAGCAAAACCCAAAACACACACACACACACACACACACACACACACACACACACACAGAGAGAGAGAGAGAGAGAGAGAGAGAGAGAGAGAGAGAGAGAGAGAGAGACATACACACACTACCCCCATGATCACCACCAAAACAAAACAAAAAAATATCAGGAATTAACAATCACAGGTCATTAATAACTCAATATCAATGGACTCAATTTGCTTAAAAAAAAAAACACAGGGTAACAGAATTGATATAAAAGCAGGATCTGCTGCATACAAGAAACACACCTCAATGTCAAAGACAGGTATTACCTCAGAGTAAAGGTTTAGGAAAAGATTTTCCAATCAAATAGACCTAAGAAGCAAGCTGCCATCTTTAACCCATCATTCTAATAGAATCCTAGCTAGGTCAGTCAAGGAAAAGAGCTAATATATAAAGAAATAGACTTCAAACTAAAATTAATCAAAAGAGAAGGACATTTCATATTCATCGAAGGAAAAGTTTATCTAGATGAGGTTTCAATTCTGAACATTTATATGCCAAATACAAGGGCACCCACATCTGTAAAAGAAACATTACTAAAGCTTAAATCACACATCAAACCCCACACATTATTAATGGGAGACTTCAACACCTCACTCAGACCAATGGACAGATCTACCAAACAGAAACTTAACAGAGAAATAAGGAAACTAACAGATATTATGACTCAAATAGACTTAACAGACATCTATGGAACATTTGACCCAAACACAAAGGTACCTCCTGGAACCTTCTCTAAAATTGACCACATACACAGTCACAAAGCAAATAATAGACACACTATGCGCACGCGCAAACGCGTATGTACACACACACACACACACACACAAATTGAAATAACACCCTGTATCTTATCATATTTCCAACAGGTTAAAGCTAGAAATCAACAACACAAGTTACAGAAAGCCTCCAAACTCACGGAAACTGAACAACTCTCAACTGAATTACCACTGGGTCAAGGAAGAAATAAGGAAAGAAATTAAAGGCTTCCTGGATTTCAATGAAAACAAATGCACAACATACCCAAACTTATGGGACACTATGAAAGCAGTGCTAAGAGGAAAGTTCGCAACACTAAGTGCCCACATAAAGAAAATGGAGAAAGCTCACACTAGCTATTTAACAGCAGACTGACAGCTGTAGAACAAAAAAAAAAAAACCAGATTCATCCAGGAGGAGTACAGCAGGAAAAAAACAAACAAACTCAGGGCTGAAATAAACAAACAAAGAGAACACAAAGTATCAAAGAAACAAAGAATTGGCTCTTTGAGAAAATAAACATGATAAATAAACTAACCAAAAGGCAGAGAGAGCATATCCAAATGAAACGAAAAGGGGAACATAACAAGAGACACTAAGGAAATCCAGAGGATCATTAGGTTATACTTCAAAAACCCGAACTCCACAAAATTGGAAAGTCTAAAAGAAATGGACAATTTTCTGGAAAGGAACCACATACAAAAATGAAATCAAGACCAGATAAACAATTTAAATAAACTTATAATACCTAAGAAAATAGAAGCAGTCATATTAAAAGTCTTCCAAAAAAAAAAAAAAGCCCAGGGCCAGATGGTTTCAGATGTTCAAGTAAGAGCTAATACCAATGCTCCTCAAATTGATCCACACAATAGAAACAGAAGGAACATTGCCAAATTCTTTTTATTGGGACTTTATTTAGGGGTTAATAATGCCTTCCCTATATTTAAGAGATGGGGGAGGGATAGTGGATTGATATTTTTATTGTTTGTGATTTTATATTCGATGTCTGTTCCCATTGTATACAGCTATACTAGAATTAGATTGATCTTATTTAGACAAAAGGGGAGATGAAAGGGAATGGTCCTGGCCTATTTGGCTTATAGCCACACCCCACCATTAGTTAATTATTCCGCCCCTAATTAGCCATTAGCTAATTACTAGGG